>VZRS01000694.1:25295-361944 GCA_013398055.1 Ifrita kowaldi
TACAAAGTGTATCAGAAAACATTAGGAATATTTTTGCAGAGCTTCACATTCCAATTTACCTGAAAGTGTTACAGAGTTATTATTAAAACATATGACTTTATTTTAAAGAGGTTTCTCTTCTTCATCTTGCAGCATTTTTTATTTGTTGCTCAAATAAAATAATAAAATCAAATAGGAAATATATGCTGAAAAATGGATAAAAACCTGTCTAGAAGAATATCACATGCTAAAATAGTATCAGAAACAGCCCAAGGAATGTTGAAATGTGATTTTCTCTGAATATGTGGCTATGGAAATAGATGTAATCCACATACCAGATGTTAAGTTTAAAAAAAAACCGAAACAGCCTCCTTGAGGTTGATTCTGTTTTTGCTTCTGTAAATATGTGAGTTTTCTTTATTTGAAGTGGGACAGATTGCTAAAAAACTAAAACATAGTAACTAAACTATAAAAAACATGNTGTTTTTGCTTCTGTAAATATGTGAGTTTTCTTTATTTGAAGTGGGACAGATTGCTAAAAAACTAAAACATAGTAACTAAACTATAAAAAACATGCTAATAAACTAGCATGCATACAGACAAAACAGAATTAAAATAGCAACATTGCAATACGGTTTGTTTTTAGTGTGAATCTTTAGATGTTTTAGGAATGTTAGCATTTTAAAAAGAAGTTTGCACCTGGCTAACTCACTGGGTATCAAATTTGCTGAATGGGAATTGGTTAAAATTATTACATCAGACTCAAAAGGGTATGGTTGGTCTGTTGTATAGCAACCTCCACAAAAGAAATGCAGTTTATAATGATTTGTTTGGTGTATTTAACAAATAGGTAGACCTGCTCTTACAGACTACAGTGGATTCTTGAAAGCACAGCAATATTGAGCAGTGTGGATTGAGAGAGAATCAGCAGTATCTCTATGTTTCAAGGTTGAAATCACCATGGCAAGATACAAAATCCATAAGAAAGAAAAACAAAACAAGGCTAATCAGGATTTTCAGCCTAGTTGGGACCTCACTGGGAATTATGCCATCAAATGGAGTTTTCAGGGTAGCTGGTTTTGGCTGGAGCTGGTGTAAGGCAGCAACTCAACAGCAACTAATTTCCAGCCTGGCCTCTGTCTGGCCAGCAAACACGCCTTTAGACGTCTCGTTGGGATGATGAGCATGCTCATGTTTAGCCTAACAGCTCTTTGCCCACAAATAGCTTTGCAGGGATTGGGCACCTAAATGCCTCCTTTCCTCCTGCTTCTTCTCTCTGGCTCTCGAGCTGCAAATTTTATTGTGATACAATCAAGCATTTATAGCTACTGTTCTTATTTTTTAGAAGCTCTCCCATTGGAAGCTGAGGTATGTTGCTAACTGCTGCACTGGGGAGGTGAGGAAGGTATAGAAGGATCATTATAGTTTTCCTTTAAGTTCTCTTCAATAATTTGACTATACTTAGGTACTCAGAACATCCCAAGGGAGACCTGTATGGCAGTTCCACAGAAAGGTGACATTATTGTCCAGCAGTTCCTGTGAAGGGAAGGCCAGGAACAGGTTCCCTCCTGGATCTCAGGGCAGACCCGAGCTCTTTTTATGGGGAAGGCTGGGGGTGAGGTAGAAACCAGTTAGCCAACTGGATACAAGATATTATCATAATGAAGCAAGGCATGCTGGGGGTGGTTCACTTGGTCACTGTAACCTAAAAGTGAGTTGCTCAAGAGTCCTTATGGCCTCAGGCATCCCTTCTGCAGGGGAGCACAGAGGGCTGCTGGGCTAAGACCTCACAGCCCTCCACATTTAATAAGACAGGTTTCCAACAAACTTTAGGGATGGTTTTTTTACCTTTATGCATTTCAAAATATGCATCAAACTGCCAAAAATTTAAGGGACCAGTAGCTCAATACTTATTTCCCTATGGGAACTGGGCTCCTCACATTGAAGTAAAACTTACATCTGTTTTTCACACCATGCAATCATTTTTCAAATAAAACACATACAAAATACCTAGGGAACAAATACCATTTCTGCAGATTAAAACCTCACCAGAAAATGCTCTAGAAACTGAAACATTGCCATATGAGCAGCACCTCAGAAAATCCTCTGTCATAAACAGATAGCAGAGAAAGACTACAGCAAACTTTGTCATTTACTCATGTTCAGGTCCTTGACCTCAACAATTTTTATAATGATGTGGAATTAAGTTACAACACTCCAGTTACTGTTGTCAGTCCACCCAAGTAGGTAAAACACATGAGGACAATTAATACATCATTTCTTTTCAAATTTACATTTCTTTTATGAGGATTATTGTTTTTAGATTAAAATAATTTCTTGCAGGTGAAGGTGCTACTTGCATTGTCTCAAATGAATAATTCAAGTTTCCTGTCTTATTCTCTTCTTTAAATGACCTTTGCCACACCTCTTTGTATGTTATGCTTGATGTTTTTCTGCTAAGGAAAAAGATTAATAATTTGAAGGAGGTTGCGTTTGCCAGCTCAAGAAATCAGATTTTTTTGCTGAGTTAGTTTAATGTATACTGAATTATGCCTTTCACATGCTCACTGGAATCAAGACAAATGAACAGAAGCACATTCTGAACATTCATCATTTTTCTAGCAAGCTACAGTCACTTGAGAAACTGTTTAGTATGCACAGAGTGGTTACAATTAATTTTTATATATTTTGTTAAGCTTAATAAGCCCTTTCTTCATAGCATATTGTGACTACCTCTTGAATTAAGAAACATTTAAACACACTTACAAGATGGATGTCAAATATGAAAAGACCAGACCTTTTATCTGTGCCTAGTAGTATCATCTGCAGTAAGTTACGGAAAGGGCTTGTTTGCCCTTGAAAGCATTAGTGTCCTCTCCACTAGGGACACGGCACCAAAATTCAGAACACCACTGGACGCACCATAACCTATTAAGGGGAGGCCTTTTCGGTGCCTAACCACCCTCTGGGTGGAAAACTTCTAATATCCAACCTAAACATCCCCTGACTCAGCTCTATGAGGTTCCTCCAGGTCCTATCGCTGGTCACCAGAGAGAAGAGATCAGTGCTTCATCAAGTGGCAACTGGTCTAAAGTACCGAGGAAATAGAGTGTATCTCCCAGATGATGCTGAACTGTAAATTGTACTTTCCTAGGGCAGTCACTTTTTTGTATCACACTGTCTCCTTAACCAATGAAATTAATATATTGCAAGGGAAAAGGGGGGCAGAAATCAAAATGTGCGACTGCCACATAGTGTCTACATTGCTATGGTTGTACAGCATCAAGATCAATTACCTCCCTTTCTTCTGGTGAGAACCCTCTATTGTGATTTATAAAGCAGTTTACTAGCAGACTAAAAAGAAAATGGTTACAAAATGTGAGACCTCAAATGAAAAAATGCTGAGACTATTGGAATTCTGTTAAAGTTTTATTATTATTATTATTTATTATTATTATCATCTTGTTCTTAGCTACATTCATATGGAACTACAATTTCAGGCTCTGCCCATTAACACCATAAACCACTTTAATATCCAGGTGTATATTTCAAAGATAAACATCTATGTATTATTATAAATTAAGTCGTTATTACACTGATAAAGGTGTCAAATATTTGAATGCCTTAAACAAATCACTATGCCAATGGCATTTTTTTTTCATGATTTCTTTTGTGACAGAAAATAAAAGATCAGATGTTTTCTCCATTTACACTGGGCTTCCAATTTATTTGAGTGCAAATGTGTCTCCAAACTTGCCATCTGGGCTTGGGAGGTCCTTGCCTTCTTTCACTCACATTGTAGGTTTCCCATAGACACTGAAAGCAAGATCTGGATACTACCTAGATCTCATTTCCCTCTGCCCAGTCCCACCACTTGCTTCTCTAAACATCTCCCAGCACCCACAGGGGTGTAGTACTGTGGTAATTCCATGTCAGTTTCCTAGGTCAGCGCATTGATCCACCACAGATGAAGCCCTCCAGAGATAAGATCCATGCATCCAATGCTGCAAAAAGTGGGGTTCCCAGCATCTAGAGTGCTGTCAGATTTAGTTGTTATCTATATTCCTTTTTCTACCCTACCATTTTATTGGAATCTTATTAAAACATCTGTTTTACGAAGTTATTAGTTTCCAGGCCTGTATCATTGAGCTCAAGAAAGAACCTGCACTGCTTCCCTCTCTCTCACTCCCTGTACTGGTGCAGACCAGTTTCAATCTCTGAATAAGCATCTGTGAAAGTGGCTGCAGAAGGGGTTCTGCTTCAGAACATTGCTTTTTAGTGATTCGGTTTCCCTCTCTCTTCCATCCTAACATGCAAAAAGTACACAGCAGTACCACCCATATTTGTAATTTAAAAAAATACCTGACAAATGGGAAAACTTCAGTCATCATTTCGATTTTCTAGTGATATGAGTCCTCTTTCCAGCCCCATGTTGAAAATAAACATCATCTTTGTTCATTAGGGCTGGAAGTTAAATTTAAAAACAGAAATAATCTTCAGCTAGCTGTTGGAGGGCTCTCCTCTTTATGATGGATGAAAAGAAACATTTCAGTTCAGCTCTGTTTGTGCCTGGCCATGTATCCAGCCATTGGTCCAGATCCTGATCCCTGGCACTGATTTCTCAGGTTCACCTCAGACCTCCCTCATCACTGTGGGCTTACATGATGAGCACTGACCCATGGTTACCATCACTGGACCTGATCCTGACTCCAGTTCACAGCTGGACCTTGGACTTGCCTTTTCCCCGTGGTCTTACCTAATGACCTGGACCCTCAGGTGGCCCTGATCGCCTTTCTCAGTCAGTCCTGCCAGTCTTGGGGTGGTGAGGCTGAGCCTCAGCTGTCAAGGTCTCTGTCCTGCCCTCACATCATGCTTGAGCTGGATCTTGGTCCTTCTGCTCCCCAGCATAACAATGTGACAGTCTGTCATGCAGCTGTGCACTACTTTGTTTGATCACCGTGTAAGTTATTTGTTATTGAGCACTTTAAAGGACAAAATTAAAACTGATGTATTGGCTGCACAAACTTCCTGGACCAGAGGACAAAAAAAAAAGCAGATTGAAAGTAAAATGAAGCCTCAGTTGAGTGGTTCATCTAACATCATTAAAAAAGCAAGAAGATATAAAAGTGAAGGAGAAAATTAATAAATACCAGGAATAAAACTGACAGTTTTTGACTGCATCTCAAACTTTAAATAATTGCTTGAGGCTAGAGGCTCCTGAGATTATTTACAATGAATACTAACAAAAAAGCTTGTCGACCTTAAGTAAATAAATCCATGACTCTAAAGGGCTGTGCTGGTCTGACATAATTCAATATGCATAGTATAAAAAAAAATGTGTAAACTACTCAGCTCACACCTCACATAAAATAATAGATGTTGTCAGATGAACACTGAAGTCAGGACGTTATTGGTTCTTGAGAGAAAGTTACTTCCAGAACTCAACTCCTGCTCATTCTTCAAGCCCTCTGTAGGGCACTATTTTGTAACTGTATGTATATATGTCTACTTTGCCATTTCATGGTATTTGAGAAACATTATTCAGATCTTTACTGTTTCATGAAAATGCCTAAAAATGCTCAATGTTTCAGCAAACAAATTTGAGTGTAAATGTCCTTTCCAGTGAAAAAGTGAGGGCAAGGATGGAAAAATCTGAGACATGTCTCAGAGACCTTGCTCTTCAAGGAAGCTGATCATTTTTTATTATCCCTGTGGGGACTTCTTTTGAAAGATGAACAGGAGAAGGCTGCAGTGGCTCTGTGAACAAATGGGGGTGCAAGGCCTTTATCTTCTAAAAATTAAGTAACAGAGAGGAAAACAGACTTTAGGATGCTGTGAGTCTTCCATCACCTTACCTCTGATGGCAGGAGACTTCAAGAATCGTACTGTTACTGTTTTCTCTATATTTTTCTCCCCAGTCTTAGATCAGAAGATTAAGGGTGAAAGTTAATGTTGTTAAAAGTAGATTAATTTACATCCATTTTTCCAACTTTCATTTCAATAGTGTGTTAGAAGACAGAATCTAATGTCAAATTCTGCACATCTGGCCTTCACCACCTGAGGAAAAATGCATAGGGCTCTTAATTGCCCTTGGCTACTGATACTTTGCTACTATTCATGTTGCCCTTTGCAATAACAGGCTCAGATACTACTGGACAGAGTTTTTTCTCTAAAAGTGATATATTCAAAACCAAAACAAGGGCAAAGTGCACCCATGCCCAATAAGACAAGACAAAAGTATTAAAACTCCACTCACCTTTCATCGAAATCATGTTTAAGAACAATTAATCTATTTGTTAGGAATCACCTTGAAATTAAGATGCAGGGTGTGAATTGCTAACAGAAACAGTAATTATATATACACAATTCATATCACTTTTACAGACTATAAATCTTCATGGAGGTGTTTGCTCACAACTTCTGCTCTAATAGGTCTGTTTTTAATGTCTTTATTAATTTTGTCTTGTGTGTTGTTGTAAATGTATCACCATTCTCCTGCTCACTGAGATGAAACTCATCTTTTTTTCTTACTGCTGCTTCCCAGGAGTATGAAACACAAATGAGTTACACCTCATCAAACCTCACATTTTTCTTCTGTGATATAGCTAGTCATGTTTTCTTGCTGGTACATAATTCAACTTGCAGATGTCTCATCAGCCTCCCTCTCTCCTTGACACCTCTCGACTGTTTGTCCTCTTGGTGAAGGTGTTCAGCACATTATTATTCCAGTCTGAGGAAAGTCCTTGGAAAGTGTCTGTCAATAGGGTGTGTAAGACCATTGACACACAAACTCATACTTTTCTCTAAGCCACTATTCAGGAATGGCATGAGTCAGAATGCTAAGGCGATAATGAGAAATACTGGTTACATCCCTTATGCATTAGAGACAAATCAAATTGCCACATATTCTGAGGATCCTGATCCTGCAGCGAGCTCAGTGCATGTGACAGAGAACCTTGGATCATAAATTTGCGTAGCTGGCTGTAAGATTTAATTTTTAATTATTTGAACTGTGTGAAACTACTTAGAAAGTGGCCAGAGTGTTTTTATTTCAGCGTTGAAATAGGGCATCAAAAAACCCTGTGCTACACCATATTTATTACCTGGCATGCTTTAAAGGACAGAAGTAGACAGCGTGAACAAACAGTAATGGTTGGAAAAAAACCCTAAAATTAAGGTATGTTACTGAAAAGGATTGATGGCCTAAACAGGGATGTCAGTGACTCTCACAACTAAAGGAGAGGCCAAGTGCTGGCAGGTGAGATTATCACAATTTTGTCATAAAATTATGATTTTCAGGATTTGTACAGTAACTTTTTCTAGGCATGTGAGCTCTTGTAAAGTCAGTGCAGCATTTCTGAACCATGCAAGACTGAAACACACAAAGAAGTAAGCGACAGAATCACAGATTGTTTTGGATTGGAAGGGACATTAAAAGCTCATCTAGTTCCAGTCCCCCTGCCGTGGGTTGGGACATGTTCCACTAAACCAGGTGTCTCAGAGTCCCATCCAACCTGGCCTTGAACACCTCCAGAGATGGGGCATCCCCAGCTTCTCTGGGCAACCTGTTCCAGTGCCTCACCACCCTCACAGTGATTAATTTCTTCCTAATATCCAATCTAAACTTACCCTCTTTTAGCTTAAAGCCATTACGCCTTGTTCTATCACCACATTCCTTGCAAATAGTCCTTCATCAGCTCTCTTTTTGGTCCNCCTGGCATGCTTTAAAGGACAGAAGTAGACAGCGTGAACAAACAGTAATGGTTGGAAAAAAACCCTAAAATTAAGGTATGTTACTGAAAAGGATTGATGGCCTAAACAGGGATGTCAGTGACTCTCACAACTAAAGGAGAGGCCAAGTGCTGGCAGGTGAGATTATCACAATTTTGTCATAAAATTATGATTTTCAGGATTTGTACAGTAACTTTTTCTAGGCATGTGAGCTCTTGTAAAGTCAGTGCAGCATTTCTGAACCATGCAAGACTGAAACACACAAAGAAGTAAGCGACAGAATCACAGATTGTTTTGGATTGGAAGGGACATTAAAAGCTCATCTAGTTCCAGTCCCCCTGCCGTGGGTTGGGACATGTTCCACTAAACCAGGTGTCTCAGAGTCCCATCCAACCTGGCCTTGAACACCTCCAGAGATGGGGCATCCCCAGCTTCTCTGGGCAACCTGTTCCAGTGCCTCACCACCCTCACAGTGATTAATTTCTTCCTAATATCCAATCTAAACTTACCCTCTTTTAGCTTAAAGCCATTACGCCTTGTTCTATCACCACATTCCTTGCAAATAGTCCTTCATCAGCTCTCTTTTTGGTCCTCTCTAGGTACTTGAAGTCCTCAGCATGCACTCACACACAGAAAACAAAAGCAGCCTGGGATCAGCAACTTCAGGCCTGTTCTGAAGTGACCAAGTCTTGGAGTGACAGAATCATTTAGCCTCAAAACTGTTTCAACGCCTGACCTCTGAAGAAACTGCCAAATAGACAACAGTGCCAGTTGTAATATCTACTTGTATTATGTAGACATCTGTCAGCTGAAAACCATCCTCCATCTACATTTCAGTGAAGCCACCTAAAAGCTGTCACTCAGAAGGATGCCTCAAAGGCAAGCCTGCCCAAGCCTAGAGTGAAATGTACACTACACTTTCTTCATGAGGTTTTTACCTTTCCAAATAAAGGCAAAAAATACTGCACCAAGCATAAGCACACAGGAAAAAAAAATGCATCAAACACTGCAAAGGGTCACACAGGTTTATCTTCTTCACTTTATCTTCTCTGAAACTGAGAAGGTAAAGGTATGACAGAACATTAGAAGATGAAAGAAGGAAATGAGAGAATCAGATCAACAGGGCCTCAGAGACCAAATTTTATAAAGGGCTGGGTGATGGGTGCATTTGGAAAAGCAGGGAGCAGAAAGCTGATGATATTCACTGTATGATAATATGTGAGCCTAAATGGGAAATTTGGCATAAGGTGATGAAAACGAGTTGAACTGGGGTAACGCTGAAGATGAAAATGCAGCAGCACAGGGATGTCTCATGGTTATCTGATATAAAAGATACATAAAAGAGCAAAACATGGCCCACAGATTTGGTTGTTAAAAGTTGTCAACTAGAACAGAGATGGAGGGGAAGAGAAGCTATGAAATAAACTTAAGGCATTAGTTTTTGGTCATATTGAGTTAAAAATGATGATGGCTCATCCCGGGTGAAATACTGGGGGTGCCACCATCAGCATGCGACTAGAAAATACATAAATCAGCACGGAGCAGATGTGTATGGATGAACTGTCAGAAATAATGTACTTAGTGGGACAAACAGAGAGTGAAGGATAGCGTTTTGGAGTACCTCAGGGACTAGAGGAGAAAAGAGATGCCATCAAAATAGCTGATAAAAGAACAGTTAAAGGAAAACAAAGTGAATGGACTATTATCCTGAAAGCAAATGGCCCACAAGCACCAACACCATTGCTAACAACTCTCAAAGTGAAGAAATAAAGCCAATTCCCTAAGATGCAATAGCAACTAACACATTATGGGTTCTGCTTAGGGCAGTACTCAGAAACCCAGCAACAGGAAACCAGCAGAAAATCAGCAATATCCATCTCAGTTGAAATGAATAAAGATGATGGAGCTCTGATTTTTGGGCATGAACAGGCATTACCAGCAGTAGATGCATATAATATATATTTAGAGGGGAGAGGTCAACATGTAAACAGTGTTCCTGAGAAACAAAGGGAAAAATCAGATGAAAAGGTTGTACTTTGTCTAAAATACTTTTACTTGTTTTTAAAGAAAAAAACAGAACTCAACCAAGTTATTTGGTGCTATAAATCAGTATTTCAGGAATTTCAGTTAATAAACACCTCAGAAGTATTCATCCATCTATCTCCTAGAAATAAATGCATCTTACGAGTATATGCCCATGTTTACATAAAAATATGTCCAATTTTGTCCACATGTATGTCAAGAGAATAAACAATAAAAGAGAAATAGCTTATAGGCCATAGAAGAGATTCTATAGAATGATATAATAATAATATTATTAATTAAGACAGAAGGGCAACTGAAATACAGTCTAAAGTTTTAAAGTCCACTTATTGAACGTCAAAGTTTTTGTTAAGGGGCTCTTAACTGCACTTGGCCACAGAGCTAAACTTTTACGATTAGAATCATAGAATTGTTTTGGTTGGAAAGGACCTCTAAGATCATCAAGTCCAAATAATTTCACTCTGCTGGGTGCAGAACATTATTACCAGAAGCTCTATTTACCCCAGAAGTGTTTGACAACCACCATGCCTGAATTCTGCATTGCTCTAGGGCCTTCACAAAGAGCAGTATTTTTACAGAAAATTTCTGGTATTATAGGAAATAAAAGCTGAAGGCAATCTGTGACACAAACATAGCTTTCTGTAGTAGTGTGATTATAGCTATTTTTGTGCAGGAAAAATCCAGAACAGCCAGAAACTGTTCCACCTGTCAGCTGCCATATTGTTTGCAACTTCTTATGTGTTTATGCTCCAAGTGCCTCTCTCCATATAAATTAGTTCTACATGTGTTACATTAAAATCAACAATTTTTTAGCTCAAAAACTATTTCAAGATTACTGTATCTAAAAATAAGTATTTAGTGTCTTAACCACGTTAATGGAGAAAATTTCAATAAAAAGATATTCTTATCAAGTGAAAAATAAACAGATTGAGGAGCATCTTCACAGGACATTCAGTGCTGAACCCTTTTCATTTAAACGAGCTCTGCCACTAACTTCAGCTGGAGCAACAATAAGCCTGCAGTTATTTGTTCTCAGTTAAGTTTTCAATAAGCTTTGATTGACGTGTGTGTACTTTGCTGAATTCAGCAGTACAGCACAGTAATCAATGCACTGTAGAAGTAAGCTATTATCTCAGAAGCACCTGCCTCTCATATCAGATTGGAAAAATTCTTAGAGAATAAGCTATTTGTTTCATATGGCTCTGGAAACAGATACTCAAGTTGTATCTGTCTGTTCATGTGTATTTTGCGTGACATCCTTGAAGAAAAGTATTTCTTAAACTATGTAATCCCCTATATTTTATTTTCATTATATTTAAATTAACCTTCACATTTCAAGACAAGTTAGTTATTTTATAATGCAAGCTATTGTTATTTTCTCAAAATCACCAAGGAAAACTAGGTTTCAGCATTTGGTCTATAACACAAAGCTGAGGGAAGATCAACATAAATTCATCCCACAGGGATTTTGCACAGAATGCTGAGCTCAGACGCACACCATGGAAATTGCCATGCAGGAGATGTACTGTGAATTGCAAACACCACATCACAAAGCTGATAGCTTCAGGCTGTGGGCTTGCTTTCTTTCTTGATAGGACTTTCTTTGGTGGTTTCAGAAGACAACATGGGTATCATTCCCACGTATCTACCTCAGTCAAAACGTTAGCCAAGATACAGCATTCCTGTGTTGCTTCTTTTTGAGCCAATTCAATCAGAAAAATTTTAAAAAATCATTTAACAAGCAATTAAACCTCTGTATGCATGTCATCATCCTCCTAGTACTCAAAAGGCTCGTGTGGCTTGGGCTCAAAGGACAGTGTTACCCCTGAATGGAGAGAAGGGCAACACTCTCTTCTCAACTTGACTGATCTACTGCAAAGCATTGATAAGGAATCTTTGGCTGTAATAAGAAAACAAGAACAAGTTGCTTTTGTGATATGTGTTTGAATACCTGGGCAATAACGACAGCCTTAGGTCAACCCCTAAATAAGCTAGAACCTGCTCCAAACATAAATGTTTCGAGTCTAAAATTGAAATACGTAGTGACAATTAAGAAATTGATTGGGACCTTTTCTTCTTCTAAATATCCTTTTCCAGCTATATAATTCTATTATGTAGATAATGACAGAAGGAGTGATAATGCTGAAAACATCACAAGAAATCTTCTTTCCTAAATATTTTCAGTAAGGTCATAAACACTACTCACATCTGGTTGCTCATTAGGGGTTAAAAAAAAAAAGAGAGAGATAATGTAGCCCAAGAAATTTAGAATCTCCTCCTTGAGCTTTTCATACAGGACTGGACTGATGGCTTACTTTGCCAGGACTTGCTTGAATCTAAAAACCCCATCTGCCTATCAATGCTTGACTCAGGTAGGCATCCAGAGACCCTCTGAAGACAAAGGAATCCAGGAAAAAGTTTTCTTGAGCACCAGACTGACTAACACAAACATATTTTCTTAGCATCAGTAAATGGGTATGTTTCTTTCAGCTATTATCATCTAATTAATTACAAGCTGGTATGCTAACTGACATCAATCCCCCCCAAACACCTTTTACTCTAGTATAACCAGACTGCTAAGGGAGAACCATCAAAGAAAAAGACAGGATTGCAAAATCATTCTGGAAAAGAGAGCAGAGATCTTTGGAATTCTTTCTTTTTTACACAACATGGTCTTTAGGTAAACCAAATTATTTTACTACAAAAAAGATTTAAATACAATAAGTGGTTACCAGAATGCTCCATTTAACCAGCAATGCACTGGGTGAAAAGAATGCATAAGTGTTAGTGGGCAGTTTGAATCAACGAGTGTCTAATTTTGCCTATTCACTTCTGTGGTCAAAGTTGTTTCAGATACACAGAAAATCCGCAATTAGATTGATATTTCATGATGTAATTGTGACCCAGTGAATGTTTTCAAATCAGAGGCAAATGTGGAGCAAACAGATGGAGAATCAGGGACACTAATTATGCTTAAGGAGTGCCTAACACTGGTCCCATACATTTATACATAATAAGGTTGTAATCCTGAGGCAACTGGTGCACCCTTACAAATTTGAGATTGAACATTCGCTGACACACAATATTTGAATGTATTATTTTAAATAAAATATCCCAATTATATTTGAGCATCTCTTATATTTAATGAGGTACGGGAAATGAGCACAGACTAAAAGACAATATTGAAATACATGGCCATATATATGGTATGTGTTACATTGATTTTTAAACTTCTATATACATGAGTTCAACCCAAAGCAGAATGTTTTTGGATACATGACCTTTTTCAGAGCAAGTATCCATAAAAAATTGAAAGTAACTGTCCTATAAAATATTATTTTTAGTACTGGTGTTCTGAATTACCATAATTCCTAGTCATCAACTGTTTTACTCTCTTTTTTTTTTTTTTCTCCAGGTTAATTTTTTGTAAATTAATTTGGTATATGAGTAAATGTTAGTCTAGGTATTCAAAAATGATTTTTTCCAGGATGCAGATTTTTATTGTTCATCTCTGAAAAATTAACATTAATAAAATCAATTTCATGCTGCCTTCCAAAAGAAACCACAGTTTTATTTTAGAAGCAGTTCTCCTGAAGTGTCCAAATTAGAGGGAATTTTAGTGAACATAGTGAGTATTTTTTCCATTAAGAAATATTTTTGGCCATTCCAGAAAACATATTTCATGCATTTCTCACTCCCTCTGATTCTCCCTCTCTTTTTTCTTTTTTTTCTTCTTTTTAATCTTTCTATTGGTTATAGGTGGATACATGATGTAACCATTAGACAGTTATTAGCAATGTGAGCTTTGCCTTTAATTTCTAATGGACAATTTTCATCATTTTCATTTCAGTGGGAAATAGCTCAGACAAAGTGAATATATGTATATATATATATTTGTATGTGAATGACTTTGTTGACTGTTTGCAGCTTGGAATGGCCACATGCCCCGAAGCTGCTGAGCCTTTATGGACCTTCCTGTAGGTAAGGAAGAAGAAGCTTGAGGTATGACCAGAAACTGGTTTACAGCAGTTTTTAAACTTCTCCCTTCTTCAAAATACAGTACAGAAGAGCAGCTTTGGGTCTCCAAACTCAAATAAAACTGCAAAATCTTATAAAGCTGTACATTATTGCAATCCTTCACCAGGAAATGCTATATGCTGACAAATGCTACAGATATTTAGAAAAATCTTCATTAAATTTGCATATCAAAATCCCCCTTCCTTTCCCATCTACCCAAGAATATATAAAACTTGGTTCCCTGGGTATACTCCTCAAACACATTTCAACAGAGTTCCTGGCAGATTTCACCTGATGGTTTCTCTGGAGACATTGAAAAATGGGACAGCCTGAGTTTCTTTAATTTTTCAAATGCGGTGTTAATAAAATTGACTACTACAATTGCTATAAAATGTGTATGGATTTTTCCTTTTTAATTTGCTTAGCTAAATTAAGAGCAGCTAAGTTCACGTCCTGATTCATTTTTTCTGTGCTCATAATATAATGCATTTTTATAAAGCAAAGAGGGAAACATTGACTAAACTTTCAGCAATTTTAAAACCCCCTGAGGACACATTATGATTATGCCAAGTGACCCAGGGGCAAGTGCTAATATTAAATAATCACATTCACACTATATCAGCAATGGATTCCTGTTTAGGTTTACCTGTCACAAGAAACCCAAGGAACAGACTTGCAGGATTGTTTTCCCCTTTTGTAACATAGATGAAGTTCTTAAGGCATTCTTGAGCTACCAATGAAAGAACTCGTTTCCTTTTGCATCTTCAAAAAGCTTTAAAATATTCAGTTCTCAACCACAAATAATTTGATGATTATTAAAAAAATATTATCTGCCTTTAGGATTCTCTATTCTGGAACTTTCATTTTTCATCAATCAGACAGCTCAACTAAGAGGACACTGGCAGAAATACTGAGTTGATTTCTTGGTTTGCCTAGTCCAGGTCTCTTCTGCACTCGCAGTTGCTTCTCATATCTGCCTAACTTCTTTCCCAGCCTCTTTCCAACATACCCATTCTCTATTTCAGTCTCTTGTTCTGGCTAGTTCCAGTCTTGTCTGTCAACTATTTCCCACTGACAGGGGAAATCCTTCCTCTTTTTATGTCTTTGCACCAATGTCTCTTTCATGAGATCAGCAGTCTTGCTCGATCTGTCGCTTTAGCAATGGGCCTGAACTAAAGCACCTGGTTAAAGGATTTCAAACATTCCTGTAGGTGACCATACATAAATTTAATAAATTAATATAATTTTTCTAAGTTTATTAGAGCAACCTAACTTCTTGAAACAAATGTGACTTTATTGGTACTAGATGAAAGAGTAAACCATCTCGCAAGTCAGCAGCAAAGAATGTGCTCTGCATGACAGTCATTGACTTATTTGAAAAGCATTGAGGGTTTTTACATTTTAGGATTAGGATATGCAGTAGACAAAAGCATATCCAGTTCTATTCAGATTGTAACAAATGATTGATACTTCTGCAGTGATCACAAATAATCACTGTTATGATTTTTCCTTTAAGGGAAGTATGTTTCTGTCATGTTATCCCAATAGATAAGTGCTGCAAGAATCTAGAGGAAGAAGAATCAGAAAACTGACCGTGTGTCTTATCTTCCTATTGATTTCTGACATATCCTCATGCTATGTAAGTAATTAGTTTCCCATTTCCCATCACATGATCTTCTCACTAGTTCAGAGGCATGCTTACAGTCACTGAAGTCACATGCCATCTTGTCAGTATTGTCCTGCTTTCTCCTATTCACTCTTCCTACAGTTTTATTCTTTATTCACAATCTTTCTTTTCAAGAAGGATCTGTCTGGCTGAACCTACTGTATAAGGCCACTATATATTTACACTAATCACATGCTTAAAGCATTATTTCACCACGTCTCACCAAACTGAGAACATCTGTGCTGTCAGGCAAGCTGACACAGAAATCTGTAAAGTAAAACCACTCTGCTGTAAGTACCATTTATTTCTTTCTAGATTCTTTCTTACAGATTTATCTTTGTCCTTTTGGTCAGGGTTTAGGACAGTCTGCCCATGAAATGACAGTTTATATGGACCTTCTGGCTTTCAGTGTAGACACTTAAGTGCAAATTAGCCTGTTCTTGCACAACTGCATTTCTTTATTTGGCTTTAAAAGGCTGCATGAGTATTACTGATTTTAAAGGTGTTAGGTTTGTTATCTCCCCTCTCTCAGGATTCAATAATTGTTCTTTACCCAATTTTAGCTAGCTAACTCCTTTACAGGCAGGCATCCCTATGTAGATTTCAGCCTGTAAGTACCACTTCGTTTCTGCTAAGTCTGGGTGCAATGGCTATACTGTTATATCACAGATTCCTAAGAAATTTTCTTAGGCGTTAGAATAAAATTTCAGTAGAGTTACCTTGCTTGAAAGGTCCTTGGCATAGCTTTGGTCAGGGTCAAGTTGAACACCAGAACAATTTCCACTTATGGTTCAGGAATTAAAATGGACAAGTGTCTGTTTCTAGCAGTGATTGAAAAAGTGGTCGCCTAGTTTTAGGGCTTGGGGAACTAGATTTCATAAGCACACTTACGGGTCAGAACAGAAAGTGTCCAGATTTTGTTCACTACCATGGGCATGGCAGATCTGCAGAAAAATTCAGATCAAACATCAGTGGCAGTTAATGAGATGTTTTTAGTGGAAGAGTGGAAATGATGAATAGCAGGAATTGACCACAGCTATGCATCAAGAAAAAGCCTTGTCCTCTCCATTTGGCAATTGCATACTTGAATAATATATAGAAACCATCAATGATTTGTATAAGATAGCACCCAGCTTCCGCTTCATTAAAGGCTTGTTCTGCAGCATGTCGTGATTCCTCTGTTGCATTGGCAAGGAAAGTTTTCAGTTTCATATCTTCTCATCATTGGTTTCCAGACTTCAGGACTACTACCTAACTGACAACAGAGATTTCCACTATCTTGCTTTCTCATTCAGGTCACAGAGATGACGATTGTTCCTTCTCCTGAGAGCTCATGGGCTGATTCATGTTACCCTTACTACTTGTTTCTCTGTTTTGTTTTGTTGGTGGGGTTTGAAGTTGGGNAGTCCTGTTACAGGCTGAGCTGTGAGTGCTTCACTTTCAGAAAAATTTGAGCTTCTGTCTATTCCTCTGCTTAACAGCTAAACCCTGCACAGTTTCACATTAAAGAGTTTTTTGCCAGTTCAGGTTTTTGTTGTTTTTTTTTTTTTGGGGGGGGGGGGGGAAGGGGTAGTATGGGGAGGAGCAGGCTATCCACACAGTCTTATTTTTCAAGTTTTCTTTCTCAGACTTTCTGAACTTTTTATCTTATTACTTTTCCTAGTTTTGACTATTTCAGGTATTCATTTGAATGTCCTCCATCATTTGATTTACAGCAGTCCTTCAAAACATGAGAGAAATTTTCATACTCCGCCTGAATGCCACAACTAATTTAGTCCATCACATGCATTTTAAAACTATTTTCAAGCTCATGTTCACATTTTCTACCTTACTTGTTGGACAATCCAGAACTTGTCTTAGTGCCAGGATATGCTATTAGTTTAAATTAGAGCTGCTGTAAGAAACTCATCAACAGACTGATGTCTGATGAAAAAAGCTTCCTCACATTCTTGTATAATGTGATTATGGCTGTTCTCTTCTTTTCTGAGCTAGAGAAAAAATGCAGACCAATGGAGGGAAGAAGGAGGAGGAGGAAGTGGGGAGAAAATAAGTTAGAAATAAATTAGAATCATACTAAACAAGCTTGGAAAGACAATCTGCACCAGTATGAAATTTGGTGAATAAAAACAGCTGCCTGTATTTGCAATTACAGACTTATTATGCAATTGCCTGCTAATAGCCCAGTTAAATTGTGAAGTAGATACAAACATATTAGTTACACAGATAGTAACAGATAAAACAGTCTATAAATTTGATTTATATGAGGACTTTTTTCCATGACTTCATCAATGCATTAGCACAAAAAGTCTTCACAGAGAATAGTTGCTGATCTGGTAACTCAGTCATCCATGCTCTATCATTCCATTTGGGCAAGAGTAGGACTCACTTCTGGGTCACTACTGTCGCATTTATAAATGTAGCAGTGCTTGACTCAATAAATCTATGGATATCTGTGGTTTTCTCATTTTTTCTCTAAAGTTACCGTGCTACCAGTTTGGCCAGTGCTGGACTGCTCCTTAAGGGTTAGTACACGATACACAAACTGAGATTTCCTACAGATACCTTATTCTATTGTAAGCACTCTTCTAGCTGCATCCCTCATTCTGGGTTGAAAACAAATGCCATAACTGGACACATCTCCCAGGAGGGCTCTAGAATATACACCTTTCAAAAGACTCTCTAAAATACCCATTATTATATGCTGATTGCAACATAGCTCTGGGAAACAATTACTTCCGAAGCTCCCAATGCATTTGTTTGGGCAAGCTATAAATAAAATCAGGATGGAAAGTTGATGCAAAAGTAAAGCAGCACAGAAACCTTGTTTCCTTTTCATGCAGTACCACAAGACTCCTCTGCAGCTCATTTAGCAGTAGCCACAGGGTGAATTCAAAGCTAAATGTCTCTGCAGTCAGAGAGCCTGAGACCTGCAGCCATGGGCCGGAGCTCACCTTTATGCTTGCTGATATCAGACATTCCCACATTCTGCCACTCTGTTTCACAAGCGGGAAACACTGCAGCAGAAGAAAAGGGGACTTTTATATACATTTGCTGAGACAGCGTTCCTGGACTACTTACTCCATCATGTGTTTAAATACAGTCAATTTTCATGAAATTCCTTGCTTGTGGTTTCTGAGAAGTTCTTTTTAGTTTATTTTTCTACCTTGTTTATTTGTTTGTTGTAAAAATTGGAAATGACTAGTTGATGATAAAAGAGAATATTTAGCATTTTTCTCAGGGAACCATATTTATTTCTATGTTTAATTAGTTTAATAGTCTTACTGTTACTGTCACTACACAAAACTCCTACATCTATAGGTAAGGACTTCATGCCTGTAGCAGAAGATGAAAAAATTCCTCACTTCAAGTTCATTGCTATTTTTGGAACTTGCAGAGGAATTTATTTGGCCAACTTCCTCTCTGTTCAAAAGGCCAATTTATTGGCAGAGTCACAGGTAATAGGGGCTGTCTGCCTCATCTATTTTAAAACATCTGCAATGTAGACATCTACATATGACCTACTTTCTTAGAACTCTTCGACAACAAGTGGGAGAAAGAGCTACTGCTGTATCTCATCTCAAGGTAGGCATCTGAAGCATATCAGATGCATCATGCACCTCACATCTTACTCTCTTTACAAAAGTAATATAGGCAACTGTCTCAGGCACAGATATTCAAAATTACATCGGTCTAAGTCTTCCTTCGGATTGTTCTGTTGCAAGACCAAAATGGAAACTAACAATAATTCTTCCATCTGTGGATCATTATACATTTTAGCATGCAGATTCTAACTAATAGGCCTTTCACAGATAAAATGCTTGGAGCAAGCAGGCTCCTGAAACTAATTTGAACAAAAAGAGGACTTAGCTTCCTTCAACTCTTAGCTGTTGAAGGAAGGAGATCAGCGGGCTGTCCATCTCTGAAGGCAAGTCATAAAAGAGGCCAGGAGTTATCTAGGCACAGAAAAAAACAATGAACCACCTAAAAAAACTGCAGACTCCTTCAGGTAGATGAACTGCATGAGGAAGTACAGGAAGTTTTTATTTTACTGCATGTGGTTGTCTTTCTGATGGGCAGGTGATACATGTGCGCACATTTCTCAAGGGAAAGGATTTTTCCTGAACTATAGGATGAGAGGAGCTCTGTGGGAAAAGGGAATTTCAGTAGCGTCTACGTAGAGTCCGACCTCCAACTTAGCAATTCCAGTTTTGCTGCAAAAGTCGAGACTGGAGAAGTTTATCACTTCAGCTTCCAGGAAAATTGATGTCCAATTAGTGTCACTGTCAGGCAGTCATTTGTGGGACCACCACTGGCATAGGTATAAGCACTGTAATAGGCCCACAGTCTGTGAGCCTATGAGGTATGTTCAGGGAGCATTTTACAGCAGCATTACCAAAAAGTCTAAGATACATAAGTGTCTTTATCACTTGGCTCAGAAATTACCGTTTTCCCCACAAGTTCAGTTAATTGCACTCTTCTGTCAAATTACTTCCAAAATACTCTTATGCAAATCTCACTTTTCTAAACAGCATGGTCAGCATAAACAACGTGAACTTACAAACTATGATACATGGAAGACTGCATGCCAGAATCCCTATCTACATAGAACACCGACCATCTGAAACATCCAACAAAAGCTAAAAGGTCAAGGTGAAGTCTCTTCTGCCATTGCATTTGGTTTCCAATAGCCATTTAGTAAACAAAAGAGGGCTTTTATCCAACAAAGGTACTTAGAGAAATAGAACATTTTTCTAAGAGTTCCCTGAACACTTCATGAAGAATTATTTAGCTATAAGGAAAAAAGTAAACCCCACTTAGCACATACTGTTCTATCCTGGAACTTGAATACAAAGTCATTAAACAAATTTGGAAGAAAATGCTGGAAATAAATCTTTCCAAAACCACATTCCTGAGACTCTAAGCAGCTTCTCAGTCTCATGAAATCAACCAACAGGAGCAAATTCTCCCTAATCCTAGCAGCACGGAACACTGACTGCACGTATAACTTTTCTGTGCTAATTGCAATGAACACTCCCTACAACAGACGCCTGAGCAGCTCTGGCTGCCACACTTGGACAAACGTAGAAGGTTTCACCCAGTGCTCCAGAGGTTATCAAGGCATAAAGGTAATTGATAACAGGTAATTATTAGATACCAGCATGAACTCATATATCCAGATTCAAGTATCTGCATGACAGAAATATCCAGCTGTCAGTAAAAGGCATTTCCCAGAAAACAATCTGTCCATCTTCATCTTTGAGGAGATATTTTCATCTCCACAAAGGAAACATACCAAGAAAAACCTCAGAACTCTCTTTATGTCATATTATGGTGTCTCCCCTCAGCATTGACCTCTCCATATTCCGCAGACTATACACTACATGCCTCATTCCCTTAAGTGATTAGTATCTATTCACCTCTCTTTTCTTGCTTTCCATCTCTGTTTTTCTCTCCATTCGGTTCTTTTCACCCTCCCGAAGTTCCTTCTGCTTCCTATTTAACGACACCTGTTTCTTACAGAGATGCTTTAGGTGATGCGCAATTAAGGGAATTCTGACTAATTGTTCTTAACATGTATTTTGTTTTGAAAACTGCTACCTCTATTTTGAGACACATCAGGCACATGTGCAAGGTAATTTTTCTTCCTGAATATTAGCATGTCTACTAAAGGACACCTACTGTGCCTACAAAAGTCTGTCCTGCCTATGGATCCTTAGAAAATCCTATCAAAGGATTTGACATAAAATATTCTCATGATTAGTTTTTCTAAATAGTTAAATTTCCTATTTAAATTTCCCAAATGCTTTTCATAATACACATTTTATGAAGTTATCATTTGTTATTGCTTGTGTTGTGTAATGCATTCTTGATGAAGTAGCAAAGAGACGAATAGTCAAGTTTGAAATTTTTGCTGATGATATTAAGTTATTCAATATAATAAAGATGGGAAATGATTATGAAGAAGAACTTGATACTGAATAACTGAGCAATAAAACAGTATATGAAATTCAATGTAGATAAACAAAAATTTATGCACATTTGTAAGAACAACACAGACTTTCTTCATGCTCTGATCTCATGCAGTTGTGGGGCTGGAATATATATTTGGATTGAGAAATATTGTGCTTTGTAGTTAAGACAGGAAAATAAATATTAGGAACAATTAAGAAAGTAACGGGACAAAATAGAAAGCATAATTAGGCTGCGGTGTAAATCCATGGTGCACCACTTTCTGAGATACTGTGTGGAATTCATGTCTCTCCATTAAAAAGTATACATAGAATCTGAAACGAAAAACAAAGTGGTATGAACACTTAAGGATTTGGGAGAGATTCCATGCAAGGAATGAATAACGAGATTAACTTCTGGCTAAAGGGATGATGGAGAAAAGAATGGTGTGGCTACAAAGTCCTGTGTGACATGGAGAAGGTGAGCAGTCAAAAGCTCACTCTATCTTCCGGTGTAAGGACCAGGGACAACAAATATGCCTTTACAACACAAGCCAAAGGGAAGAGCTTTTCTTTGCAAGCAATGAACAGCTGAGCTGTGAAACTCCTTCCCTGAAGAAACTGAAGGTGAAAACTATTGACATTTTCTCTATAAAGGATGGTAGAAAAATCCATTGAGGGATATGGAAAACAAAAATTACCTCCATTCCAGTAACCTCAGTGTCACTGCAGTCTGCGTTCAGGAGAAAAATTTGGGGAAGCCTGCTGACAGAAACAGGATATTGATCTAAATGAACCTTCTGCATGAATCCGTGCAGACACTCAATAGCTTCTCCTGGGCCTGAATCATTAAAAAGTTCTTAAGGAATGTCACTGCTCTCCCACAATTGATAGGAGTTGGATGACTTCTTTGTCAGGACTAACTCAGAACAACTATCCTCTGGGCAAGTTGCTTGCCAAGGTGACCTTTTTTAAAGATCCAGTCCCCTTTGATGGAAAATGTTCCAGATTAGCCAGAATGATCATATTTCTTCACTGGGAAAATCCTTAAACTGAAAGCCTTTGGGCTGGGACTTTTATACTGCCTGACTCTAAAGCTCCAGCAGTCTAAATCTCTGAGGAATTTTAGCCCAAAAAGTCTTTTTCAAAAAGAGATAGCAGAGTAGTGCTGCCTTCTAGCAAAATACATATACACAAACCAGATAAAGTGTGTTTAAAGAGTTTACATGAACTAACACTAGCCTAGGCACTCCTAACACCTTTAAAAATTATGCATGAGCTACAGGGAGGCCATGTCATCTTGCTGTTCAGAATGTTTGTCATGTCTTAAAAAGACAAAATATCCCATGTGCATTTTAATTGATTAAACAGTCCATAATAGCTTCAAATTAAAATTCTCAACTTTCATTAATTCTTGAAATTATTAATGCTATTCATGGGCTCAAAAATATTATTCTACCAAAAAATCCCCAGACTTATGAGCTCTTCTAAATTAAAATACACTGTTTGCATTATTCATGTTGAGAACTTCATTTTATTTCAATGGGATTATTCATTACAGAAAAGATTGTGAGTACAATCACTGGGCTCCAGCTGCAGTTACTGTTCCCCAGTCTGAGCCGATTCTTGTCTATCTGCTTACCCACTCATGGCTCTTTACTATATCTGAAAACCTCCTTCTTTGTTACTTGCTAATATTGTTGGATATCTGGTGAAAGATATCATACTAAAAAAAAATAAAAATAAAAAGGTAAGATTACAGATACAATCAATTTTCAGTGTTTGTTGTCTTCTGAAAATGTTAAGCATCCTGGTAGCACACATTCAGAGTATCAAGGCTGGATCTATTTCCTTTAGGAGTGCACTCAACAAGTCTCTAACTAGTTTATGTCACCTAAATCTCCGTCATCCTGTGACCATGATTTAAGCAACCCTTCTTTCTTGAGGTATCCTACAACGTCCCATGTCTCCACCTCTTTTCTCCTTAATGTTTCACTTTCTCCAGAGATAATCCTTATCAAATTTCTTTTAACTTCTTTTGAGGGTTGTGTGTGGGGTTTTTTTTGTTTTGTTTTGTTTTGTTTTATTTGTGCAAGGTGGCTTTGCACCATCTGTGGCTCAGAAAGGAAAATGTCAGTGACAAGGTAGCAGGGGCAGAAAAATACTGTCAAGTTAGAGAACAAAGATATGAATTCTGCAGAGTCACATCCAGTTAGATTTTTCAGAGACTATCTCTATGGTGGTCTGTAGCACTCCTTAATCTAGGGAAAAATACAGCTCCTATGTACTTCCATTCATCCTGGCTGCCCCACATTAGGACCACGTTAGGTTCTTGGTCAGTATGCTCTGAATATGTCCATTAGCACTGAAGCTGCACCCCTGAGTATCTGAGAATCTGGTCTCCAACACTCCTCTGTAATTCCACTTCAGCCTTCTCTTTTCAGTTCATGGCAGGGTTCACTTTTTATTTCTTGGCCTCTGATCAAAAACTAGCTAATTACCAAAGCAGCATGAAGCTGGGATGATTGACAGATAACACCCTATGAGTGAATAAAAAGCTGCATTTTGAAAGGATAAAACAATAAAGATGTTTCAACAAGAAGATAAACAGCAGGCTTCCAGCAGGGAGCGTTAAAAGGTTCCCAGAATATCACACAAGAATGGGGTTTTGTCATCTGGCTTCATGAGAAGTGACAATCTCAGCTCAGGGTATTTGATTAACTCTAGCTCATGCATTCAACTTGTGAGGCAACTGATACTCTGGGAACATCACAGGAGAAGGGGACAGGTAGCAGATTCCTTCCAGAATTGCTTGAAAATATACTTGTAATTTTTCTGGAGGCTATTGGAGAAAGGAGACGTGGAACAGAATCAGGTGTTCAGTGCACTTCCTCTGTGTAGCTACTTGGATGTGTGTAAGAAATAAATTTGAATTGAGTTAACCGACACAGCCAAACAGCAAACACTCTCATACCTAAACCTGTACGCAGAAATAAGGCATTGTTATTTCTGTATATAGAAACATTATAGCCATTAAGTACAGATTTTTGTATAGTAATTTTAAGCAAGTCTAATAATTCTAATAAAAGTTTTTATTTGTCTGGATCACTGATTTTATGAGGAGCTTCTTCATGGTGATTTTATTGCTACTCATCTCTTGTAACAGTCAAAATAAACTGAATTTACTAATTCAAGATGGCAAAGTCATCACTAGTTGCGTGTTGCCACTCCATTCAAAATTGCATTTACAGAACTGTTCTATTCCTCCTTTGTTATAAGACAAAGAGTAAATTTCAAATACATTATTAAATCCAAACCCAAGTTCTACCATTAGCATCAGTTTCTTAATCAAACATTCTATCCTTAATTATCTGCTGTGCTATAATGCCTGTAAAAATATGGGTCCCTTCCAATTCCAGATTTTCTCTGATTCTATGAAAAGTTTTCTGTGATATTTTGTGAATGGAAATTAATACAGAAAGAAGTTTCTATACAGGTTCTTATTTATCTTGGGAAACTTAAATCATGATTTGGTCTGACATTAAGTTTATCTGCTACACCATAACGAATATTTTGCAGCTTGCGGGACAGTCTCCTGTGTCAAACTGTTATAGTATCAGACAATCAATCTTGGTTCATTATATTACATTAATTATATTTATCATATTATCACAGCATATTAGAATCATGCAGCGGGCTAGTAATCACATTAAATCACAGTATGGATTCCGTTTTGGCAGATTATTTTCTGATTTTTAAAATGTGTTACAGGAAAACCATAGGTCCAAAAATATAGGACCAAATACAGCTGTGGAGAAATAAACACGCTTAGGAAGCCTGGTGCTTTATTTAAGGCAATTTTAAATTTCTATTTAACTTGCATCTCTGTGAATACACAGAATTATTTTGATGTTTCACAGAGGATTTTCAGTAGTGCTTCAAACGCAAATGTGAAACATGAAATTGAGGCAAACGAAAACAACAAGAAAGAGGAAATATTTTGTGCAAGTCATCAAAAATGCTATGTTGGTATACAGCTATAATTTATAACTGTATACACAGGACTGAGGAAAAAACACTCAACTAGATTTCTTCATGTTTAGGAAGAAATTATAGGTTGCTGCAATATCACAAGGCCCATTTGCTATTAAATGTAGATTTCCTGTTTTGAGGACCACCCAAGTGCAAATATTTGCTTTTCCAAGTGCTTTAAAATGCAAAGTCACATTAGTTCAACATATAAATACAAAAATAATTTTGCTTAAGCACTTTGTCTTTTTAAAGAGAGAAGAAATATACTGGATTAATCACCTCATCCTTACTCATCCTGCTCCTTAAGAGCAGGTCAAATCCAAAACTGTATTTGATGAGAAGTCTTGGTGTTTATTTCATGTTCTTTGTATGGGGCCAGCATACCCATGGGGGATGAAAAAAAAACCACTACATCTCACACTTGATTTTGAAATTGGAGTAATAATTTACTTGTTAAGAGCTAAATATTATTCTCTGTCCAAAGCATCAGGCTATTAAATCTTAGGCAGTACTCATGCTGTTTCATAGGTTTCCTGTCCAACCTTTCAGTCAAATGCCTTGGCTGAGTATTCTGTATATCAAACTGCTACTTTTCACTCACAAGGGAAAAATGCCAGAAAATGGCTTCTGCACCTCATATTACCTGAGCACAAAATACATATTTTTAAAAGATCTCAAGTTCAAGGATGAGAAACCTCTCAAAAGAAGCACACTTGGATAAGGAGGGAATCTTTACTCTAATTGAAATTCCTACTACTGGATCAGCTGTAACATCTTAATGTTGCCATCCAGACAGGGCTAAAGCAGGCATCAAAGAGAACCAAACTAAAAACAGAAGAATAGAATGAGAAAAAGTAGAGGCTGAAGTAGGAATATACATCTGATATATATTGTTTTATATCAACTAGACCCATCAGCACTTCTAAAAGTGATGGGGTTTGTATGTCAATGTAGTTTTGAGTCCAAATACAAGCAGGCTGAGATATTATTCCCATTTCTCAGTATTTTCCTTTCAAACAAACAAATTTGAGGTATATCCATTTTTAGACTTGGAATGAAATGCCTGTAAATGTTATGTGCCTAGATTCACATGGTATCTTGCACTGAAAGAAGTATTATTTTATTTGCACATGGTGAACCATGAAATCACGACTTAATTTAAAAGATATATTGTTTTTTAAAATTGCAGAATATGTAACATTTAGAGTAAGATAAACAAACAAATTTACCCTGCCTATAGAAAAACACAATACAATTTTACACTATTTTGTTCCTCTGCATAGTCACTGATCACTATCAGCGAGTTAGAATAAAATTTGAAAAAACAAATCAACTCAACTATTCCCCCCTCTGTCCAAAAAAAACCAATTAAACTGATCTGTATCCATATAATCAAACCATTCAGTTTTATTACCTTGTCTTACATTAGTACCAGGAGTCCAAAGGAGGTTTTGGAAGTCCTGAATAAGATTTAGCATATAATACGAGACTTTCACTTTAAAAGTAGGAGTATGTATTTCACCTTCTAAGTATGAAGTTTGGACACAAAAACCTCTCAGTGGTCATTAGAGCATAAATAATTTTCTTTGTTTGCCAGTAAAGCTCACATTAGCTTGGTTCGAGGCTTAATCAACACGTCTGTTCACTTCTTCCTAGCTCAAAGACTTCTGATTATCAGTATCAAGTTATCACTAGTATTTGCATGAGTATGTAAAGTAGAAAAAACATGTGAATTATTATAACTTCTTAATAATAGGCTTAAAAGCCATGAGCACAATTACAGTTCTCCATAATATATTCTTTATAATTCTCAGATTTACTCTACCATCTTTTGGATCTCTTCTAATAGCTGCTAACAACCTACTATTCCAAAGCCTTGTGCCAATTCTACATCAGCAAATCACCAACCCAACCAAGACTCATAACGTCATTGGAAATAGTCTACATGACATAGGAAGCTAAGTACAGAGTTAGTTCTTTGAGAAGGTCTTACTTCAATCAGTAAGACTTCAGCTGCTTCTTGTGATGGTTCCTGCCAGATTCGAGGTAACAAAATCAAACATCTAGGGCAGGGAACAGAATTCTATTACTACAGTCCCATTCTTCCCTTTAAGAAATATTTGCAGTCCCCTCATGAGACTTCGTAGCACAAAATTCTTTCTTCCTATGATATCTTCCATTATTCAAAACTTCCTTGCCTTAGTACCATTTTATGTTTATCCTCAAAGCAAATCCTAATGCAACTGATGTATGCACTCTTGTACTGTAACACAATATTCAAAGTTAGAACTTTCCATTTCTTTTTTCCCTCTTTTTTCTACCAATCCTGTTCACAATGATTTCTCAATTGACATGTCTGAAAATTCTGATATCCATTGCAGTAAATCTATGCTTCACAGTATTCAGAGAGAATTAATATCATCTGTAAGTTATTTTTCAAAAAAGATAATTTTTAAAATAAACATTCAAATTGAAACTTCTTTAGGTAAACAAAGTTGCTGAACCCTATTCTATGCATTTTTACCTTCAAGAATGTGTTCCAGAACAGCTTGTGTAGAAAACACTTTTCCTTTTCCTTTTGTTTTTCAATTAAGTACTTTACTTCGCAACTGAAACCAGACAAGATATTTCAACTAAGAATACAATGGTTTGAGGAAGATATGAGAAAGCAAAGATGGGGTTAAAGAGGGAAATGTAAACTCACATATAAACAAGAGCTCTCTGCTTTGATGTTGCATTAGAGCAAAACAGTTTTGTATTTCCTCTGTGACGAGTGCTGCACTTTCTGCCACTACTGTTTTTTCAGCAATTATGAATTCAAAAGCTTTCTCTCACTGTCTGGAAAGGTGTGCTGCAGTCCCATTTTAAAATACATTTAAAAACCCCCACAATATTGCAATTGGCCTATTCATTACGGTTTAATATCAATAATGGTAACATAATCAGTGAAAATTATTGGTAGCATTTAAACATTTCCCTTCTCTTTAGAATTTTTTTCAAAATAGTTGAGTACGGCACCAAAAAAAAGGTAATTACTTAAGGAATACCGCTTCATTGAACACATTGGCTTCTAAGCCAATTCTATTAATATTGCCAATATTAAAGGCTTCTAAGGAGGTTTAGCAGCCTATCTCCAATTTAAGGCATGAGAACTTGGAACTCTATATTTATGAAGCATCACTGCCAGAGAAGTTAGGATGATATTAACTAGAGTTTCTTACCTCACAATTAATTTAAAAATACTTTCATTCATTAAGCCTTCATGTCAAAGAGATAGTAGAAAACCATATTAAGTAATAATTTTAATGTAAAAAATATTAAATTCCTTCAGTTTGGTCTGGACCAGTAGCTAGAGAGCTACCCAGCAGAAGTCATTAATGGAAAGTATAGCTTCAGCTTCAGTGATTACAGAACTATTAAATACAGCTTATCCTCTATAGCATAGATATTTCTGACTCAAAAGCAGAAACTTTATAGGAAATGCATATAGAAAATATCTCCTTTCAGAAAAAAAAGCATGTTGGTTGTGCAATTCCACATAATGTTCATGTTAGCAATTTACTGGTTCTAAGGGATGCCTGTGAGAAGCACTGAAGCTAAGGCTAATAAAATACTTTTAATTTTAATCTTGCTTTGTTCCCAAATTCACAATGCCACATTTCCATAAGGCTGTCATGAGAAAAGGCTGAGTAAATGAAAACCTGACTGGTAAATAAAAGCAACAAAATACGTTTCCTAGTTACTAAAGGAACCACCATCTACCCATGTGTATACATTTTGCAGTGTACTCATTAAAATGTTTACTAGTTTTTGAAAGAGAGCACTTGCATAACAGTTTGTTATGCAATGTTTAATTGGAATTTTTCAGGGAAAACTGCAGGTCATCCAGTGTTTACTACTACGCTCTGGGGCAGGTGGACCCTTCAGAACAGAAGGGGAAAATATATTTTGCCTGGAGTCATCCAAGTGTCTGTCCACCAACAGAAGTTTTTAGAGTGCAGTGAGAAATGAGAGCTTCCCAGGAGTGTAGTTTACAGAGCAACAGATACAGATTGCTTCAAAGGAACAAGGAGCAAGCATGCCATGAGACCTCCAAAGGGGTGGAAGAATGGAATTCCTGCAAAGAGGCAGACTGTGCTCTGCTGCCACCTAGAAAGACACTTGTTTAAGAGTTTTAAAACAAGTCCAGGACATAGGATATTTCCTGCAAAGGCAACAGAGACAGAGATTTGTCCATGATGCCCAATTTTTTCGTTTTCTTCAAGTGACTTCGTGCGTTCTCTCTTTTAGAAAATCCTATGATCTGCTGCTGAATAACCCCTGAGTTTCAAAGCATCTTTAGTATTTTGTTGTACGCACGGTAAGGGACAAGTTTAGAGAATTTAGCTTGAAGTGCTGTCACAAAACCACTCAACACAAAGCTCACGTTATTTTTCTGAAAATCATGCCTCAAAAATGTCATTTATTGTCTATGGGATCACATGATTATCAGCCAGCAGCCATTTACGTCTCTAGTTCTCCACCTTCTCCTTCCCCCTAAGTTTGTGATGAATTATACAGTTAGAAAGCCAAGAGAATATTTCATCTACATCTAAGAAATGAAAAACACTTCCAGCATCACTACATAACAGACTCAATAAATTCTCTTACAAAAGACAAAATCTTTGAAGAGCTAAGATACCCCGGGAAAGTGCTGGAGAGATCAGAGGCAGCTGGTGTGTCCCAGGTTAACTGCTAAGCAACAGTTCTGCCACTACATTTCTGATAATAGAAAAAAAAAATCCCAAAGTGATCTGCAGAAAAAAAAAAGGCAAAAGAAAAAAGGACAAAATCCTTCTTGAACTCAGAGTTACCGGTTGCAGATTTGAAAGGGAAACTTCCCACACCTGCTGCCAATTACTGTTACATTGACTAAGGGACACTTCTGCATAGTTAAAAGACATATTCATTATTTGATTGTACAGGATACTGAGTAACATGATTTAGCTTTGAAGTCAAAATCCACCCTTCCCAGATCCTCAATCCATGTGATGCCACAACCTACAGCCAGAATCAGGATGAGAAGAGTCTTCCAGCCTCTTCCTGTGCCCCTTCAGGACCTGAGAAGACCAACAGCTCCTACAAAATGCTGTGTCAGTAGAGTAGGACTTCTCAGGCGGGAAGCATAACTACTGCCTGCACGTAGGGGAGGCACAGGCAAGCACTTGGCAGGGTTCAGAGCAGCCCCAGCAATGGCCCACGATGGGCAGGGCCATAGCCTGCCCTGACAATGCCGCAGCAAGGACAGCAATCTGCCTCAGTGCTCCTTCCCCAGAGTTTCTCCTCCCCACTGGACTGCCTGCCCGCTCACACCCTCTCCAGCTCTCAGCTGCTGCAAGGGTGGATTCACAACTCGTGAAGGATGACCCCAGTACAGAGTTATGCTTAACAAGCCTTAAGAAAGCTTACAACTACTTGCTGAACCATTTTTAAGCCCTTTTTTCTTTAATTGCTGGCTGCTCTCAAGTGCTGGTTATTTCTTTGAATTCATAAATATGTAATAAAAAGACGTGTACTTCATCCCAGCTATTATTTTTCATCATTTCTCATTAAAACCAAAAAGAACCCCAAAGTAGGATAATACTGAATATGAAGCAAAACCTAACTGCTAAATGGCAGAAAATGCTACCACTTTGAGAATAAAATTATTAGGCAAACAGTGTTCATGAGTTCACACTAACACAAATTCAAATGATAATGCATGCATTTATCAGGCACCTGGCAGTAAGAAGCTAACAGAGGCAGACACATAGAAAAGATCAGTTTATGGATAATCTCATTACAAGTTGTCCTTCAAAAAGAGAAAATGAAATTTACATTTATATCTGTATTAATCTAATCAAGGCAGATAGTACAGAATTGAAAATCTGACTTAGGCCAAGAAGTTAGTCCGTATAAATAAACACATTTAAACAAAATATCTTCAAATTTGGCACTCTCCTTATTAAGTTCTTTTTTGTTCTAAGAAAACCAGAAATCATGTGACAGACAAATTTTTGTGTCTTTAAACCTCCTATGTGCCAGGGAGGAATAGAAGGATGGGTACATAAGGAAGGGCCAGGGTGATCATAACTTCCTAATGGGAACGTTGAAGCAGAAGCTGCAATTTTCTCTACTGGCAACCCCGTGACCAGCAACTACCAAATAATATAAGGAATACTTATAACAAATTTGGTTCAACAGGTTCTGTAGGATCTGCCATTATCTCATCTCAACCTTTCTTGTCTCGTGTTGCCTTCATCCCACCACCTCCACCCACCCCTCCAGGGGAATGAGAGAGAGAATTGGGGAAAAAAAATAAAATTTGTGGCTTGAGATGAAGATAATTTAGTAGGAAAGAAAAGGAAGAGGGGGGAAAATTTTCAAAGACTTAAAATACACAAAACAAGTGATGTACTATGGAATTGCTCACCATGAACCAACTGATGCCGAGCCAGTGCCAAGCAGCAGCCTCCCAGTCAGCTTTCCCACTAGTTTACAAACTGGGCATATGGTATGGAATATTCCTGCAGCCAGGTTGGGTCAGCTGTCCTGACTGTTCCGACTTTTAGCTTCTGGTGCTCCCCATCCTCCTCACTGGTGGAGTGATGCAAGAAGCTGAAAAGTCCTTGATTTAGTTTAAGCACTCCGTAGCAACAATTAAAATACAAGTGTGTTATCATTTTTCTCATCCTGAATCCAAAACACAGCACTATATCAGCTACTAGGAAGAAATTTAACTCTGGACAGTGCTGAAAGGAAGGGCTTCCATTCATCCATGATTATTCAAAACAAAAAAGTTATATATTTCAGTTGGAGAATTATCTGTACAACGATGTTCTGTCTCCTGAAACATTTACCTTTGTGTAGCACTTGTGGCCATGACTACCGTCTTAATTCCAACCACAATTGCTATTTGACAATTAAGTTTCATATCCTTTCAAGAATAGAATCTCAAGAAAATTAACATTTGGTGGGGAAATCAAATGTACCCTTTACTCCAGGTGGTTTCTAAGTATTAGCTGATGGTCTATATGCTCCCTGCCTTGTCTCCTCAGGAAACCACAATACCAACACTGGATAGAAACCCTTAGATGCAACTACTATTGCTAGCCATATATATCAAGTAACTTTCATCTGTAAGTATCATAAAATCTTTACATATTTTTTTGCATAGATCCTTTCATTCATCAACAAAAGGCTACTCTTTTTGAAGTAGGATATATTTTGTTCCATTAGTACTACAAAAAATATTTAAGAAAGAGTCTCCATAAAAACTAATTACAACAATGCTTGACTTTAAGGAATCTAACTAGAGTGATTATTTCATTAATAGCACTGAGACAAATATTTTAGCGGGTTGAAGGAAGAATGAAAATCATTTCTGTTAACACCCAAGTTTGCCATAATGGATTCATTTGATGTTGGTCATATTCAGGCGGAGATTGCAATCCAAGTGGGCATGCCCATAAGCATTAGATGCTAAAAATCTAACAAAGTGTAATACCACAGTGTCCTCTACAAACATCATACAGTCATCATGCTCTCTAACTAGCCAAAGGTCAGCTCTACAGAGAACTAGAGATGAGATTTTTTTCTTAATAGTGTTTTTCACATGTTGGAAAATATTGGTCTATCAGAAATAGGGCAGCAGTTAATAATTGCAGTTTAGAGTTTAGATCATTCACCTAAATCAAAATTGAACTAGATCAGAACCTTTGCTTTAGTTAATGATATATTAAATGTTTTAAAAAAAAAGCAAACAAAAACCTCTAAACACCACAAACAAAAAAAAACAACCCAAAAATGAAACTAGAAAGTCTTAAAAGACACCAGAAAGTAAACAGCCTTGGCTGTCACATACCTACATGACTGAGCCTTTTTCATGAGAAGAGGAATACCTCGATCTCAGACTAAGGGTCAAATTTGGCAAAACAGGAATCCAAACCAGCAGAACACATTCCAACTGAGACTTCTCTTCTGAAGCTCATCAGGTCTTCTGCACTGTCATACTCATTTTTGCAGTCCTTGCCAAGTTTTGGCTCATCTTACTCCGCAGTGGGAAAAATCCTTGAAACTGCAGTAAAGTTATATAACATGGTAAAAATTGTTCCTTTTGCAGCACTAGTTCCCAACGTGTTCTTATAATCCCATCAGGAATTAGTAAACCTTAAAATGGATTAGGTAAATCATATTTTATGCTACCCATTATCAAGACATGGTTTTGGCAGCATTCGTATAAGAGTAGTTTGATATATTTTCTCCACTAAAAGGGAGAAACCCTCCATATCAATACACTTCCCACTTACAAATCATATAAATTTATTTTTCATCAGAGAATGTGTCACTGAGGATTGAAAAATTAAATTTAATTCCACTTTCCTCATAAAAAGGACCAAAAGGTGCTTTAGCATGTCCCTTGGTTTCTTAGAAATTTATTCGTTTTGAGAGGGAATGCTTATTGAAATCAATCTTTAAGTTTTCAAAGATGAAAATGTTAAAAAAAAATGCATCAAAATTTAAGCTTTGGTTTTGGATTGTTACTACATCTCTGAGCAGATGCTTAAAACTAGTCTGACTCACTGTTTTCTCATCAGATATACTTATTTCTTAAAAAAAGTCCTAAAGACATGACAGGAATTAATGGCTTCAGGGAGCTATTTTTACCAAAATCACAGTTCCTGTGATTCTCAAAAGCACAAAATTCTGGATCATTTACTTGAACTTCAGTTTTGTCCTATGAAGGTATTCATACAGAGGTTGATTAATATGAAAGGATTTCTCAAAATGGTAGTTCAGTGCAATTCTAGTGTTGGAAGAAAATTGGGTTGTGTTTGATGACTTGACAGCTGACAAAGGCAGGAGAAAAAAGATCGTTATGTTTAATTTGGTAAAGCTATTAATTTCTTTAAGCTTGTCAAATATAATTGTTTATTATAGTTTTGTTTTCCAAATGGTCTACATAATAATAATTTGATCATTACTAACCTGTTTCTAGCTACAGCCTTGGCAAGCATAATAAGTCACTTATCAGTTTAAACCCAGTCATTGTCTAATACGCCTTCTTTTTAAAGACTGACGTTTACCTTAAAGAAACGTCTTTACTGTCACAACATAGTTTCCTGCTCATGATCATGAACTTCCTGAGACAGTGGGAACAGATTCTAAACTAGACAAAAAAGACAAATTCATTATAAAATCCCCCTAATTATTAAAAGAAACTCATTGTTATTCCAAAGGATGTGAGAGACTAGCTTTTGTAATTTGTATTTTTCCATGGCAGATTCTTAAACTAAAAGATCAGAGGACAAACTGGCCTTAGTCAGCAGTGCTTGAGAGATTCCTTTTGTAAAATATTTCTCTTTCCTTTTCTCCCATCCTTCCAGAAATGTTCTCATTATCTCCACTTTCAATCTCATTCCTCAGAAAACAATCTACATTGTTCCTGAGAGAAGTCTCGAAAACCTCCAGGGATGGAAATTCTACAACACTTCTCTGTGTGCTCTTGGAAAAAATGTCAGCTTGCAGCTTGGGGTTTTTGTCCCTTACACTGTCCACCACAATCAAGAAGAGTGTCTTTGCAAGTCCCCTTCGAACAGTTTAAGGCTGCTGTGAGGTTATTTACCATTTAACCTGCTGTTTTCCAAACTAAACAAGCCCAGCTCTGTTAACCACTCCTCACAACTTTTGTGCTCTGGGCCCTGACTATGCAGTCCTCTGCTGGACCCTCTGCAGCTTACTGGCATCCTCTTGAAAGGGGTTGTCAAGTCCCAAACCCTCCCATCATAAGCCACTGTGCAGTAGATGACCCGTTCAGAAGGGGCTAAAGAAAACCTTTTAAATGTGCCTGACACCACAGGCTCAGTCACTGCTTACTGAAGGAATGCAGCTTTGGGAGTTTTGCAGAATTGATTTCAGGATGTGACAGAGGCAAAATGAAATATATATACAACATACACAGGGAAAACACAGAGAAGATAATAAAAAAGGAGTAAAAGACAGGCATAGTCTCTGTAATAACAGGAACAAAGGAAGAACAAATAGCCAGGAATTTCTCCAGTGTACCACTGATAAGGTCCCAACAACTTCCTTTCTCTTTGGCAGAATGAAAGCACTGCTTTTTGAGTCCCCATTTGCTACATTTCATGACGGTAGTCTCAGCAATCTTATTTTCTTCTCCGGCATAATTTGGATTAATAAATGAGATTTTTAAAAGGCATCACATGTGTGATGTTTTCTGCTACACCCTTTTTGCATGACCAGGTAATTGATACTGCAGTGCTGAGTCTGTGCAAACTCAGTGTTGCACCAGGAACTCTTGTTTAGCATTCAGTGTGAAAACACCCAGTCTATGAGTGCTGCTGCTGGGCCTTCAGGTGCTGCTGCTTCTTGCCTCCATGCTGCTACCCGAGAACCAAAAAATTACCAAAGGCCCATCACTGGATTTCATTTTTCTGCGGTAGCAGGCTAGGTGTCATTATGATTCCAATATTTGACATTCCCAACAGTCAGTGGGAGGCTTTCCGAAGTCTTGCATTATGTTGAGAAATGCCTTACGCTGCTGACATCAAACTTTCCTTGGGAATTGTAGTATAGCTAAAGACAGACACAGAATGCAAATTGGAGATGGCAAGAAAACTTAATTTCCCAGAAAGTTAAATAAAGTGGATAATAAAACCATATCCTAAAAAATTTAGTTGCAAATAAATCATAGTACATGAAAGACATTTCTAATGTAGTTCTTTGTAAGTCTCATTATAACAAAGCATTAGCAGAAATCATCGCTTCTGCATATGAAAGGCACATTAAAATGTTTTCACTTGTCAATTTTTATTCTAACTATATAGGCATGGAAAAGAGATACTGTATTGTAAAATCACCCTTCTTGCCTTTTCAAATGTATTTTTTTACTGAAAAGCTTTTTTCTACTTTAACACCTTCAGATTATTCTGCTTTATTAAGTTATGTCAGAGAATTGTGTAATATGTGCTCAGCACACACCTGATTCAAATGCTGGGAGGATGTGAGTTTCTTTCATTCAAGACTGAAAAAAACCATTTACATACAAGCACATAGAAATAATTCAGGTATTGAAATAAAAGAATATTTCTGCAAGAGTTTGCATATAATACTGTTATACATACCTGTGCTTTATTGTTCTAGAAACAGTTTGGAGAGGAAAAGGCAGCAAAAGTAATGACAGGAATGGCAGGAAAACAAGGGTAACCACAGAGAATAGTCTATCTTGTCAACTCCTAATGCTGCGTCAGTTTTCTCTATGGCTTGTTTGTATCTTTTCAATGCAAGGTCTAAAAGAGTATTATATTAACAATTCCTTATCAAAGGTGTGTTTACCTATTATGAATACAGAGAGAACACTTAGATTCTACTTAGCTTTGCTGTCACTAACTTTTTCCCAGGTAGGAAACTGGCATGAAAAGCTGGTCAAGCACAGAGCTGCTTAAATTCCAGAGGCAGTAATACACTCACCTGTACAACTGGTGCAGCTAAGGTGTCCTTCCCATGCTGAAATCTCAGACACTGTGGTTGCCTTTTGGCCTTGCTCACCAATCTTCAAATTGTGTTTGGACTAGAAATGTGAGGGAACTTTACACACGCTCCATGAGAAGGATAGAGGCCCTCTGAGGAGGAGGAGTTGCCCTTTGTAGCAGAGAGCAGTTGGAGCAGATGCAGCTGTGACTGGGGACAAATGATGAGGGCTTTCACAGGAATATCAGCAGCAAAAGGAAAACTGGAAAGTCCTAGTGTTGAACTGGGTAGAAGCCCTGGTGACAAGGGGCAAAGAAAACACTTAGGTACAGAATGTCTTCTTCAACTCATTATTTTTGGCTAGAATTGTCCTCAGGGATACCAGGGCCCTCCAACCCATGAGAAAGTTTGGAGAAATGTAGATATAACCTCAATAAAGTAGGATCAATTCAGGAAACATTTGAATGAACTGGACATGCACAAGTTCATGGGATCTGACAGGATGCATCCTTGAGTGTTAAGGCAGTTGGTATTGTGAAGCCACTCTTTATCATACTTGAAAGGTTGTAAGAACTGGGAAAGTTTCATGAGTATTGAAAAAAAAGTGACATCACTCCTGTCATCAAGAACAAGAAGGAAGATGAGGAGAGCTGCAGTCCAGCCAGCCTCACTGCATTCCCTTGAAAGGTGACACATCAAAACCTCCTGGAAGCCATTTCCAACCATATTGAGCAAAAGTCCGTCACTGGGATTGGTCAGCATATATTTGTGAAGTAGCAATGCCTGACCAACTACTCTTCTGTGATGAGGTGACTGGCTCAGTGGACAAGGGGAGACCAGTGGAAGTTGTTTATCTTGATTCCAGCAAGATTTTTGACATCATCTCTCATGACACTCGTAACAAATTCATCCTTTTTCTCCAGATTTCTTCTCACTCTCTCAAAGATACGTATATATTGATGTGCTAAGATTTCATCCACAATTTGTAGAAATGTGTAGACATTATTTCCTGTCAAAGTGACTTTGCCTATTTTGCTCAGTTCCTCTCTTGCCCTCATATTCCTCTATGAGCATATTCAAAATGGACATTGACAGACACGATAGAATATGCACTTATTTTGTCCACCACTTGTCTTTATAGTTGCTGTTACACATGTAGCATGCATCAGAAGATCTGAGAATTGGGATGGTATAACAGAGCTGACAGCAGAAAGATAATGAAGAAAACAGATATTTCAACAGGCACTAGAGTACTACGAGCTTGCCAATAAAATCCCAAGTCAGAGCAACGCTGACATATCATACAGAATTACTGATACTGAAACATCAATCAGGCAGCAGCAATGTTTTAAGAAATATCCCAGATTTTTTAAATGAATATCTAATATGTGCTTAACATGCTTTTATCTGTAAAATAAAAGCTGCATTAATTTTGACAATTAAGGAAGAGTCTTTTTTGTTCAAACATTACAGTTCTTTGCTTTGTATCATAGAAACTGGCTTGTGCTCAGTCACATCGCAGATGTTGTGCTCGTATAGTGATCCCACATGCCACATTATGCAGATGACTTTGTTACACTTAAGACCCTGACTGAACCATACACATCCCAGAAAATCTCAGAAGAAACACTTCTTTCATTTGGAAACTTCTGAAAGTGGGTGACATTATAATCAATGGAGTGAAAAATACAGAGGAAGCATAGAAAAATTGCATAGTTTTAAGAGGCTGGTGGTTTTAAGATAGTAGAAAATATTCTAGTTCTTCTCACCTTCATCTTAAAAATTGTTCTTTAAGGAGATCATTGATGTGGAAAAATAAAGTCCTATGTAAACAATTCCCCAAAGTAAGTGGGCTATAGAAAATCTCCTTGGAGTTTTTCAAGATTCAGCTGAACAAAGCCATGGCTGACCTGGCCTTATGTTGGTCATGGCCTTGCTGCAAGAAATTGGATGAGGCACTGCTGGTGCTCCCTTCGAGTCATACTGTGATTCAATGAAGTATGCCTGACCACTGTAAGCCATTGGCACTACCTAGGAAAAATAAAACAAGAAGTGGCAATGGCTGGAAGGAGCCCAAGGCTGGGAATGGGCTTCAAAACACTTTGAATATCCCTCTCTGTTTTCCTAACTGTTTTCCCATGGCTCAGACTTCCTGTCTTATTAAATCAGAGAGAAAAATGCCTGCAATTAGTGAGTACTTCACATAATGTCGTTACCAAATCCAACAGAAACAAGGTAACTTTACCTTGATGGACACAGCTGTCTATAACCCGTTGTCCAGTTGTGCATGCTTTGGTCAAAGGAAAGGAAAAAAATGCCGTTTGATGTATTTTGGTGATTCCGAAAAACAAAGTCTTTAGCCTTAACTTCTTGAGATCCAGCCTACTATTACAGGATAAAAACTATGACAAACACAATTTCAACTATAATATATCTTGAATTGAATTTTCAATGGTGTCTTCTGAACAAAACTATGAGTTTTGTGACAGGTATTAGTCAAATTCAGTCCAATAACACAAATTCCTTTTGGAAAACCTGGTAACACACAATATACACACCAGGGCGATTTTAATATATATAAAGCAATGTTTAAAAATGTGTTCAGCCCTTCTCTTATGATGGAGACTAGTGCTTATTTACTTTAAAAGTACCTAAGCTGCTGTTGAAAAGCAGAACTGCTTTTCAGGAATGTTTAATATTCCAGGAACACAGCAAAGAGTAACTGCTGACACCATTGACACTTTCAGAACAGCCTTTATGAAAAGTTAGTGCTTTCAGCATCCAATCCACCCAACAAAATGCAAATTCTGTAGTTTCTGGTCTCCTCTGCCTGTCAGCCATAACCTCTAAAGGTGAAATTTAAATTAACAGTGGTTTTCAATCAAATTATAAATATTATCTTACATTATGCTAGAAGATCAAGAACTGCTACTTCTTCTGTTTATAGAAATGCAGCTTGTCACTCAGAAACATTACAAGAGCTGATCTAGAAAAGAACAAATGTTTAAAGGTGGGATCCAAAGCCTACTGAAGTCCACAAAAGTATCTGGAAATATTTTAATTGTGAGCCTAATCTGCATTAAACGGACCTTTTATTTTCTGGCAAATATTGTACCTGTAGACCATACAATTTAGCCAGTCACAGGTGCACTTTTATACAGCTATGAGGTACTAGTGGTAATTACACCTGAAAAGAGTTCTATGGTGACTTTTCTTAAGTACCTTTGAAAGGTAATGTCACAAAGCACAAAGAGAAAAATTGAAAAGACATGATCAGGTCTGGAGAACTGATCTTCCCCCCTCCTTTTATCCAGTGAGTCTCTGTCCACTGAATTCGTCATGGCATGAGTACTAGAAGCTCAGATGGTAATCTCTGCAGTGTTTATTCTTTCTGTAAAATAAATTTCTGAATAATCCATGTTCACGTGTAAAGCCCTGTACATTTTCCTACACACCTCACAATCAGAACAGTGCCCATGCTAACTTCTTCCTATGTACATAATTTTACCATCTCTTATATTTGAAAGTGATGAGTAAATACAGTTCTGTATTTTCCACAATTTGAGTATTTTGTGCTTTAAAGTATCAAGTGTCTCAAACATTTTCTTGGCATTACTTACGAATTCAACATATTCTTCTAAAGAGCCTATCTTCTTATTTTTTTTAGTTTTGCAAAATTTAAAGTACTTGTAAGAGTGAGAGGAGATATGACTACACTCCATAAATTCATCATCAGAAGCATGAACTCTGGGAGGAAAAAAATACTTAAGTTAAAGGACATTTTTGTTACAGGAACAAATGGTTCTCTCTTAATGAATAAATGTGTGCTTGAGGTTTAATTCTACATAAGTGAGTTATGGAACATCTTTTTGAATGACACAAGGCAGAAAACACATAACAGGTATTAAAAATCAAGTTTCTATCAGTGTACGAAAAAGATCAAGTAGTTTGACCGTCTGCAAGAGCAGTAAAATGTTCTCAGTGTGTCAAATGGCCCTTCCTGGTGTATATTCCTACTCATTCTGGTAATAAATGTAGTCAAGAAAACTTTAGCCACTGAAGTAGCAGCTCTGCAGAACTTGGAAAGCTCTTCATAATGGGAGACAGTTACATTATTTTTGACTCAGTAAAAACTGCTTTGTTACACAGCATTTCATCTCATACATAGTAAAAATACTATCTTCTGGCATTTTCTGTCCCAAATGCTATTAGACAACACCTGTAGAATAAAGATGGTAAATATTATTTTTTACTGCAAATTTATTTAGATGAAATGTGTATTAGAACCACAAACATATATCAGTGAAGAAGACAAGCATTTGAAAGGAGGAAAATGTCTTCGTCTGATTTAATTATTTTATGCTAAATGTCTTCCCTAAATGGAGAAAGAATTGTCTCGAGTTAGCAGGTGTTGTTGGGTTATGGAAATGCCACTGCAAACCACCTGGGGGAAAACCTGGGATGGAACTTCAACTGAAATCCTCTTCTGAGCCTTGTGTTCCAACTGATTTTACTTGATTAATTTTACTAATTTAATTTTGGATGAGTGAGATTCTCTCCAGTGAGAATCTCACAATATCTTTCTATTTATCCAGTGATTTTATGGCAGAAAATGTGGCTGATGCTTTACCTCTTACTCTGCCTTTCAGCCTCCTTGACCTGTCTACTCCTTCTTTTCAGGAATGCCCTGCCTGGGAACTTGCAGAACACAGGACATTTTCCCTTCAGCTGCATACATCCCCACTGGTTGCTTTAACTACTGAAGATATCTTTATTTTTTATATAGTGCTGTTTGATATGAGAAACCCTTTAAGATGCTCTGCACAAAGTTTACTCATTGTTCACATGCTCCAACTTCTTGGAAGTATGTCTTAGGAAAAGGAGGCTGCTGTATGACCAAGAGAGAAACACCCACACCACACTGTTGTTTACGTCTGTAGTTTCCCCACACAGGATGATGAAAATTGACAGTGCTGTGATCACTACTAAATACTGTAATCTAGCAAGTCATTCTGTTAATTCACTGCAGCAGAACTGCTGTTGAAACTTTTTCCTGCTGTTAGACTCTGTACTGCTGGGTGTAACAAACAAATCAAAGAGAACTTGCACATTTGATCCATGAGGTATTTTAAGTCAATATAATCCTCCAAGCAGAGAAGTTAATTCGACACTTCTAAACAGTCAATCAGGCAAGAATTCATTAGCAGAGGTCTGGGTAAGAACCACTACATGATTTTGAGAGTGTTCTTGCTTTCATTATCTTTGCAACAAACAGACGGCCACTGATGGAGAGAAAAAATGGATGAGAAGCTAATTCAGAGTGAGGAATCTTGAGAGAACTTCTAGGAGGCTTTTTGAAAGCTAATGGTTACTGGAAATTGTTGACTTGATTGTCCAGTATTTCCTGTCTTAAAACTCAGATGTCTTTTGCTCATGGACTTAGAAATCCTGATGCATTCTTAACACATTGCCTTTCTCTATTATGCTAGAGAGCACACTGGTTTCGCCTAAAACTCTGCTTCTACCCATTATCCTCCACTGGAGCAGTTAATTAGCTGCTTCATTTACAAATGCTTACATTTGGCTTCAAACTGCACTTAAGGAAGCAATATTTTGTGGGCAGGAATTTGATGTCACTAGAGACTCTCCTTATTTAATCTTTTCTTGATTTGTTTTTCAACTAAATTAGCTGTGAGTTAGTTGGCATGTACGTGTAAGGATGTGAGTGTGTCATGAGACATTTTCCTGTGTGAGTCCAAGAGCTACTAGCAACTCTACCATGCTAATTTTACCGTAGATGGAGTTAACAACAAATGCGGCATCTGTAAGTCATTAATCTGGATAAGGAAAACATAAATTTCCTGATCATTTGAGAATATTGAAGAAGTAACCTTTTGTTGGTACGCAGCATTTCTGAAAGAGCAAAAAGAGGTACACAACAGCGTAACAAATTTACTATTTTTATATAGTATATATGATATAATTATATATTATAGTATATATTATATAGGATACATTTATATCCAACTAACTGAATGACTACGTCACAAGCTCTGCATTTCAGTTCATGAAGGGACATGGCCACTACTATTTCAGATGAATTATGGAATTAGTGTCTGTACTCACAGTTGCTTTGTGTTGTTTCTTCTGCGGGGACACAAGTGGTTTCTTTCTTCAGGCTGCTGTGCACAACGCTCTGTGGTGCCCTGTGGAGCAGTTGTGCTCTGGGACCAGCTGTGCTTGGGAGACAGATGTTTCCAGTCTAGCAAGACAGAGGAGGAGACCGGGTAGAAAGGATCTAGCTAGCTGGGAGCCTTCTACAGAACCAAGGACCTCCAGGCTGTGGAGGAGAATACACATGTCAATGCCATGGTGGCAGAAGGTAGGTGGGGCCAGGATTTGCACCGTTCAGTATGGTCTCTGAATTGGCCTGAGAGAAAACCTGACAGAAAAAGCCGTTTGAATTCAAGGCTCCTTTCAAAGATGTTCACTATAGAGAAAAGGACAGCCTGGGCAGCCCAGCCCAAGCATCCAGCATTGACCTATGGTCCCACCATGGTGACAGTGAAGAAATACAGCCAGCACGGCTGTAGCCTCCTCTGCACTGTGAAAGTATTCAATAAGCAGATTCCAAGAAGTGTGATAATGTTGCTGCCTACATCTTCACCTCTCTTTCTTCCTTCAAGGAACTGTATCAACCTTCCCTAAAGCATCTGGGAATTCAGCACTGTACAGCCTGGCATTATTAGCATCCACAGCTCCCTTATCCGGTGTGTCTGGCACGTGTGTTTTCAGAGTGCTAAATGCAGCTGCAAGTCAATGACCATTTTTACGCCGCCACAGAGTTAATTCATCTAGAGAACCAATGCACCACCCACACAGGCTGTGAAGCAATACCCAGCAGGCAACTTGCATGCTTGTCTAAACTTTGCAGTCTAGGTAGGAGGAAAGCGTCATTTTTGTCTCCCACAGATGCAGCCTTCAGCCATCATTTCACTTACTGTGGTTAATTTACTGAGAAAAATGTGATGTTTTATGTTGCTGTCAAAAGTAGCCCTTGTTATTTTTCTGAGTGCTCAGACACCAGGACTCTCTCCCTGATGATTTGTAGTGTTATAGTTCATCAGCAAATGAGACTACTTTTTCCCCTTTCCCCCTGTGCTTTTAGCTGTTAAAAAGAAGGAAAGAACTTAGATGCAAAGGGAAAAATCTACTCCAAAGTTGATTAATGGTATTTATATTTGTCTCACACGTGGCTCAGATTCAGTGACACACACAGCACATTTAATGTCTGGCTGTGAAAATGTTCGTTTACATTTATTCCATTTAGGTGATCCTTCATACCAGCAGTGCCTCTGCTGTGATTGAAATGCCAGGGTTTAATAGAGCAGTATTCACGTGCTGGGTGTGGGGATGGCAGAATAGGGTGCTGTATCAGATGGTCTCATTTGTATTTCTTTATTATTTCAAAATTCATGATGTGCTTACAAGTTTCTGAGTTCAGTTTTGGGGATGAAAAATCTGAAAAGGACTTTTGGTAACATAGATCCTGAAAATATTTTACTTTCAAATTTTGCAGACAAAACTTGTATTCATCAACACCTCCATACGGATGATCAACCTCTAAAATCCACTGAGGTGGTTTCAAGCTTCAGTCTATTGTATCAACATGTCAGCCAGAGAGTCATTAGTGAGCAGATAAAAGTGATGAAGTTAGTTAGATTTGAAGCTCTCAGGTCTGAAAGGTATGAAATAAAAATCGTGAATGCTGGAGTTATCGAAACTCGAATTTGCCATCATTTTGAAGTACAAGGTGAAAATGGAGAATGTGATAACATGAAAAATGGGAATGATCATATCTGTGACAGTCTTTTGATCTTCAAAGCACAAAGGGCTTGAATTTTGCTGATGAATCTTACTAAAATTAATTCATGTCATTCAAACTCTATGTGGCACAACACTGGAGAAGGCTTCAGGTGAGATTGTTATGGAAAATGAAGGTTTGTGAGCCTTCTGATGACCTTTGCATCCAAGATGACAGGAAAAACAAGTTGCAGCTGATGGAATTTGCACTGACAAGTAGGTTTTTATTGTTTCTCATGATCTTGGTATTTCTTGGGCTTTCAAGCAGCTTTTGGAAATAAGGCTCATGCATCTTTCAGAAATACTGCCTTTCAAAGAGATTTAACTTCTCCAGTTCAGTGAGGAAAACATGAATTCTCTAGTATTAAGTAAATTCTACTGCTAGATGTTAAGGACTGTGTTGATTTGCTACAGTGATTTGACCTATATCTTCTAATCTTTTCTGTTGAAGTATGACTTTAAACCAGTGCTTAGAGTAAGCAGAGGCATGTGAAAACTGGCCTTTCTCCACAAAAAGCTAAAGCAGGGATTTCTGCATGAGACATCTGTGACCACAAGACCTGCTCAGAGCCCCCTAAATCTGCTCTGCTTTACTGCCTGTTTGTACAGGGCAGTCAAATACTGTTGGCCACAGAGGGGAGTGAGGGAAGATGGGCTGACCTCAGGAACCTAAGAACAGATACCTGTAGCATCAGGATGCCAGCTCGTGCAGCACCACCTGGAGCCTTTCAAGATCAAGAAAGGGCTGTCTGAAATGGGCTCAAACAAGGCAAAGGGGCTCCTCTGTCTCTCAGGCAAAAGGCATTGTGCTGGAAGGCCAGTTCCTACTTTCCTGAGGACTGACTCCTGCCAGAAAGGAAGAGGCATCCTGCAGATTCAACACTCTCACCAAAGAGGAAGGAGGGCGATCTGGAATGATGAGATGGAGCCATAACCACACCCTACAGGGTTAGGAGGACTTGGGGTAGCTGCAATTAAATGCTAGAGAGTATATCCTTTCAAGGGTAAATGAAACAATCTAAAGAAAATTGTTTCCAGCAGATGGGAAATACAAGTCACAATGAGTGAATGCACACTGCTGCTCTATGCTGGCAGCAAAGATTCGGTTTCAGAATACTCCAAATTTAGCAGAAGGTAAGGAAGATGTATTTTTTTTTAAACTCCTGTATCTAAGTTGGATTCTGCGTATTCTTGACATATTTATTTCTAATGGGAGTTTTGAGAAAGAGGAATTTCCAAAATTAGAGCTTCTGGGAGGTAGAGACCTACCAGAAGAATTGTTTCAAGAAGTTTTATCATCACTGTACAGCAAAGAAGAATGAACTTATATTCTTCCAGTGAGTGATAAGACATCTTTTCTATGACTAGGACAGAGAGGGAGTAAGGAGCAAACACAGCATCACTGCTATTATTTATTCCCAGCAGCAGCAGTAGCCAGTTCTTTTGGATGAAAACAAGAGCAGTGAACCTTAAAGACCCAATTAAAAAACCCTATTAACTAGGAGTCCTCTGAAAAACACAGCTTCTGGAAATAGTAGTGTATGTGGGGGGGAAAAAAAAGAGTATTTAATATGGTTTTTTATTTGGATGTGAGTTTTTCTGTCACACGGGGTCATATGGTAAATATTTAAATGTTTCTTGAGGAATTTTCTAACTGATGTCAAATTTATCAGGTATATTTTCTTCTATGCATAAAACAAGCTTTTGCTGCAATTTATCTGTAACTGTTAGCACAGGTCCTGTAAGAATTCTTTTTAGTGTGGTGCTTCAGTACTTTTAATATCACCAGAAGACAGCAGAGGACACTGTTACAGAAAATGCCTAAGAAGAGACTTTTTTTATCAATATTTATCATTAAAAGATTTCATGCATCAGTAGAAAATTCTGTTTCTACCTGTCTGTTTTAATGGGAATTATTGTCTTAGATTTTGCCTAATAATTACTTGTCCACAAACAACATTTTTAAATCATAGAACTTCATAATGAAAAGAAGATCCCTTCACTTTTTTTGTTTCTAGTGCCTTCAGGTAGGGCAGGGAAGGGCTTATGCAAGCCTCAACAAGCTGCACTAAGCTGTGGCAGCTGTTTCACAGATTTTTCACTCAACAACCGGGTCGGCAAAAGTCCATTCAAACACAAAAATGAAGATATAAAACTCCTCCTTTCACTGAGAAAAACAAGGAGCTCTTGAGTAAACGATGAGAGAGAATAAGCTGAGGCAAGGCAGGAGCACCCCTTAGGAAGGAAGAGCTGCAGGATCAAGCACAGCCAAGTGAATGAATTGTGCAGGAAAGGGCAGAAAGCTGGAATAACAACCTCAACTGTTGGCTGAAATCCTCAAGTCCGTGATGCCAAATATCTGAATCTTCTGAGAGTCCCCGACACAGAATCCCAGCCAACACAACGCTCACGTTTGGACTCGACTGCAAATTCCCAACTGCTTTATTAAGCTGAGCTCATTTGACCTGTAACATCTAAACAGCAGTTTGCTATAAAGGGAAGACTTCCTATCTTGCCAATGTCAATCAACACTTCCTGCCAGGGCTGGTAACTGGGAATTGTTTGGACATGAATCCATTCAGAAACCCAACACAGGAGGCAAAGCCACTTGCAGTCTGACATTAATCCTCACAATACCCAAATTGGAGCAGTAGAATGCTTGCAGTGATATTATGTTACTGTATCAGTGATCAGATAGTGGAATGAAGTGAGTTAAAATACCAGAGACCTATAACTTGTTGGAGAGACTGCAGAATCCACACTTCATGATCAATCAGGCAGCTAGAGCTGGAAAATTAGAATGTGCCTTGTAATAACTCAGTGGACTGAAATGTGCAAAATCAGCAAGAATTTTAAATTGGTTAATTTTTTTTTACTGCATTGGTCATTTATTTACTTTTTTTTTTGCTTTTTATCTATGTTTTATTATATTTTTGGTGAATGTGTTCTATTTATACTCGAGTTATTTGAAGAATAGGTAAGACAAATAGCTGTATGCTTGTGCTCTTAATATCTATAAAAGTACTCTGAAACAACCACAGTTTTGAGTGATCCCAGTAATGAGCTTACAGGGAACTTTTGTAAGAATGTCATGTTTTAAAATGAGACCAAGAAAAGGTAAGGAAAAAAAAGAAAAAAGAAAGGAATGTAGGTTTTATCTTTTGTCTAAGGATGTAGAATACTTTACTTTCTAAACAGAGGAAATAAAAGGTGGCAAAAAAACCCCCTAAATTACAAAAATGGGCAAAATAGAAAATATACAAGCTCATAAACCACACTCCCTACTATCTGTTGTAGTTTTGTTTTCAGTGTAATCAAGAACTTTCAAGAACTGCACAACCCTCTCTAGCCTTTGGGGTTTCCCTGTCATACCTCAGGTGTGGGTTTTATCTGTAGTGTCTCCTGGGAAAAGCAGGCTCCTGTTCTTTGCTTCTGTCTCCAGTCTGTGGGCTGCAAGAGCCCTCCAGAAACAGTCTCAGCTACTTCCAAGAGAAAGGAAAATCTGAATTGGATGGTCTGATCCACTTGCTTTTTTAAGGCACATAACACAGAAACGGAAAAAAGATTCCAAATAAATGGATGCTCTCCATTGCGCCCTGCAATCCCTTGGATACAATTTGCATTTGGTCCAATATAAATAATCCTTGTAGTTCCCTATTCTTCATGCACACAAAGAGCTATTTAAAAAAATATATATTCTGTGTCTTCTTCTTTATAGTAAAACTTTATAGGAAAATTCTTAGAGATAAGAAATAATAAGTATTTACTGAGAGGAAATTAATATTTTCCACCTACTCTCTGCTGATGATAATTTAAACAATAAACTGCCTGAGTTGAATTTTTTTACTTCCATCATATGCATCTGATAAATTATTTTTTATTTCTCACCTGGACTGTTATCTTTTGAAAAGCCAGCTTACCCCTGAGAGCAAAGAAAACCAATGTAGTAAAGCCTAAAATAAAAATCAATCCTTTTTTGTATATTTAAGCATTCTATTCTTGGATCAAATATGCTATCAACAACGGCTACTTCTTCTGGACATTATTGTTATGCATGGTCTTGGAGAGACCAGAAAGAAAGAAAATTTATCAGGACCTAGAAGTAAAGCAGCCTGAAGGGTATCAATTATTTTGCCTTGAAATTTGTTTTCATTAAATAGTAGAATACCTGCAGAAACTGCACAAAGCTCTCTTTAAGAACTGAACTGTTTGGAACTGGAGATAAAGTTGTCCAGGGAGTGGAGAAGAAGAATCCACTCATGTAGCTGGGACAATGGCTCAGATGCTTTTTCCCTCCCTGTAATTTATATTAAATTAATTTCAACTTTAACGAAGGGTCATTTTGTCAAAATTAGTTTTGACAGGCTCTTAGTAATGGCACTTGCAAGTACTCTGAAGTGCATCATTTCCAATGGAAGCCTCTCAGATTCCAGCACATCCAAGTTATTGGCACAGCACACTGCATCTCCCAGCAGAGCCATCACCCTCCAGCTTGATAGCAACCTTTACAGAATTAGGAAAGAATTGCAGTGGGGTGCACCTTGAACGCAATTTCTGTTCTCCAGGCTGCCTTGGTTGTCATTGCTGCCTCTAATCTCACCCACTGCAAGCCTCAATCAAGCATAATGTACAGCAGGATAAATGGGTGATGGGAAGACATGCAAGATGCTCTGAGGGATAGTGGAAGGGATTGGGGGAGTGGTTCTTAGTACAGGAGACAGTGTATTACGTGGTAGACAATAAGATGGGGATACCTGGAATAGCACACAGAGTTGTCAGTGCTCCAGGCAGGCAAGAAGGTTGGATGGAGCTGGAAAAAGAGGACTCATGAAAGCAACTTATCAAGGAGTAGCAGGAGGACTGTAACAATACAGAAAAAAATAAAGAACAGAGAAACATAGGATTAAATACAGACTCAAGCTAGAATGAGCTAGTCTGAATTTCCAAAACAGTGCAAGGTAGGGAAATGGACATTCAGATATGTCAGGTAGGCATAGAAAGTTTATGTCAAAGGATAACACCTCATAACCTTTATTTCATTTGTACTACTTCTGCAGCTTCCTTGAAAAAAACATTTTTCTCTGTTCCAAAGACCACAAGTGAGAAACTGTGCAACATGACTCCACATGTTGGTTCAGTAGGTGTTCTTTTTGATGCTGATGCTGCTTCAGCTCCTGCCATTGCAATATCTGCTTCTAAAGTTCAGGCTGGCGCCTTAAATCCTTGTGCTTTGTCACTCCTTGCTCGGTCTCCTTTCTGTCTCCTGCTACAGATGCCAGAAGATTTCTCAATTTAGATTTTTCTAGTCAAGATTTCTCCTCTAGAGGACCTCAGGAAGACAGGGTCAGAGGAACTCCAATGCTGTCCATGCATGATTTCGCAAAGTGCTACACAATACATACTTCAGCATCTCTTTTGCTTTCCATCTCCTTCAGTGGCAAAAAAAAAAAAAAAAAAAATCTCAAAAATGCAAAAAACCCTTTGAAAAGTAGAATCTCATGTGCATCAAATCATTTTGCTACACCATGAGCTCTCTTAACAGATAAAGAAAAAGTTTTATGGCAGCTTCCCTAATGATCTTCAGTTACGACAACATGAATTCATGAATATTGCACCATTAAGAGTTTCAAGTTTTAAATCAGATTTGTAAGTGCTTCATTCTAACGTGACTTCGTGTGCAGTGTGAATCTCCTTCAGGAACCGCCAGGGTTCAGGTCCTGTCTGGTCAATGAATGCAGTTGCACAAAGTGCTGCCAAATTTTGAGAATTCTTTGACACTTTACAGCAGTCCAAGACAGGCAGGTGGTTGTCAGTTCTCCACGTGGGCTGCCTGGGTGGAATATTTAACTAACTTGAGCATTTGTTTCTGGTCTGCTCTTGTCAAAATTGATTTGTGTGTGAAACTCCCCCATTCTTAGCCTGTATGTGTCATATATTTCTCCAGGCAAGTGCTTTGAATGATCTGCTAAACAAACAGCCATAGGGATTTCTTCAGATTCAAGGAGAGCAGAGTGAAGCCTCACCTTCTGGAGAAACTGGGCAAAATCCCAGGGATCATTACCAGTGTTTGTGAATCCAAACAGAGGATGCACGGGTTTTACTTCATGTCAGGTGCTAACTTTTCACAGAGGTCAGGACAGGATATTCTACCCAATAGTAGGTAGTATAGGGTACAGTAAAACTGTCCAGTCCTTTCTTTGCTTTCCTGGAAATTAGCTCTTGGCAGTGCTGGATTCTGAGAACAGGACAGTCAAATTAAGTATTTCAAAGTAACTTGAAGGTGAAATGATTTGGTTCAGTTCCTCTTTGAATTTGGAGAGCTTTCCCTGGGAAGTCAGGAATTACATTTTGAGTGTAAATCCATGTGTTTCTCATGCTAGAAATACAATTTTATTCATGTTTACTAAGGAAAAGATATGGAATGTGATTCTGTTTCATTTTGAAGCTTCGGATGGAATTAATACAGATAGATATTAGATCCCTTCCTTCCTGGAGGAATTCTATGTAATTCTCAGTAAACCTGATAATTTTTGCAACTTGCATTGCTGACACTGGACATAATTGTCATGAAGTGCATGTAAACCTTCTAAGCACTCTCTCCAGACTGGTGCACCAGGGACTCATTTCAGCCTTCCACTCACAGCACCATCCCGGTCCAGGGGACAGCATGTAATTCCTGAGGAAGAGTTAATACAGGATTGTTAGTTCAGATACAGATCTATTACACCAATGTTTATGAGTGATTGAGTCTGATGAAGAGGTTTCCTTCACTGTGTTCCTTATATTCTTAGAGCCATCCCTGGATAAATGACAGGAAATTAGAAATAGCTGATGTGTATGACTTGACAAGACATTAATGCCATACCTACAGGATAAGTCTTGGCAGGCCTACTTACTGTTTTCCATGGAATATATTTGTAAAAAGAGGGGTGATTTTCTGCTTCTAACACAACCCTTTTTGTTTCTGTGGACCTAAAGGAGCCCACGGGCCACTGTTCTACATTGAGCAAATGCAGTAAAACTTAACGGCATTTTCTGAAAAGGTTGTAATGCAAGAGCAAGGTAAATATGAAGTGGAGGAATTATCACTGTCATGTTTACACAGCTTGGATTCTGAGCCTACACAATTCTCCAGAGGCCACATAAGAAATGTGTGGCAAAACCACAAATTAAAACAGGTCTTCTGAATCCTGTACAAAAGCCTTACTCACAAGGCCATTCTTTCATGTTTTCTCTGTTTTTCATCAACAGTTGATGGCTTGTAAGTACTGAAGGAGCGTGCAGTTTACAAGTCAGGATTTTCCTGACTAACACTTAATAATGAAAGATGATGCCTACAAAAGGTCAGCCAAAAAATAAATAAGTAAAGCATGTGATGACAGAAATAATCACTGGAGATAGAGAACTCTGGCACTAGACAGAAAATCCTGCCACTGAATCACCCCACTAATACAAATACACATGCTGTACTTTGATAAAGCCTCTGTGTGTAGGGATAGCCATATTCCAAAACATACGTCATTCAAACAAATTATTTATTTAGATATAAGGAGAAAGGCAACTGAATGTAAAATTGAATGTGAGGTATTTTGTGGCTTTTAATTCTTCTGCCAGGTAAACTAGATTGTCTCCAACAAGCAACAGATTATCTTATTTGAAAAAAGTGGCATATGGGTAAAAATAGTTTTATGAATTTCCTTTATACGGTAAATAAACAATACTGAAAACAAAAATATTCTGCAATAGCTTCTACTTTTATTCTGAGATCTCCATCTTCATATCACTTTGAAGCTTCTTTCACCTCACCACCTTTGGGATAGATGCAAAAAAGTAGCACAGAAGGGACAGTGCCTCTGAAGCATAACAAGCTTCAGTAATTTTTTCCAGGAAAATGAGACCTGAAGAACTGAAAGAAGCTTGAAAAAGCGAGATAGGCTCAGACAGCAACCACAGGCCTTTTCTGATCAGTGGATTATGGGAGATATTGCTAAATGAACAGCACCTTTCCAGAAATTCGAGAACATGTAAGGCATTGTTTTGCATAAATAAGTCAGTAACAGCCTAAGACAGAGAGTTCTGCTGTCTCTTTTATGCACACTCATCCTCTTGAAGTGTTTCTGAGCCTCTGCTATCTGCTATCTGTATTTTTGCTTCGCATGTTTTCCTCCTTGTGCTCCGTTTGTGCCCTTCTAACACTTCTGAAGGAACTCAGCTAACAATTTAGCACCCAGATGAGGCATAATCAAACACAGACCTGCATGGTCTTTCTTACTGTCCTGAGGCCTGACTATCTGGCATCAATTCACTCAAAACCAAGTTCATAATGGCTTGTGTGAAACTAGAAAGCTGAAAAGAAACAGTGTACTGTGAGAGGAACTGAATTCAAAATGCTGGCACATCACATCTCAGCCGCAGGTGCCAAGTACTGATACTATGGTGACTTTCTGGGGGTCTCAGAGAGCATCCCTTCTTTCCTTCCAGCTCCCTTCGTACCCTGTATCCAGGAGTGGTACTTGTGTAAATGAAGGTGGAAGCACAACTGCCTCCACCAACTGCTCCCCGCTGTCCCCATAAAACAGCGGCAATTTTTTGCACAGACCTTAGTGAGAGTCAGCCAAGTCCACAGGCACCCAGGGAGGGAGAGAAGACAAGTCTCAGAGGTCATGAGGCTGTTTCCGGGAAAGGAAGGGTCTAATCTATTCTTTGTATGCTTATCATGAAGAAGCGGCAGACTGCAAGTCTGAGCACCACAGCAGGGTACTCAAACACATACCAGGTCAGGTTTTTCTAGCACATAACGGAGAGAACTTTGATGGCACTTTAATTTGGCTTCATTCTTTCTGTAAACATACAGCTGTACAGGAGCCAGTCTGCAGCAATTCATCCCAAATGAGCGAAACAGGTCATTTCCTTAGGACAAGGTTCTTCATGCAGTTTATAAAACATTCATGTTTTGACCTTTTAATTCAAACATTTTCAGTAGAGTGTGATCCTAAGACAGCGGGTATTGCCAGAAGCAGATCACTTAACTTAGAATTCACTTTATTTCTCACCTGGGGTGAGACAGGGGAGGACAAGGAATCACTTTTGGTAAGCTTGAGCTGTGCCTGTAGGGTCCTGTGTCTTAAAACTGTGCTGCTCCTTTTTAGCTGCCACCCAAGGGCAAGCTTAAAGCTTAACATTTGGCTTTAGGGCACAACAAACTTGGGGTTTATTTACTTAGTGTGGAAAGTATATTTAAGAGTCTATTACACTTCTCATTTTCCTAACTCTACCTTATCTTTCCCTGAAATGCTTTTCCAGCACAGACATCCAAGGAAACCAGTATTTTTATATGATTTAAAGTTATTCTTAGACTATATATCAAAAATATGAAATATCCACTTTCATTACTATTTTATTATGATCTCAATCTTGATGTAATAACAGGTCATTCTAAAATCAAATTTGGTGTCATATGCTTTGGATTTTACAGATTATGTGATGATAGTTCTTAAGGCATGCCAACCCCCTTCATTTTTCAAAATATTGAAGCCTTTCATCATTTTTCAAATTTAAAAAAAAAAGAGAGCATATCAAACATCTCAGCCAAAACAGCTCTCAAAAGAACAGAGGTTAAAACCAAAATCAGTTTCTTCTACTTATACCTCTTGCTTTGGCTTGAGATGTTATTGTTTTACATAATAAAATTGATTTCACAAGTTAAAGTACAAAATAAATCCATAGATCAAAACAAATAATAAACAAAAACAGTTCATAAAAGCAAACAAAACAGGTAAAATAAATACTATGTAAATCAGATGCTGCTTTGTTGTTATTACAACACATGCTCCATGACCCTTTGCTGGACATGCTACAATTTATCCATGCCCTTCTTGTGCCAAGGAGCCCAAAACCAGGCACAGCAGACCTGATCTGTCTCACCCGTGCTGATCACCTTCCTTGACCTGCTGGAAATGGGTCAGGCACAAAGGGTTATGGTGAATTGGGTGACACCAGATTGGTGACCTGTCACTAGTGGGATTCCACAGGGCTCCATCCTCAGCCCTGTGCTTTTCAACATCTTCATTAAAAACCTAGACACAGGGCTGGAAGGGATACTAAGCAAGTTGGCAGGTGATATAAAACTGGGAGGGGTTGTTGACTCCCGTGAAGGCAGGGAAGCCCTGCAGGGAGACCTCCGAAAATTAGAGGGCTGGGCAATCACCAATCACGTGGAGTACAACAAAGGAAAGCCCCAGGACAGCCCTGGATGTGTGGACAGACTGGGGAATGAGATGCTGGAAAGCAGTGCCATGGAAAGGGACCTGGGTGTCCTGATCTGTGGCAAGTTGACCATGAGCCAGCAGTGCCCTGGCAGCCAGGAGGGCCAAGCGCGTCCTGGGGGGTATCAGGCACAGCATCGCCAGCCAGGCAAGGGAGGGGATTGTCCCGCTCTGCTCTGCACTGGGGTGGCCTCACCTCCAGTGCTGGGGGCAGTTTTGAGTGCCACAATATAAAAAAGGCATTATTGGAGAGCATCCAAAGGAGGGCAACAAAGATGGTGAAGGGCCTTGAGGGGAAGCTGAATGAGGAGAGGCTGAGGTCACTTGGTCTGTTCAGCCTGGAGGAGAGGAGACTCATTGCAGTCTGCAGCTTCCTTATGAGAGGGAGAGGCAGGCACTGATCTCTTCTTTCTGGTGACCAGTGACTGGACCCGAGGGAATGGCCTGAAGTTGTGTCAGGGGAGGTTTAGGCTGGATATTAGAATAAGGTTCTTCACCCAGAGGGTGGTTGGGCACTGGAACAGCTCCCCAGGGAAGTGGCCACAGCACCAAGCCTGACAGAATTCAAGAAGCATTTGGACAATGCTCTCAGGCACATGGTGTGACTCCTGGGGATGGTCCTGTTCAGGGCCAGGAGTTGGACTGGATGATCCTGGTGGGTCCCTTCCAACCCAGCATATTCTGTCATTCTGTGAAACAACTTCCCTAATGCAGCCTGTGCAGCATGGGCACACTGCTGTCTCATGTCCATCTTGTTCTCCATCAGGACTCCCAGGTCCTTGTCTGCAGAGCCACCAGCTCACCAGCCACTCAGCCCTGAGTTTATGTGGGTGTTCTTCCTGGTGTTCAAGACTTTGTATTTCCTGTTGTTAAAGTTTGTGAGGCTATTCCTCCCAGTGCACAGGATCCCGCATTCCCCCCACTAAACTTCATGAAACTCCTTCTGGCTTCATGCTCCAGCTTGTCAGGCTCCCTGTGAAAGGCAGGACATTCAGCTTGTTAACTAACCTCCCTGCCCTGGCTCTGCATTATCAATCAGTGTGCTGAAAGTGCACTGCCCCATCGTCCAGGTCATTCATGATGTTAGGCATGATCAGACCCAGCGTTGGCCCCTGGGGCACACCAGTAGTGCCTCACCTCCAGCTGGGCTTTGTGCTGCATTTGATGACAGCCTGAGCCCAGCAGTCCAGCTACTTTTCAATCACTGTCTACTCATCTACCCGATACTTCATCAGCTTGTCCAAGAGGGAGGTTATAGGAGGCGATGTTGAAAGCCTTCCTAAATTCAAGATAAACAACATCCAATGCTCTGTCCTCACCTGCCAAGCCAGCCATCAAATTGTGTCAGACTGTCAGACCCCGTTTCCCCTTCATAAATCTATGCTGACTTCTCCCAAACACCCTCAGAGCGCCATTATAACCCCTCTGATGTCAGTGAGAACCCATATCTCTGCCTGGAACTGCAGCCACAGAACCTCTGCTTCTTTCCTGTGTGATGTTTCTGTAAAAGCTCCTGCAAACTTTTTCAGATAATGAGACATGAAAATTTGCTAAGAAATCTGTTGAGAAAGGGAGATCTGGAGGTAAACTGGAATTTGTCAAAAAGGTGTCCAATGACTTAAAAGAGACCTGCTTGAGAATAAATCAGAAAAGTTACTTCTACATACAGTACCAAGAGTAAGTTCCTCTAAGAAAATCACATTGTCCTAATAAAAGAAACAAGTCTGCAAGGTTTGACATTCTAATAACAGGTTGTCACACAATTTGTTGTCATACATCTTTCTTGTCTTACTACCAGAAAAACCATTTATCCCATCCATTGCCAAAACTTCACTTATATCGGTTTAATATATTTACTATTTCTCCCTTTGCAGTGGAGTAGAAGGGACAATTTCTGAACCACCATGCGTGTTTTCTGATGGTAGCAGTTGATTGTTCTCCAACAACTACGATTCTTTAAGTAGAGAAAATGTATGATTATGCAGTAAAAACACCAGTACATATTAAGAATGGGATACTACAAAATTTAAAGTAATATTTTCAGAAAGAAATGGAAATCAAGAGATACAATAGATACTAAGAAAAACTGCTCCCTAAAAATAAGCAATACTTTTAAGATCAGTTCTTCACATAAATCAAGACACTGCAGAGATGTTTAAATACTAAAACGGTAGAAGTTCAATAAAATATAATGGGATCTTCAGTCACGAAACTTTCTTCTCATTGGTAAGACAGGCGAGAAATCACACATATTAAGTAGTGTAGACACATTGAAATATTAAAGACTCTCATAAATTGGTTTATCTCTTGTTTTCTAACTAAATAACATGCCTAAAAGCATATTTTTCTTTATGTTCAAAAATGTCTCCTGTTTCAGAGGCTTAGAACTATGCTCTAAAAAGTACTTGTATCCTGAGTAGTTTAGTATACTCAAGTTTCATTCCACATCCCATTTTGCACAATTTTTACAGTGCTTATTCCATTCCTGAGAAGAGGCAGGACTCCACAAACTACAGGAAAGCAGCTGCTGTCCCCATTTCTATTGATTTCACAGATGTTGTAGAGTAGATCTGCTCACAGAAGCTCTGACCAAGGCCTGCTCTAGAAAGCAATCCCTGCTTGCCTGCAAACCTTGAGACAAATCTGTCCAGCAGAGAGGAGGAAATGTCAAGAGGCTAAAAGAGAAATCTAATGGAAGTGAAACACTGCTACGTGTCAGTTTGGTTCCAAAGGGAATCTGAAAGCATTTCATTACAGCAGCCTGTGGTTGATCTGCTGAGGGAAGAGGCTGGCAGCCAAACTGGCCCAAAAGAAGGAAGAAAGACATTTAATATTCTTCAAAAGCTTTATTAGTGTTGACACATTTCCACCGGGTGCTCCACCTTCAGTGCATCAGCACTCTGTGGGAGAAATGTACTTGCATGGAAAATTTCTGCTGATCCTAAAGCAGGTGGCTCTGCCTGCATCTAAATCTGCTCCTTTCCCCTGATGCTCGCTGCATTCAAAAGAATTTAGAACAGATCCTGAACAATTTGGTAGAAGAACATCATCAAAACTGTGAAACTTTCTAAAATTAAACCAGAATTTATTAGAGACCTTCTTCACTCTCCTACATTAATCACCTCTGTGTAGTACTTTTAGAATTTAAAATGGAGTTAGCAGTTTTTGAGACAGCAGGACGGTGCCACAGTTAACCCAAGGTAGTGCTCACTGCAGCAGGAGTGCTCCGAGCAGGAGGTTGGACTAGAGAATTCCAGAGAATGAGGTCTTTCAACTAGGAATTCCCAATGCTACCTTACTTTCACTGTGGAAAAAAGTGCTGTTGGAAAGGGAACTACTAGTTTAAAAACCTTTGAGAACAATAGGTTCTAGAAGAACACATTGTGAAAATATATCTTCTGAACAGCAGAGCAAAAGCCTCACTATAATCAAATACTTTACTGAGCTTTAGCTATAAATATAAAAGAATTGCATTCAAATATAGTATAAAATTAAACTAATTCATATTATTTTCTTTATAATATAAAATCAAACTGATTTCACAGTTCGGCTTGAGTACAATTCAAAACGATTATGTGCATTTCCTTTTAAAGCCCGTGGAACCTATCTTTTTCTGATTAATATATACTTTTAACAAAAACATCATGAAAAATTTGCACTTACACATTTCAATCTGAGAACATTTTTTCAAAGCTGAATTTGCCACAGGTACAAAGAAATCAGTCAGTGTTTCAATTTTATTATTTATCAGCATCAAAAACTCCCATGGCATGTAACTTGACTGGGAGCAAAGTGGGCTGTACAGGCTAGATAAAGTAACATGCTGCAAGGAGAGAGATCATTATCTCAACCATTTTAAATTGAATAATGCTAACACCTAGCATGCAAGCTGAAAAAACAAAGATCTGACTGCCAATATTTGTTAATCATTTGAATTCACTAAATCCCTTATGCTTTGGGAGAAATACAGAATAAAATTAAAGCTCACATTTAAATGTACAAAATTTTCAAGACCAAAGGGTGAGCTTCAAAAACATTCTAGTGTGCACCACACTGGAAAAAAAGACCATGAACTGTATATTTCTGTGTAACTCATGATGGAAATGGACTCCAACTGTAAAAGAATAAAAACTACTTGATAAGAAAGGTGAGCCCATTATTTTTTGGAAACAGCAGTGCTTCCTACTTCCTCATTTTAAGAGATAGACTCTTAAAACCCTGACAGAGTTGTCTTAGTCAGCCTCAACCATTTTCCCCACAGCAGCGATGACAGCTGGTAAGAAATATGCTCAGTCATATGCTCAGTCATACATATTCTCTCTACATCTACTTTATCTCTTAGCCTTTTGAGGCTAACTTCGAGAGCTAGATCAGGTTAAGATCCAGTTCTGGCACATTCCAAAAATCTCCAACAACAGAGACTCCACCACTGCTCAGCAGCACCTGAGATGCTCCACTCGCAGCAGTGTTTCCCTTGCCCACACAGACTTACAGAAACAGGCTGCAACTGATCTCTGTCCCCTAGCTTGCAAACTTCTCTCACACCAATATTTCGTAGTTCTGATTGAATATAATGTTCCATAAAGGCAGAAGAAACAGCAGCACCTGAGACAGGGAAATGAAAATTTGAGAAATTATGTACAGGAACCATGACCTCTCTCAGGGAGAGAAAATGCAGACATTAGCTTGTATTCAAGGAGTATGTCCAACTGGAAATCATTAAGAATTCAAATCTTGGAATGGTTTGGGTTTGAAGGGATCTTAAAAATCATCTAATTCCAACTTCCCTGACATAGGCAAGGAGACTTTCCACTAGACCAGGTTGCTCAAAGCTCCATCCAACTTGGCCTTTGACGTTTCCAGGGCTGAATCATCTCTGGGTAACCTGTTCCAGTGCCTCACCACCCTTACAGTGAAGAATCTCTTCCTACTGTCTAATCTAAACCCACACTCTTCCAGTTTAAAACCATTCTCTCTTGTCGTATTACTACATTCCCCTGTAAAAAATCTCTCTCCAGCTTTCTTGTTGGCCCCCTTTAGGTACTGAAAGGCTGGAATAAGGTCTCCCCAGAGCCTTCTCTTCTTCAGGCCAAACAATCCCAAATCTCTCAGCCTGCCTTCATAGAACAGGTGCTCCATCCCTCTGATCATCTTTGAGGCCCTCCTCTGGACTCAATTCTCCTCTGGACTCAGTCCTTCCTGTGCTGGAGCCCCCAGAGCTGGATGCAGCACTGCAGGTGGGGTCTCACCAGAGCAGAGCAGAGGGGCAGAATCCCCTCCCTCACCTGCTGCCCACTCTGCTTTGGATGCAGCCCAGGGTACTGGGCACTGGCCTGCTCTTATGACTGTCTCCCACAGTTCCCTTACTTGGCAGCACACATCCTCAATAAGTATCCATGTCCTGCCCACTTGGAGACTGTCTCCCGCTGGCCTGGCCCAGTGAGGGGCTCCAGGCATTCCCTACAGCCTGAGATCTTCAGAGAGGCAACCTCCTTCCAGAGTAAAGTATAAGCACCAATCTGTATGTGTGAATTTTAGTGGTTATTCCAGCATTTTCTAATGAACACTTCAATTTAGAGAGATATTGTTTTGCCATCAGAGAAGATTTTGTGGTCAGGAGGATCAGTGCAGGGATGAATTAAGATACTTTCCCAGGATGGAAAAGGAGCACCCAGTTGGATGAAGCAAGAATCCTGTGTCAGTTTCCATGCCAGATCTGAAGGCATCGGTCGATAATTTCCACTTAACAACAGCATTCAACTTAAATTTCCCTTTATTATCTTGCAAAGATTTCCAGTCACTTTGCAAGTGAAAAGGCTGTTTCATGCAGACTTTGCAAAATGACTGAAGCAATAAACAGAGATTATGCTGCGATAAGTTTGCAGGATGACATCGAATTGGTCCTGTTATTAACTGGGAATATGTTATGCTGAGGTAAATATTGGCAAATTCTCCCTTTGCAGAGAAAACTGGTGGAACAGAATGAAGTGCTGTGATGGAGCGATCTCCCCTTGAGTTATAGAGACTATGTGGTTATCTATGGCTGCAGCAAGCACAAACACAACATCTGTCAGACTTGTCGATTCAGTGGGCCGATAACACCAAATACTAAACCTGAACAAACTAAACAGCAGTAAAGGCAGCTGATAATCACTGACAGCAGCAAGTTGACACTTGAGATCAATACAGAAGAGCAGGCTTACAGCAGAATTTTAATCCAGAAAAACGGCTGGTAAATTCTTTGTAAATGGATGAGAGGGAATTCCCACAATCCATTCCTGTGAATTAGTGTCTGCTATCAATATCATAAATATTCACATAATATTTTCATTGCAGTAATTGCCTAAAAACTGTCTTTGAAGATGTCTTAAGATAAGACCACCACAAGCCACAGCTGTAAAAACTTTGATTCTTGGATATTTTATTATTTATTTTATTCAGTTTTGGTGTTTCTCTGCAGTGTGTAGAAATCAAAATGATATCACAAGCTGAAAGCACACAGTCCCCGTGAATCCATTGTTATGAGTCTGACAGTGCCAAATTGTGAGATATGTTTTTTGGATGAGCTATCATATGCATGGTTAGCATGGAAATGGAAGAAGCAGCAGGCTGCCAGCACTCAAGCAGCCAGATTTGTTACAGCTGTTCATGTCCAAAGATTTCTTGCAGAGCTGTTCCGTGAAATGTGCTTGACTTGGGTAGCACACAGTTACCAATAGCTCTTACCAACCTCCAGGACCCAAGTTAAGTGATTATGACGTGATTATGACAGTCTTCAAACAGTAATTCTGGGTAGCAGAAAACTCCTAAAAGAAATTACAAGCTTAAGACTTACAAGCTGAAGCCTTGTAACTTTAACACTTGCATTTGTTCACTGCTCCTCTGACCGAAAAAAAAACGGCAAGAGATTCACTTTTCATTACATACTTGACTTTTTTTCACAAGAATAGTATGACTAAATGTCCAAGAGGCCCTTTTCCACACTAGAACTGCTAAAGTGAAGACAGCCATTTCAACACTGTCTGAGGCTTCTCACCTTTTTGTGGAGTGCTTAAGGAATATTTGAGGAGAACAGAGGTGTTCTAAAGATGGAACCTTTGGCTCAGTTTGCAAAACTAGACTTCTTTCAGAATCACACTGCAACATAATAGGGGCGTGGGTTCATCTGCCATTCAGTTGCAGCTTTTATATATTAATGTATAGGAAATGTTTTTACTTAATTTATCAGGTTTTGCACGTAAGATTTTACACAGACCAGCTTGAGTTTTGTGTTGCTAATACTACAACAGTGTACAAAGTACTTTTCATTATTTCATTGATAGATTAAAATGCTTGTTTAAACAGTGCTGACTCAAATAAAGTCTGAAAAACATAGTGAGAAAATAAGAAAGAGGAAAATGTCATTCACTAATACATTTCCCATAAAAAAATAGAAACAGTAAAAAAATGCCAAATAAATAAATACAAAGTTGATGGATATCTTCAGGTTATTATGTGCCAAGACTCAAATTTTAAATTTTAGTTGATTTTTGTTACATTTTTAAAGGAGTGCAATAATTTCACTACAATACACACAAAAATATTTAGCTCTTTCTACACTCATAAAACTCAAAATTATTTTTTCCAAATATTAAACATGTTTGTTTCCCATCCTAAATATGAATGAAAACAGCTTTATAAGCTTTACCACAAGAACTATGCTTAACAGCTCCAAACCTTATTTTTGTAAATAATTGAGAACACCTAACTTCCCAAATCACTTTAAATCTGTCTGAATTATGTAAGTGCTTCTGAGTTTTAAGGATAATTTTCCTTCAGACTCACAGCCCAACCTCTTACATTTCTAGGAAATGAGTATGTCACACTCAAAAAAAAGGATACATGCAGGTAAAACTTCTCGCTGCTCAATATTGAAACCTACAGAATTGTACATTGTTGCCTAAGTATGTAAAGGCAGATGAGCCTTAACAATTATAGTTGGCAATAAAATAGATTGACCTATTTAAAGTTAATAAAACTAGAATGCATTTTAAATCTAGAAGTTTCTTTTCCAGTTCTCAAACTATATACACACCTTAAGAAGGTACTGTTCTCTCAAAACTATCCATAGATACTCTGGCATCACCTGTTGCTTCTTCTCGTATTATGCAAAACCATAGCTGAGAACACAATGGGATCCATTGTACCTGAGTATTTTCATTTGGGTTGCTTTTTCTTGTTGGGTTGGCTTTTTGGTTTTGGTTTTTTGGGATTTTATTTGGTTTTTTACAGGTTTTTTTGTTTGGTATTTTTGGTGGGGTTTTTTTGCGTGCTTGTTCTGTTTCGTTTTTGTTTTTGTTTTTGTTATTATTATTATTATTTTATTCAAGGTAGAAAGCATATGATTTTCCCATGCAAAGAAATAGGACCAAAATATTCCTCTGACGCTCTTCTGCAGAAACATCTTCCCCAAGCTAGTGGTGGATTTTAACATTTTTGCTTGCAAAAGACTGCAGTCCTGTTAAGAGCTAAGATGGAGCTCTTAAAATGTTACTGAAGATAGACAAAATAGCCATGCACAACTGGGGAGGAAGATCCAGACTATGATCTGATGCAGACAACACTTCTTTATTACTCAAAATGTGGAAACAGGAATTGTGGGTAAATTTGTTCTCCCCTATGTGGGAACAGAAGAGGTGGTCATGGGTTTTGTTTTTTTTTTACTAAATGAAGGTCAGTGACTGATGGCTGGCTTGTTTCTCCCTCTGTCTCTGAAGTAATCTCACTAAAAATGATGATCTTGCAGAGTGAAAAGGCTGCACCCTTGCATTCAGCTTAGACAAGTCAGGGCAGAGCAGTTGAGCACTGAAGGAACTCCAGGCAGCTTTATGCAGAACTTTATGCCATAGCATGGCTGGCTCTGACAGAGGTCTCTCGGCCAGACCGGGCATTCTGGGGGAAAATCGATGTATAGCTCCCAAAGTCTCTCATGATGAAGCTGAAATAAGTAACATTTTTGTTCCCTGAAGACTTATTACCAATTCACTGAGTCTATACCACAGAGATCTGATTTTTGCACACATATTTCTGTGTGGTTATCCCTAATGGGCTCCTGCTGCCTAGGACCCAGAGCAACCACTTCATGGATTAATAATGTTAACAGGCAAGCACTGATGTGAAGTAAGAATTATACCATCCTTAAGCCCCAACCAACCAAAGAATTATCATTGTCAGGAAACCTGTTTAGTTCATTTCTTTTTCTCTTGAAATAAGAAAAATAAATAGGTCAAATAAAATACAGAATATCTGATATTTCACTGTTGGTATTTTCCAGTTTTCCTAGTGGAATGGTTCAAATTCCAACCTTCAGGGGCAGTAATAAAACCAACAGTTTTTAGGCTGTTGGAGGAAAAGGACAAAACCTCCCCGGGGAAGAATCTGAGGACACTACTTCAATAACAAGATGAATATTCAGTCTTTTTTTTGTTACCTGTGATGTGGAGACCTGACCCCAGGTGCTGACCAGCCTTGCCTCAAGCAGTGCCTGCTGCAAGGGCAGCACACCAGAGCTGCTTGTCTCCATGCAAAGATAAACAGAAGCTCAGAAGTGAAACACAAGGGATTAGCCCTTTATTCAATTTCATACCTTACGATTTTTCCTCGTATTTTTGTTTCCTAAAGATGAAAACAAAAACATTGAAAAGTCATGCAAGTTGGCTTCCTCATTTAGAGAAAATCACATTACCAGTTTATAAGATGGGTTTTATCCAACCTGCTGTGCATCCTTAGTGACTGGATTCAGAAAACCAAAGCAACACTTTTTATTGTCTCTTACAAAAGAAGCAATAGATGTAGACAAATAGGCTTAAGTTTGAACATCCAGATGCTTTTGTGCAGCAGGTAGATGTTTTTTTGTACTCACAGCTGGTCTCATGCCTGGTCATTTTGCCTCAGCGCAATCCTGCTAGCATATATCAAACATGATACAGACAGTCAGCAGCTATCTAACGGCACTCAGGAGGCACTCTAAAGTGCATCAAAGTTGATTTGCCTTGGTAGTTTGGAATTCCCTACAGGTGATATCCTGTGAAGAGACAAGGCTCGGCTTAGGTAGTAGCATATCCACGCTCTTCAGCAAACCGTTTTCCTCATAATGAAAGAAAAATCATAGCTAATTCCATGTATTAATATCCTGATAGGGATCTAAAGTCACCTACATCCCGCTGTATTTTTTTTTCTTTTTTTTTGCGTACTCTAAAGTATGAGACAGTTCCTATTGGATCCCCCTAGCACAGTGTTTCCTGAATTAAGGGGCCAAAACTGGATACAATATTCCAGATGGGGTCTTTAAAGTCCTGAGTAAAGGGTTGCTTCCCTCAACCCACTCGCCGATAATACAACTCAGGAAACTGTTGGGTCTTCTTTGCTGCCAGAGCACACTGATATATTTAGCTCGGGTTTACCAAGCCTTCTATGTCATCCTCTGCGGAGCTGCTGTCCACACACTCAGTTTTCTGAGGCAGCTGCTGCTCGGAGGCCTGTGAGACATCGCTGTGCTGGGGGGAGGTGGTGAGTGATTGCCTCTGCACCACTGCTGGGGGGGTGGTTTACCTACTTCTTTCCTTCACTCGTTAAATTGTTGATCTTGACTGATGAATTTTTTTAACTTTTTCTCTTGCTGTTCTCTCTCCAGTCCTGCTGGGGAAGAAGGATTTTGTGGTGCTTAGGAGCTGACCGGGGTCAACTCATAACAATTAGATACAGAAATAGTGTGGATGGCAGTGCTAAAAGCCTTGCTGAAGTTAAGGTAAAAACATCTACTGCTGTCTCCTTATCTACAAATTCAGTTATGTTATTCTAAAAGGAACTCACGTGCTATACCTTCGTTACATCCATGCTGACTTTCCCAATCTTCTGCCCATAAATGCATTCCAAGGAGACTCGCTCCATGATTTTTGCAGAGAACAAAGAGAGGCTGATCAGACTGTCACTTTTCTAGTTGTCCTCTTAGTTTGAAATGAAGCTGGTGAATACTCGCTGTCCTTCAGCCACTGGGGATCTTCCCCACCCTATTCAGTATGTCAAAGATGAGGGAGAGTGTCCTCACTATGACATACACCAGCCAGTTCTCTCAGCACTTCTGGATGCAGCCTGTCCGGTCTTCTGGGTCTGCATGAATTGATGTCAAGTGATTCCTGATCTCATCTGATCTACATCCACTGCTGGCAGTTCCTTCTCTTTAAGGAGAGAGGCCTGAAAGACATTGCTGCTGAAGACTGAGGCAAAACAGCGACTGAGTATCTCCACACAGTGTGTTTCAAATGGCCTTAGAGCACCTGCCCTACTCAGCCATGGGCCGTGCTTTCTTTGATCCAGCTTTTGCTACTGATTTAGAGTTTTCTTGGTGCCCTCACCATCGCTTGCAAGTGTTTATTCCTGATGCTCTTTGACTTCCTGTATAGCATTCTTTAATGAGTGGGTGAGGTCTCTAAAATCCTCCTTTGTTGTTTGTTTTTGCCAAAAAACAAATCTAGCACATATTTTAATAGATAAAAGAAACGAGAAAGAGTAGGTGGGAAAGGAAAGAGAGTGAAAACAAACTCAAATGCAATAAACTCAAATGCTAAAATGCTAAGGACAGGGTCAATTTTCTACGTGCATACAGGAAAATTAGAAGTGTAAATAATTAAGTTCACTTGAAGAATCTCTTGAAGTTCTGATACGTGTTTATCTTTGTGAGATCAGAAGGACCAATGTTCATGAAGGGCCCAGAATTCCAGAATTCCCAGACAGGCCCAGAATTCCAGCTCCCAAACTCTTTCACTGCCTAGCTTCTGAGTCATTGTTGCCGTTGTTAAATAGCAATTTTTAAGCACTGCAATTAAACCATGCTAAGAAGCATGGATCCAAGTTTGGACCAAAATTACCAGTCTTGGAAAATAAGTTGCTGCTCTAAAATATTTTCAAAATCATTGATGGTTTGGTTGGGGTTCTTTTATTTTTTTCATCTTACTAACAGCAGTATCACTAAAAAAGATTATATCTCTTTAAAAAAAACAATAAACAGAGCATCAAGATTGATGAATCTCCTTTATAACATGTTACTTAGTAGCTACATGAGGAATTTGCCTTACCTTCTGTTGGAGATCGAACCTCCCATAGGTTAATAGAAAAGATTTCTGCTACAAGGGTTTTAAGAAGCTATTTCAGGCCTCAGCCAAAATATATCATAAATCAAGAAGTCCATCTGTCATTGCTTCTGAAATGAAGCTAATTCTACCAGGCAAAAATGATAAATAGAAGTGCTTGAGGTTAAATTTGTTAAACAGTCTCTAGACTTGCAATCATTTTCAGCTCTTCTAAAATGGTTCTGAACTTAAATCAATGGACGGCCTCATTTTGTTTTTGCTCCTACCGTTTTAAAGTGGTCTTTTATTTGCTTTTGGACATTGTCATGATACTTTCAACTCTCCCTACAAAGGTCATCCCAATGGGTATCTCTTTATTTGCTCTTTCTCTCTATGTTATAGGTGCTATTGAGGCATGTCCACATGTGCAGAAGAATACAACCAAAAATAAAAGGCGAAAAACTAGTTATAGCTCCTGTGTTCTTTTTCTGACCCAGTCAGGGCAAATAAAACTGTGAGAACAGAGTAGAAGAGTATATAATTAATGGCAGGTAAGTAGAGCAGATTGAATGTAAAAATTAGCAGAAATGGGATGTCAGGTATCAGCTAGACTAGAACACAACAGACAACAATGGATCACAGCAATAATTATTCATCATGACACAATGAGGATGGCACACTGCAAATAATGCATTTAGTCATCTGTAATAAAGACACAAAGGATTTCATTTATGCTTCACCCTTAACATTACAATTTTTTTACCAATGATTTCACAAAAGACTTGAGTTACAGAGAGGTTGTGCCATCCACTCATGATCTAATTTAGGACATAAGAACTGCAAGTGTCCAAGTACAAATTTCTGCTCATTGACAGTACTATTTGCTCAGAAGTTCTACCCCTGTTCACTTCTTATATTCATATTTTGCCTTCTTTTAATTGAAGTAACAATTTCCTCTAAAGCAATTAGAATATTTTCCCCTAGCAAATTTGTGCTATTCTTAGTTTTTTTCTTTCTATAAGATAATGACAGACAACTTCTTTTAACATCACACAGGCTGCTATTTCCAGAAGCATTTTGCCCTTTTCATCACTCCCCACCTCAAAGGCAGCAGGTATTATAAACACCATCAAAATGTTTTCTCTGGTGCTGCAACTGCCCATGGCCCAGGCAATGAGTGATCAGTGATGTTGTATTTGTGTAACATGGTAAGAGTGTTTGAGGAGTGCAGAAAGCTGCTGATAACCTCAGTAGTGTGCAACACGGGGACACGCTCTCCCAGAGAGGTCACAGAAATCACAGAAGGCAGATGAGCACGCCACTCTCCAAAACAGTATCTCACCAGGAACATAAGCTGGCCAGAAAGCACACATCCTTCAAAGCAGGTGACTGACCATGTTAGTTCAGCACATTTCCCATATTGCTGACTTGGCGGGAATTTTTATCTGACTTCAACTGCAAATTAAATCTGACTGCAAGACAGCAGAGTCTGCAGCACCTGACAGCAGTGAAAGCATCCTCTGCATCCTCAGAGAGTAAGTCCACCTGCAGCAGAGATGCCTTCATTGTATTCCTCTGCTGCAGTTTGCCAGCAGAGATAAACCGGGCTGTCTTGTCTCAGGAAAGCCACTGTGTTTACTCTTAACAATGCAGGCAGTGAATCACAGGCACCCTGTCAAGGAATCTTCTCAACCCCAGCGTGCAGCAAGGAGACAAAAATCCAAGAACGAAAACCATGTATACTGAAAACCAATACTCATTATACCTGCTTTAATGACCCTTCTCCTCCTTTCTTACAAAAAGGCTGATGAATATGCCAAGGGCAGATTCACAGCAAGAAAAATCTGTGTATGGTACATTGATCATTGATTGCTTATTTGCTGGCTTGCCTGGGGATGATTTACGCACACACAACCCCTGCATGGGTGGTGATAAGAAAGAGCATGCACACACGGTCTGCTGTCATCTTACAACCAATGCCGAAAGTGTGTATATCATGTGTGTGTATTTTTTGTTTCCCTTGACAGGACATTTTTTGAACCTGGAATTAAACGAACCCGAAGGATGACATGGCTATCTCCGTCATATTCACTAGGAGTTTACCAGTATCAGTGCTAGAGAAAACAATAACATTCCATCTCTTTATTCTGAATGCTCTGTCAGAGAAAAAGAAGGGTGTATCCTCTGCAGAGGACAAACCAGAGTCTGCAGAAACTCCCCAGTATGAGTTCAGAGACAAAAAAATCACTTAATTAGCAGAAAAATAAGAGTATTCTATTAAAACATGGGCATTTTATGGCAATTATTTCTGAAATACACAGGAAAAGGTTTTTCCATTGCTGGCTCCTGGCTGCTTTACACTTTAGTGCAACACAAGTCCCAGAAAAGAAAGACAGAATTCCAACCTCGAGGCTGCCATTGGAATTATTGCCATAAAACAGAAAAACATGTTGTCTACCCGGCACATAAATGTTACAAGTAAGTGTCAACCATTCTCTTCAGATGCCTTAGGAACATAAGAGATCGTCTGAAACTCACAATTACCTGGATCTCTTTTCAGATCAAAGCTGACTATTCTTCAGTGCTACAGAGCCTCAGTAAGTGGTTCAAAAAACAGCAAGGTAATCATTCCTTGCACAAGCCCAGCAGTAAAAATATAAAACAAAATGCGGTTTGTTAGGCCAGCTGGCATGTATACTTTGTCTTTCTGAAGCCTGCATGCACCCTTTTTTTGCAGCCCCACTCAGAGTCAACCAGTTTATTTTTAATTTAGCTCTGCTGAGGACAAACTTGCCCAGATGTACTGAATTGCAGAAGTTCATACCATGCCTTGAATATTTTCTTTTAGGAGATTAATCTGGCTTTGGCCTGAAACAAAGCAGGAGCACAAATCACATGTAGTCACATACCAGTGCTTAAGATGCTGAGGCTGAAAATCTTATAATGGAAAAATACTGTTGAACTCCAACATAAAAGTTTTATTAGGAAACAAATGTGGTAATTTTTAAAGCAAACATCAGGGAAAAGGTTCTACTGGATAGATGGCAACAGCGGTCCATTAAATCCCCTCCCCCAACCATCCCTTCCAAATATGTGTAATATTGAATATTTCAGAAAGCACCAAGTGTCAGAAAAGCAAAAGACCACAGACACCACAGACACCACATAATGCTGATATCAAAGGCATCAACACACAGCTCAGACTCCCCAGTGTGCAAGCTTTGGGTAACCTGTACAGGACTCCCTCTTCATTTGCACGTTTCCTGGGGGAATATCTTTTCAACATCTGAAGCCCGAGTCCGAAGCTATCAGGGTGAAACTACACTGCATGTAAGAGACGTGCTAGCAGGTGTCAGCCTGGAGACAACCACGTGCAAAGGTCACTTGCAAGAGAGATTCCTGTTGGCTCTGCGCTCCAGACTGTCAGAGCCCCCCACTAAAATGCAGCACATCCGTCTATCAAACACCACTGCACTCCCAGTTCTCCACCATCTGTCAGTTTGCTGAACCTGCACTTTGCTCCATTGTCCAGGGCATTGAAGAAGATGCTGAACAGGACTAGATCCAATATTGTCCCCTGGGGCACCTTAGTGACAGGCAACCAGCTGAGCTCACAACCCCAGGAGACCAGCAGTTCAGCCAGTTTTCAAGCCACCTCACCATTATTTCTTTAGACCCGATTTCATCAGTAGAACAGTGTCAAAAGCCTTATTACGACTGAGCTCCAACGATACCCACTGCTCTGCCCTGATTCAGCAAGTCAGTCATCTTATTTTGGAAGGCTTCTACATTGATCAGTTGCTATTTCCTCACTATCCATGACTAATCCAGGTCACCAATTCCCCTTAGAAATGGTTTCCAGGAGGATTTTCTCTATCACCTTCCCAAGGAACAAGGCAAAGTTGACCTTATTCAGATCTTCCTTGTGGTTTATCTCGATATTTTCTTTTCTCCAGCCCTCAGGAATCACTCCTGGTTGTCATGACCTTTCAGAGATAAGGCAGAGTGGACTCACAGTCTACATGTTGAATACATAAATAGAAACACTGGATAATAACATATTCACAGAATACACAGATTCTCTCATTCCCCTACATTTTGACAGCAATGTCAGTTGATTAAATGAAACTCTACAAAACCTTTTACAGTTAGTGAGATTAATATGAACAAGATTAGTTGTGTTTCTTCATGTGTTTGAAAGCCCCTGGCATGCTACAGGCACTGTAAGAAATGATGAATGAGAGAAATAAATATTTCCACCAGATATGTAGATTTACAGATTTATGTCCTTTTTATTTACCATTTGTACATTCGTAAGTTTCTTTTTCTCTGAAAAATGAAAATCCTATATTCTTTTGATACCAATAAATGGAGGAAACTACCCTAAAGCTATTTTTTCTTGGAAGCGTTCATTTGACCTTTTCTGAATAAAGGTTTGCATATGTTTAATGGTATAATACAGCCATGTAAGCTGAAGGACACAGCTATCCAAACAGGCATTTCAAAATACATCACACCTGTAAAGCAAAGACAAAAACCGTATGGAGATCTTGGCAATGCATACAAAAAAATAGATATATTGACACTTGAAGTTTTTTATATATATATATGTTTGTTTGTTTTTTATACTTGGATATATACATGCATGTGTATAAAGAAAACAAAGATGTTTTATACACCCCGTTAAACAAGAGAGAGCAAAACAACAATAAACTGATGAGAGAATTATTATTCCCATTGCCTATGAGTTCTGAATGGACTGTGGTAGGAAGTTTCACAAGCATGAAAAATGTTTGCATTTACGTTATAATTCAATACTCTCCACGTGCAAAGTTGTAAGAGCCTTAACAAACTTGCCCATTGGTAGATAAATATAGTAATTTCTCCTTAGGAATTATCTTTCTGTTTGGGAATTTTTCAACAACAACTTAAAAAAATATCAGTGTGTTCTGCTTCTCATAGGAATAGTTCTTTTAAAAACTAACATGTGTGGAATTCTCCAGCATCCAGCAATTTATTTTGAAAATGTTACAGTATTAATTTCTCCCCCTCCTATTTGTGTTTGCTCTAGCTGTTTTAGGCAAGGAAAATATAATAGTTTACTACCATTAAGCTGTGCCTCTGGGACTTCCACTGGCAGCAATGCCACCCCTTTCCAGCACGCTTAGGAACTGTAACAGAAGAAGGGAAAGAGATTCTGCCTTTAAAACAGTGTCTTCCAAGTGCCACAAGCTGTTATTTGACAGTAGTTTTGGTAGCTCAAATACTGCTCCTTTCTCATCCTTACAGACCACAAAAAGATGACATAAAGAGTGGTTTATCTACAAGAACCTATTCCCACCAAAAGAGAGTGCAGTATTACCTTAGTCTCAATGTAGTGATCTGTAGGAATCACAAGCAGGGAGCTGGCATTTATCTGGAAAACAGAGGAGTTTTACAGACACACGGGATGTAGACGTACACAGAAGTGCCTGTTCCAACATCTGCCTCCACCCAAAAATGCTGAGCAGTCACAGCCCTGTAATTCTGCTTTTGTTTGGTCTGATGTTCGTAAATCAAGGGCAAGTGACGCTATTTTCTCACAACATGCAAAAAACTGAAAACATTGAGGAGAAACTACTGGAAGTAGGCCTGCTGATCGTCTAGAAAGCTACCATAAAATGCATAAAAAAAAAAAAAGAAAACCAAATCAATCATCCAAGCAATTGAGTTAAAAGCAGATTAGAAATGAATATTCCTGACTGATGGAGCTCTACAAAACTGCTGTTTTCAAACCAACAGCAGAACCTCTTCTTTTTTAATAACCACAATTGGCTTGGAGTGCTTTGTCAACGTGACAAACCTTTTCCACCACAAGTGAAGCATTTATTCAAATGCTAATGAAAGTGAATGTAATTTGTAGTGGTGCTGAATCAACTTTTCAAGACTGTAATTTGCGTTTCTATAAAACTCTGATTCTTTCAATATGAAATATATCTGAATAGGGTTTTGAGACTAAACAAATTGATATACTGTTTTTGCCATCAATTTAAAAGCATTTTGATTTCTTTATGCAAGGCAACTCTAATAATACTGAGTAGCTTCTTACATTTACACATTTTCTTCAACTAGAGAGCAGACTCTCAGAAATCATTAAAATTGTCTATAGCTCTTACATTAAACCATTGTTATCAAATAGCACAATTTATAGATCCAAATCAATTGTTCAGATTACTCTGCTAATGCAGATTCATGACCAGGGCTTCTGGATCACAACTTTCAGTGATGTAATATTCTTCCTATAATCACTAGCAGGCATGCGGTGATTCTCCCTTTTTCATTCCTCCACGACACTCCAAAACCCAGAAAAGAATATAAAATTATATTGAAAATATTGTTGCTATTTATTATATAATCACTGTCATGTCTGGAACTGCACTCCTGGATTCAGTTTTGGTCCTCCCACTCCGATGATGCATAACTGCAGTGAATGAAATGGATCCAGAGATGGAGGCATAGATTTTTTCCCATTTGATGAGCAGGGAAAAATCTGAAGCTATCAGGTTAAGATGCAGAATGACAGAGCTACTCAGAAAAGAAAAAGTCCCTTTCATACAAAGGACATCCAGTGAAACTGAGATTCTAAAAAATTGGTTGTGCAAAGCCATCAACATACCAAACTGCTAAATGCATAAATATGCAATGAGAACATCAATTTTTACATTATAGAAAATAAAAGTTGCAAGCATATGACTTTGTGAGAGCCATAAAGCTCAAAGCTGAGTTACAGGCAGGTCATTTCATATCTGCCGATGTAAGTGTTCTTTTATTCTTCTTTTAAAAACTCAGCTACAGAATAATGGACTGAATAGGTCGATTTAGCACAATTCATCACTACCTGGACATGCAGCTGAATTTGTCCATTCAAACAGGGTATTTGTAAGTCAGATACATTCAAAATTATCTCTGGCATGGTGTTGACCAAGGTTTCAAAAAGCACGAAGTCTTCAAATATAGGCATCTAATACACTATCTGCTATGGACACTACTTTAGCCAAGCATGGAGCCTGAAAAAATATTTCTATCCTCAACAGCATAGAAATATTATCATCTGGGAAGCAGCATTAGCAAGGATACAGCCCAACATTCAGATAAAACATGCAGCGTGTATTTTCCATATGGTTTATGTGACAACACATCTTTGTATAGTAACAGTAATTGCTATTAGGCCACATAAAATATTACTGCTGGAAGAGAATTTGCATTACATTCAGGGCAGGTTTCAAAAAAGATGGCATTTCCAGAGTATGAAATACAATACAGTAACTAAGAGCACAGTGAGACACCGGTTAATGGAAGAGTCCACATCAAACCTGCACTGGTGCCACTGACTTCAGCATTCCATGCATCTCCTGCCCTGTGCAGTGATATGAATGAGGGCAAAGAACAAGCAGGAAACTGAAGAACACCTAGCAAGCAGAAATAAGGTAATTTTTTCATTGAATACATTGGAATAGTAACACTTTCACTGTCATGATCTAGCTGGTTGAGTAAAAACTGAACAACATAACCTGCCCAATAAAAGCTCTTAAAAGTCTTAATGAAAACCAATTATGATTGCTGGGCACTATTAAAAAAACCCCAGCAATCTGAAAGCACAAGATAATTATATTAAAATAGTTATAGAAGAATGATTCCATCAGAAGAAATAGCCACATGGACATTTCTGTTAGGCAATGAAGACAGAAATAATTTTGCCCCATGAGTCTCCCAAAAAGCAAGATGTATCTGGAGCTAATACCTATCAGGGGATGCAACAAAAAAACCACCTTGTCAGAAAACCCAGCAAACAAACATACAAAATCCCACAACATGACTTCACCACATTCCTGGTATAAGCAGCAGCTGATGTGTTAATTATCAGTTGTATAGCTACACTGAGAGTAACTGGAGAGTGAAAAGGATGTCACAGGAGTAAGGAATAGCTCATGACTTTGCAGAACTTCTGTATATATATATATGTGTATATATATATATATATATGTGTACACATGTGCAGTCATTTGTAAAATCAGGGTTGGGGGGTTGCAGACACAAGGCCTCTACTAAAAAATCTGTGTTGTGGGTTCACAGACATTAAAATGTACATGTTCCCTCATCTGCAGATAACCTAGATGAAAACAAAACACTAAGTTTTGGCACATATAGGCGTGGGGGGTTATTTTAAAATACATTTAAAAGTGTATTATTTCAGGAATGAAATTTGAGGACAGGAACATTCCCTGATATACACATTATGCCAAACTGTATCAGGCAGTGATCTAAGCTGGGAGGCTTTGCTCATTTCCTTCTTTACTTTAGGCTCTCAGACAGAGTAACGTAAATACCAAAGACAGAAAGGAAGAAACTTAGAAGCATCATTCCTAATTACACTACTGGTAAGACCTACTTTCTCTTTAAATAATCCTTTTATTCCCCATTTCCAGTTCCAAAAGTAAAGTTGGAACACAGTTAAGCCAAAAACTGTGGCTTTGGGGCCTAACTTCCAAAGGAAACACGCAGACAGCAATACTCCACACATTCCCCAGGACTGAGGAAAAATAGGACAAGGCTTCTGTGTGAAACAGATTCAACAAGCATAGCACACCAGTTGACATTAGTCTGCTCACAAAGTTGAGCAGAACAAGTGTTTACGGAGGCCAAGTCAATTTTACTAAATAAACAAGTGTTTGCAAAACTACTCAAAAAGTTTCATCTCAGTGATCTAAACCTCCTTAGAACTAAACATTTCATTTTGTGTAAAACACTGTCTGATTCATCACAAATCATGGTTGCTGGTAACTGGAAATGGGGAAAGGAAAAAGTTATTTCCTTATTTCCAAATTGCCTACAAACTATTGCTTGCAACACAGCCCCCACCTTACTCCACAAGCTTATTTTGCTTTGAGACCTAATCAACTTGCACTTTTACTCCCAATAACCTCTCCCCAACCCCTCATTCCTGTGCCACTCAATACCTAAGGTGCCATTCAGTAAGTTCAACCCTTAAAGTGGACACACGAGTGATGTTCTATGATTCTGCCATTTCTTCCATCTGGCTTCGTAATTTTTCAAAAGAAACTTCTCAAGATGCTCAGGATCTTCAGAAACTGCTAAAAAAGCCTATTCATTCTATTTTGGCAGTATTTTAGATTTCCTGAAAAGTTGGGAGAAAAGGGGGAAGGAAAAGGAAAGGAAAAAGAGGTGCAAGAAACACACCAATACTACTTCTGCTTCCAGGTGCAGGAAAGTCAGCTTTAATTCAGAAGCAGCAAACTGAAAAAAAAATGGCATGAATTTAACAATTTTAAAAGTTAACCCTCTTTTTGTAACTGCAGTTTAAAAGAGAAATTTCAATTGACCCTATTTCACAAATCCAGAATAGCATTAAAAATCTAATGAGAAAATAGGCCATAAGGAATGCTCTGGAAGAGCAGCTTTAGTATAACCACCAGTTCCTGTTAGCAGCATGACAGCTACAAACTTCTTAAATATAACAGCCCACAATCTTCACTATTTCTTTTAAATAACAAAGGTATTCCATAACGAATTCCATAATTTTGAGGAAAAGCACATACATGGTATTTCTCTAATAGATGAAAATTGAAAGACATTAAAAAAACCCCTCCCTGCTTAGGTTTAGGATATTTAGTAAAATCCACTCTGTATGCTTTTCTAAAAGAAACAGAGGAGGAGTCATAAATCAGCATTATCTAATTACAGAGAAACACAATTCAATTAAGAAAAACATAGCTTTTACTGCAAGCCTTTTCCATCTCCATGATTCTTGTATCTTAAAAGTCCTCCTCGTTCAATGTCACTGAAAGAAATACTTCCTCCTCAGGTAACACAGTGGTGTTCGTTGGGGTTATTTCAGTTCGTTTGAGCTCTGGACTTTGCACCATAAGGTTATAAATTTAAGAATAACCTGCAACCATTTTGTGTGGTTCTAAGAGATCATAATAAAGCTCACATGCTTAACTAAGGATTTACCACTAAATAATCCAAATGTTTTAATTTTGTAGAGGATTGATAAAGGAGAGGGGAAACGCATGGATACCAGCCATATATCGGACCCTGTCAAATGCAACACACATAATTAGAAAAGGACACTCAGCTGTAAATATCCCAAAGGGTGCCATGCAATGACCTGCAGCATTACCAGAATGGTCACTGCAACTCCTGTATCGTGGGATGTAAGTGACGTGAAAACGAGTACCTGTAAGAGATATGGGGAAAGCTGCAACTCACAGTCAGAAAATCACTGCTTTTCCTGTAATCTCCAAGAACTTCTGAGTGGAACAGAAAACCTTAAGTTCTATCCGAGAATGCACATCATATAAAAAGTGCTTCTTCCAAACAAACCCCATCCAAAAGAAGGTATTCCAATGTTGGTAGATTTTTCTTTTATTGATAATTTTCAAAAACATGTAAAACTGATTCACTGATGCAAAACATTGACGTTTGTGTTGTCTTTGTCATTTCCATGGAAGTTTAAAATTGGAGTACTTTTGAAAAAGAAGCACTTCTTTTCTTCTTTATGTGCCAGAGGTTAAAAAGTGCAGTTTGCAATTACTGCAAGCCACCTCTCCCTATGGAGCTTCTTCTGTAGAGATTACTTGATGGAGATTGATATAAGCACTGTGCTGAAGAACTTCTGCACAAAATTTAGTTGATGTCTTCCAAGGTTATTTAAACAATCATTGCACGGGTTACATCACAACCTTAATTCCAGGCACTTCACTGGAATGTTTCTTCTTTAAACACATGATTTTCTTCTAACTGATCATCCAAACTTTTCCATTTTAAAAAAAAATTTACCTACCAATTAATTAATAATCACCAGAAAACCATAAAAGTTGCAGTAAGTGATGTGGTTCTGATTATGTGTAAGTCAAAGCAAAACAACAATTCCCACCAGGAAATAAACAATGATCTGTCTAAAATATTTTCTCATACTTTGTGTTAAAGGTCTAAGCATGACTTGGAACTGAGGAGACAACATGGATGTTTGTAAGTTAGAAAAAAGCAGAGAGAAGAGAGCAGGGCTGTGAAGAGAAGCATAAATGACTTACTTTCACTTGTCCACCTATTTGTACTCCAAATGTCCCTTGTCACAAAGACCAGGCACTTCAGTAATTTGCTTTCGGCCACTTGATTTCTGCAGTGGGTGGCCACACATAAACGCAACTAATTTCAAAACCACCATTATTTTACTATGTCTTCAATTTAAAATGATTAATTTAGTAAACTGAGAAAGTATTTACCAAGCCATATTGTTCCATCAACCAAATTCAGTGCAGCTGGTGAGCTTGCTCATAAATTAAACCAGAAACATTTAAGAGATGGGAATGAAAACAATTTCAAAAGAATTATACAGGAAGATCTAAGAAGCATTAGAATGGTGTGTTGCAAATTTTGAGACATGACGTAATGATGTAATGAAAAAGCTAATTATTTAAAGAGAACTTTGGAGTTGAAATTCTTCAGTAACCTTTCTGTGCAACATCCTGGGCATTCATTCCTTTTGGCAGTTACTGTCATTGTGCAAGATGAAAAAATACAAGCAGTCTCAGGAAGTATTAGAAAGTGTTCAAATAAATCCTGGCAAGTCAGTAATGTATTTCATGATACACAGATCAGTGTGTAACATATTTACTCTGTAGCTTCTTTATGTCCACATTATAGGAAAAGATACATGATGTAACATCAACATACAATTATGTTTGTACAAGTCCAGAAGTGTTTAGTTTATACAGCAACCCAAACTTAAGACGAGAAAATCAAGGCACTGAGACAGTCCACTGTGTAACATCTCTAAAAAACCATATACTTCAAAGGCCAGCCTGGTTTGTTGTCATTTAAAAGGTTTCATGTTCCTATTTGAAAGGTCAATAGAGAAAGTTAACCTTTATGTGACTACCGACAGAAATTTTGACAATAACTTTTTGTCAAAAATGTATGTGTGAAAGGAAGTCTTTTGTATTACAAAGGCACAGGAAAAGCTAAATATTTAGCTCCAAACATCCTGTAAATATCGTTTTTCTTCTCGAAGCATGGCCAGAATTTTCATTGCTTCCAATTTGTCAGCTTCCATCTCCATGCTTAAAATGTCTACTACGGCATCACTTACATCATCAGCCATGTGCTTCTTATCTCTGAAAAATAAAAAACAGAGGAGGAAAATGCATAATAATGTATTTTTCTATTTATCAATAGCTTCAGAGGACAATACAGGAAAGAATCATTAAAAAAATCTCAAACAAAAATATAGCTTTTATGTTGTACAGCATGATTCTCACAGAGTTTTCACGTAGCTGAGCGTTGACATTAACTAGGGTTTCTCTCAATCAAACACTACATAGTTCTTGGCATGCTGTAATTTATAAGTAAAAAACCTTGCAACCCTAGTTGAGCTGTCAGAGAATAATTCGTTTCTTTAAGGAAGAATTGGACCTGCTGAATTGAGTTTTTATTATTATATCACTACACGATTCCAATATTAAAAAAAACCCAAACAACACAAAACCTCTACCAAACCTCTCACTTATTAATAATGTTATTTTTAATACCAATAGCTGACATTTATACCTGCAGGAGAACACATTAGCATCAGGGCCTATATTCAAACAGTTTGTCCATTTATCAACAAACTTTACAAGTACCTTGAACCTCCATGTAAGTTAGCATCCACAAAGAGAACTTCCCACTGTAAAATTTATTACTATGACAGAGCTTTAGCATTCTGGAGCACTCAAACCTGGAACACAGCAGAAGACTGCTACTGTCTCACAGCTGAGAAGTTTCTCATCACATCTATTCATATATCTCATTTTCTAAAAAGAAATCTATTAGCTTGAAACCTCCTATAATTTAATTGAATACTGAACAAAAAAAAAAGGAAAATAAATAATAAGCAACTTAAACAATCGGTGGAACTGTGTGGTTACAAGCCGTATTTCAAGATTTTACTGGAAAAGAGTGGACGTAGGGATGAAATTCCAGCTTTCCAGGAAGGCTCTTTCAGTATGATATTGGTCCTTTCTTTCAGACAGCTCTAAGCCTTTCTAAAGACTCAAACTTCTGCTCCTCTCTTTCTGAACAGTCCATTTCCACTCTACTCACCCGCATACATAGAAGTAACCTCCGTCTTTCAGCAGGACTCTGGCAACTTCCTTAGCACAAAGCTTAAGGACATCTTGCACGTATCTAGGTGGGGCTACTTCCGCAGCTGAAGAGTCTCTCGAGAAACAAACCTTAAGATGAGTTAACGTTCCATTTTCAAGAAAACATCTGAGCTCATCTCTGAAAGGTAATAAAAACCTGTTAGCAATGGCTCAGAGATGAGCATGCCCTCATGAATAATAAATGAATGTTAAATAGTGAACTTGCTTGAACAAATAGTCTCGATCCTGATGCCGACAACCAAAAAACAGCCATGTCTCTCCAAATTTCCAGTCTGGATGTTGTTCTCTGAGCTTTTGCCTAAAGAGACAAAAAAAATCCAATCCTGTTTTATCAAGTGCAGAATCTAAAACATCTATAACCTAATTTTCATTTAAAGTAGTATTTTAAACACTGGATTGGCAGAAATGTGAAACGGCTTAAGCTAAATCAAAGTCAAACCCTGCTTATTTGATTTTCTTGACTGCTCACTTTTGGACCAGCTCAAAATCAATGAATTTCAAATTTTTTTTTTTTTTGGCCACAGTTTCATACTAGAATAGTCAAGATTGGCAACTTCAAGCATCCCACAAAATAATCCTGACTGCTGAATAAGGAGATCACTACCTTTTATCCTTCACTGGAAGCCCTGTAAAATGACCTGGGAAAACTCAGAAGTTTTAGAAAGCTTTCCATTTAGCTGTAGATACCTGCTAGATTCTGTGAATAACGATTTATTAACTACCACATCATCAGAAATATTATTTCATTTTCTTGAAATAATGCTGAAAGTATTATTTTAAAGGAATTTTAGCTGCCATTTTCTAGCTACATTCTGAAAGAGAGTTTTCATTTATACTTTAAAATAAAATGGAAAATACTTCTGAGAGATAAAGGTATATTTGGGAATCAAAATTAAGAAGCCAGGACAGTACATAATGATTTGGTTAAAGCAAAGCATGAAGTTAGAAACAGCATGTCAAAACTTCACTTACCTCTCAAATAAAATGTTTTAAAAATAATTGTTATAGGACCCAATAAACTCCATTATCTTGTTGGAACTAACAAGTCATGTTGGTTACCTTTAAAACTTAGAACCATTCCCACCCAAATACTTCACTCCTCCTGTTCTTCATTTCCTCAGAATGATCAAGTTTTTATGTATTCTTGGTGGTGTGCTGTCACTTTTTGAACAAACATCTCTTTGCCTTGCAGAATTACACTGCTGGAGTTGGAGAGGGAAAACAAGAGATCCACCTTCCCTCACACACAAACTCCCAAACACTAAGACTACTGCTGAGTTGAAGGTTCTGGTGCCAAGCTCCTCATCTTAAAAAATCAAAATGTAAACCACACAGAAACAGGAGAATATGAGAGAAAACTTGACATTCATCATGCCTTTTAATACAGATGCCACTTCTCAAGGAAGTGAATTTTGAGTAACAAACTTAAGTCAGGCAGCACTTCATAAAAACTACTCTTACAGGACTTCCACCAGCAACACAAACAGATAAACGATTTAACTTCTTATTACTATTTCTGCAATTCACCCAATTTCTCATATATCTACTATGAATAGTAAAAGCAGTCAGCCAAAAAGTTTTACTCCTTTGAAAAACAAACACACAAGCAATGCTTGTTTAAAATTATTAAGACTGCTTATAATCAGAATACCACCATCACAAAAAGGAAAAAAAAAATTAACTGCATTTATACTCAAACTTTCAGTCTGTTTTTTTCCTCAACATAAAAAGGCTCCTCTCCAGGTAACAACTTGGTACATACCTATGTTGTAGGAAACCAATAAATGGTGAAACTCCTGTTCCTGGACCAACCATAATGAACGGGATAGATGGGTCTGCAGGTAAGTGGAAAGCATTGTTTGGACGAGGAAAAATAGATATCTAAAATTAAATTAGATAAAATATAATTGAAGGGTATTCTTAAGCAGCGAAAACACCATGACATTTTTAGAACCTTCAAGATATTTACACAGCATATGTACCCACACACCCTTCCAAATCCTGAGCCTCAGAGTTCATCTTTAATGCCACACAGACATTTAGAATAGAACCTCACTGAAGTTTTTGGGAAAATAAAAAAAAAAACCCAACAAAACAAAACCACACCTATTTTACAAACCTATTAATCCATATGGAGGAAAACTGGGATAAACCATGCAGATGTGAGTTTCTGAACATGGAAACTGATTGTACCACAAATTTGGGGAATATTGTTACAAAATGCATGGAAAATTTGGTGTTGGCATTCAAAGGGAAGTAGAGCTTGTTTATTGCTATTAAAGGTAACTCAACCTTTTTTTACATTGTGGGCATCTAAAAATAATCCAGCAGACGTCAGGATTTGTTTATAGTGAATTGAAGCCTACTGGTACAGAGCTTGCTTTCTTAATTTTCATAAAAGTTTGACATGATTTCCAAAAGTGCATATGGGTGAGGCGAGGCACGAAACAGCTCAAAGATCTTGGAAAATGTTTTACATAATCCCACTGATAAACAGTAATCTGAAAATCAGTAATTCTGATTTTCATATCTGTGTCAGAAAGGAACTCATATTTTCATAGGAGCTCCATACTTATCCTCTGAGACATGGCAAACATAATCTATGGAAAACAAGAGATGACTATTTTCAATGCTAAAAGATTATTCAAGACTCAACAGCAGCCATAGCAAAGCTTCATCCATTAAAGTCATAAGCAAACATCCAATTTATTTTGCACATTAATTATGAAAGGATTTGAATTTACGTTCAAGTTTACGGAAGGAGTAAGGCACTAGACCAAGTTATTTACACTTTGCTGTGTAAATCTGAATGGTTTAGCACCACTCATTTTTTTATACTCTAATTCACTACAGATACAACAATGTTAAAGAGCATTAATTTCCTGGTTTCATGATGATAAAAAAATAGAATAATTCTTGCTTGTGGGGACCAATACTTATATATATCCTTCAAACCACACTTGAGTTAGGAGGCTATTTACCCTATTAATGATTCCAAACTGGTCATTCTTTCAAAACACACTGCAAATGGTAAACACATTTATACTGTAAAGTATATTCAATTAATCTAATGTATTTCTGCATAAGATCACACTCATCTATTTTGCATTGTTATTCCATATATTTCTGCAATCTATGTGCATTGCTGCACATTTATCTATGCTGAATTCTAGCTTGTGCAGCAGATGGAAATAGTTCTAAACTCTATACAGACTCATTTTGTAATAATCTCTTTTTTTCCCCCCTTTTTAGCCACCTCTTTTTGTTGTTTGATCTTTAATTAACTTCAAATCAATTATATTTTAAATAAAGAGCAGATGTGAACATTGGAATAAGATATATCATGCATATATGAATGTTTGCATTAGTTTTAAAAAATGAAGATAACTTGTATGGGGCTTTTTTTCCATTTTGTCTGACTGACATCTTGAATTATTGGCAGAGTTTTCTTTCGACCAAATTCTATGCTTGTTCCATTTTTCATAATCAAGTATACATTAGGCTGCCAATAGTTCTTTTTGAGAAAAGATATGTCTATCACATACATCAATTACATAGTAGAATTCCAATTTGTTAATAATTAGCTTAGACTTAGCAAATTTGAGATCGATTAATGACACAGAATCTCTGCCACAAAAGGGAAAGAGGGGAACAAAAAGAAAAAAGTACCTTCTCCCAGTAATACCCACTGTGCCGAACAATCATTGATACACATCAGAAAAAAACCACAGATGACTGTCACCCGTGTCATATTCAATAACTTGGCCTTTGCAAATTCTGGAAGACCTGACAAGAAGCATGAGTTTTACAGTTTCTCCCCTATTATCTGCCACCCTTTCCTGGAAATGACAAAGTGCTTCTCTCTTGTGATGCAAACAGTCATAACCATTTAACTGTACAGTGGTAGTTTAGTCCATGAAAACATCCTCCAAGACACACTTAGGACTGCAGAAGGGTGGAAAACAACTCTGGCCTTTCAGCAATGGGAAATGTCACAATTCAGGTACGCACAGGTAAGTAAAATTTAAGTTTAGTGCTTAGCACTGAAGTTCTGGACATGTTATACAGAAGTAGGGTAGAACTGCAAAACTAAGGTGTATACTGCCAAAACACCTGCACTACATCACAGCAGTGAAAAAAGCAACCAGCAGTTGTTTCAAACATGCATAAATGCAACAGTTAGTGACTTTAGATCTAATATTCCATACCTTTTCAGTTGAAGAGCTTTCTCCTTTTGTATCCAGAGTGTTTTTACTGGAGTGCAGTAGAGGTGCAACTAACTCAGCAAGCCACCCTGTACATACTCCTTTCCGTGAGATTGGTCTAGAGGGACCGGCAGGGAACTCCACAACATTAAATGCAAAGCACAGCTTTCCTGGCTGATACAAGTTTGAACTACAAAGACAAAAATATTAAAAAAACAATCCAAAACTTGAAAGACAGCTGTACAATCTTGCAGCGGGTCCATTTGCAGCTCAAACCATTTCAATTGAATCAAGATTCTCAGTGTTCAGCTAACTGCATAATATTTATATTCAGTTAGAAACTGTCTTAAGGCTGGACTCAGAGTCCAGTGTCTACAGAAGGGAATCCAAATTCCTACCAGATTCAGGTGTGTGAGCTTGTTCTTAAGAACTTTGTCAAAGCCTTGCCACACACTCAAAACAATGTTCTTTGAAATAGCCCAACAATGTTTTTTGCAACAGGGTCACAACTACATTTTATCCTTCACTTCTCTCTTTCTTCCTCAGATTATAACGTACAAAAACATGTATGAGAAAAACCCCATACCTAAATAACTAAGAAGATACAATTTGAATATTTAATTACCTTGACACTGAATAGGATCTGGCTTGTAATTTAGGAAGATGTTCTGAAGAACAGAAAAGAAAAGTATCACTTATTTGATTCACCCCAAGGAAAATATCATATAATGAGTGTTTACACTACAACAGATTACAAGGTATTTTAATTTAACTGTAATTTTATTCTAGTAACATTGAGTGCTTGTGATTCAGAAACAAGCAATTAAGACTTGAACTCTATTTTGAATGGGTTCTAATTTAGACCTTGTGGAATATCAATTAGAGATCCTATACAATGAGACCATAACAGTTAATTTATAGAGTTCTTGGTCAAATAAAAATGACTGTAAGGTGCACAGAAGAGATGCCAGTAGCTAGCAGATGAGGTGAAGCTTGAAATTTAATTTTCCCCATCTTTCCTCCACGAGCTCAAAAGCTCTCACAATATACACTGGTTGATTGAGAGTTTCCTACACATAATGTCCTGGAAGCAGATGTGCCAGCTCAGTTTCAAATCACTGATTACCTATGCAAAGTTTTGAAATCTCAGCTAAAAAAACAACTGGGTATTTTTTCAACAAGACACCCATTATATATATAAATATATATCTCACACACACACATTTATACCTACCTACCTATATACATAAACAGAACTACCCTTTTTGCCAGTACATGCACACCCTGACATATTTTAAAGGTGCTCTGCTACAGAAGGCAGTTGCTAGGCCGAGTTAAGAAAAGCTAGTGCGGTGAAATCGCTTGCACAAGACACTAAACCCATCTGGCAATTTTGGGTAAGTATGGACAAAATGACTGCAAAACACAACATGCAATTTCTTTAACTCATATTATGAAACATATTAAGAAACTCTGGATTTTAATTTGAAAAATAACTGCGAGTAATTTCAGATTTATTTGACATGGTTAGAGTTGTAGTCTCATCCTTTCAGTATTTTGTTATCAGGAACCCAATAAGTGTGTTAGACACTACATAAACACAAACATACTGGGAAAACCATGCTGTTTTAACAGGTAAAACTGCAAGTAAAGACCATGTAGGCAGAGAAATTAGGAATTGTAAAAAAAAGTCTTTTTTAATTGTAAGCAATTGATGAACTAATTCATGAAGACCCTGCTCCTGCAAGCACCTTATGCCTCCTTTTCATGTACAGGAGCAACCCAGAGTCAATTAAAGCACTGGTGTGAACCGAAGTGTTTGCAGAAAGAAGGCCAAAGACTACAAACTGTAGAAGAGAGCTTTGTTCCCCAACAACAGTTTCAGCTTGATCACTATAGAAACTATAATATTCCTAAAGCAGTTAACTGAACAGTTATTCCCCTTTCTTGGGAAGTTGAACATTTAGTCTGACGCATTTTCAGAAACCAAATCTAATTAAATCTAAATCAGTCTTTTACCAATTAACAGGCTAAGTGAAGGCTTGCAGCTTGGAAAAGCATGAAGTAAATCCAGGAGGCAAACATTAGAATCTCTAATAAAGCGAGTGTAATCAGAGGCTCCTTGTCTGCTGCAAAGCTCTTGAAGCCTCCGTTTCTCTCCTGCATCACTGGTACATTCTACAAGAGCTCGCAAAAAGGCCTGTAGGGAAGAAAGAAAAGAGGGAAGGGTGAAAAAACTTGTCCATTTGGGAAAATGGTCAAGAGACTGGGAGAAACTTGAGTTGCCTGGGGACAGGAATTAGGTTAATGGATAATACACTTTATTTCTCAATTTTTTTTTTTGATTGCTCTTCTAACGTCTGCAACAAGCTAGCAGGTCAGAAAATCCTACTTAGCCTGAGTGAGGAAGAGACAAAAAAACAGGTACAAGCCATTCCCTCCAAAATTCCAGATTTTTGAAAGGTGTTCTTATTGCCCCTACTTACACTTTAGTTAGGCAGCTCCATAGCACAACTTAATTCAAGACAAAACAACACTTACTAAGTTACAGAAGCTGGGAAATGAGTAACGAAAATCTTAGAAGAGGTATGACTACAAATAAAGTATGGTATTAAATAAGTCACGTAAATGTTGTTGTGGTGTTTTATTCTATACTTTAAGCCTACATAATGGTACTGCAAACTTTTCTTAAAGGAAAATTAAATTGAGCACTGTAAGATAAGGTGAAAAACAGATGTAAACAGTTAAAAGTTTTTTTCTAAAAAAGAAGGTGGAAATAGACACAGTGCACAAAAGAAAAGTGATAGAAAACACCAAGTGCAATCAGATGACACATTCTACACAAATACTTGGAAAATAATGTAAGTGTACTCAACCATAGAGCTTCCAGACAATAGTTTTGAGTATGGAGTTACGTAAAGCACATTTTAGGCCGAACAGTTAATACAGAAGACAGGTTACAAAAACTGGCTTCAGTGATATTCCCCAGCCAGTACCCTCTGCCTACTCTTATTGCTGAGACAAATTTTCAAAATCATTAAATGTGGTTTTGAAAAGGTTGAAACAACAAGAAGATTCTCTTCTGCTGCAAAATCCACTAAATTGAGCAAAAAGGTCCTCCCAAAGACTGATTTCCCTAAGAGACCCAACCACACAATCATTTAGCTTCATCCTTCATACAAAGTTATCTTTAAAACACATTTTGACAATACCAGAAATACAGACGCATTTTCAGTTACAAGCTTTGAATTTTTTACATGCACAAAATAGAAGGAAAATAATATATACATGTCGTGAGAACAAATACTATGCAAGCAAAAATCTTTCTCTGAATTCTGCTAGGTTACTGACATGCTAAAGAAAAGCTTTAAAATTTCAGAGATTTCACAGAATATTCTGCGTTGGAAGGGGCCCACAAGGATCATCAACTCCAGCTCTTAAGTGAATGACCCACACGGGGTTACTAGCACCATGCTCTGACCAACTGAGCAAATGTAAAGGACACTTTGGTATATTTGCATACAGCAATGTGTCTTTTTAGCGATAGAACTTGACAGATGTGGCTCCCTCTGATTAGAAAGACTGTTTTCTTTAAAATGACCATGGGGCTGGGTTCAGCCAGCCTTCCCAGTTATCTGGCACCAAGTTACCTAATACTTTTCTACTTACTTCCAGACTAGTCATGATTCAAGATACTGCAGAACAGGAATGTCTGCCAGATAAACTACCAGAAGTGACATTTCTCAGAGTAAAGTACAAACAGTAGCATACAAACTGCAATCCTTATTCACCAAGAGATACCGTAACTACACATAAAGCAATGACAGATCTGTAAGAGCCCATAGCATAGAATTACTAATTTCTCTTTAGAAGAAAAAAAACATAAACACCTTTTTGGGAATTGCTCTTATTTCCAGACACCAGATTAGAATGAATTTGAGAGTGCTTCTTTCAGGGATGTGTTGTGGACGAGATGCTCCTAGTTCAGTGGAAGAAAAAAAAAAAAACAAAAATAAAGTAAAATGATTATTTATTAATATATGAAAGTGGCATCACACATCTCACACTTAATGGACAACTTGTGCAGCCCTCAAAGACGCAGGGAATCTCACAGTGAAAACCGATTTACCTATAAACCAGAATAACAAAGAGCCCTACACCATCCTGTGGAAATAAAGGCACAGCTCAGCAGCACTATTAAGACGCCAAATGCAGCACAAGAATGGAGTAATTCACACAGGTCCAGCTGGCAGTACACAGGCACGCTCTGAAACTGCAGCTACTCTTTCTGAAGCATGGCATCATAAGACTCAGCAGAGTCTTACATCCATAGACCTACAAGCCCATTAAAAGGCACCTTGCAACAGCACTAAGGCTTCTCCTTGAAGAGTGCAGCCCTCTTAGGATGTAAAACAGATTGACATGCAGTGTTGTGCAAGGAGATTTTACTTTCAAGTGGGGGATTGCAATGTTACGTGATTAAAGCCTTATCTCCATAAACATGAAGGAGCACAGAGTAAGAACGAGATGGATGAATGCCAACACCAGGCTGCAGTTCCCAGACAAGAGCTCATCTTCTCAGCTATAGTAAAACCAGCAGCATTCTTATGCATTCACTTTTTTAACACATGGCTGTGACTTCCAACATGCCTCCACAAAAAGACAGCTGTGTTCCAATATGAAAGACAAAAATGTTCAAAATCATGCACACCAACTCCTGCAAACACAGAAAGCAGCACTGGGCCATGACCAGTGCATGACGCCGTACCTTTCTTTTTAGTGCCCTGCTTAACCTTTACACAAACCAAGTTGTCTCCTTTTTCAGAAAGTCCCAAAATGTGAAGAAGCTCTTCCACTTCACCAACATTGTTGGGACATATTACACAGAAGGCATCTCCAGGTTGGTACTCAAAGGCTGTATCCTGTTTTAAAACATGAAATATTTCTATTAAATTTTATCACAAACCAAGGCATTCTCATTCCTGACCACAATCTTCCTACTACTGTGCTCACATTAAGTCAAATATTCTTTTACTCTGAACGAACACTTTGGTGTTTTGAGCACATCAGAAATGAAATAGTCATGTTTCCTTTCCAGGCTTAACCTTACTAATTAGAAAAAGTCTTTCCTTATCTGGTTTAAATATTTGGACACTCTTTAACGAGAACTGCCGAGCAGCCCAAACAGAAGGAAAATAAATACGTATTAAGAGGCTGTGTTACATATCAGCCCAGATCATTAATTACTGATGTACTACATTTTCTGGTTTGAGAAGAGGAGAGAAATGAAGTCCTCACAATTAATGTAACTTTTTATAGAAATACATCATCACTAAAAGAAAATTTGCTGGTTAAACTATTTGATGAATTATGACAGAAATGACCATAATTGCTTTTATTTTCTGGAGGAAAAACAGAAAAATAGCCAGACAAGAGCACAGTGAAAATTCAAATCTTAAGACCTAGATTCTACTTAGCTGCCTGAGATTCTCGTGTGCAACTGCTGAAACTCTTGTGTGCAACTCAAGCTTCTGCCTGTTAAAAGAACATGCAGAATTATACTTGCATCATTATGCTTCCCTCATGCATCAGGCAAGTGACCTGCGTACACAGACTGACAAGAATGTTGAAGGTGAAAAAGGCAAGGAAATGCTTACATTTCAGTGGGTGCTGATGACAGAATGCATTTATACATACAAATACATGCAAAAACCCATATTGCTCAGAGAATCAGTTGCTCAAAACTTAAAAGAATCTAGTTATAACTGAGATTCAAAGATGTCTCATATATATTGAGACAGATTAGGCTAAGAGAGTCCAACAGAAGGTACTGCCAAGAACCACAATATCCCAAAAGTAATATTCTATAGATTTGGGAAACCACTCAAAAGCAACATACTTTCCTTTTAAAGATTTCTTATAAAGTAATATCAAGCACTCTCTGCCTGTCTTTCATCTTCAAACTAGTATACAAAATATGATTTTCACTGAATAAACTAAACCAGTTTTTTAACTGCAGGTAACTGAGGCTGACAGTTTGAATACCATGTTAACAAGTCAGAGCAAATGAATGTCAGAGGTAGAAACAGTGCTCAGGAGCTAACAATTCCTATCACTTGACACTATCACTCAAATTACTACTTGTGTAGATTACTCACCATTATGACCAGTCACAATTTACTATACAGTTTCTGAATATTCTTCAAGTTGTATACTCATAAACTGAAAGATTATTCATTTTCAGTATTCCCTGACTGCCTTTCTCCACTGCAAATTCCCTTCATAAAGGTATTTCACTCAACATGATATCCATGGAACAACGAAGAAAATTAACTTGACACTTTGTTCCTGTTTTGACTTCCACGGAGTCCTATTTTTCAGTGAATAAATCAAACTTTACATTTACAAACGGATCAGTGTAAGCTGACATCCTATTGTATAGAGAATTATTTTTTCTTTTTAAACAGTGAAATAATTTTCCCCCTCAGTTATTAACACACATGCTTTTCACCCTTTATTTTAACCCACTGAAGAAAAAGCCGTCACCAACTTACTGCAATATCAAGCTCTAAGAGCAATGCGGTTTTTATCGCATCTTCTCTAGTGAGCTGAACTGCTTTTGTAACTGGCACTTCAAAGGTTGTTCCCTCTGAGATAAATGAAGACAGATGTGGATTCTGAAAAAGACGACACAAAAACTTACGCTAAAAATGCAAATCAGCTTTATGACATCTTACTATGACATGCAGGAATTGGTGCTGGTACAGGTTTTTTTTGAAACAATCTCGGAAAACAACTCAAAACAATAAGGAAAAATACGAATCTTCTATACACATAGAGTGTTTTGCTTTTCTTTTTAAAAAATCACATCTAAGCAGTTACTGGCATATATTCAATTATAAAAAGTCAGTAGGCTTGAACAGTCTAATGGGCCTACATTATTACCAAATGCAGCGAGCTGTTTCATTTTTCAAGAACTGCCTTGAAAATAGCCAATTAGAGAATGGCATTTATGTTAAACCCCAGAAAACTCCTGCCTAATTAAAGAATTACTAGATGTATATAATGGACATAAGAAGTAAGAACAGAAGTCACATCCCTGCAGGTTTACAGCTTAAGGCTTTGGGGTCAATATAAAGCTACTATTACAGGCAACTTATAAGAGTAGTTTTAAATTAGAGCTAATGAGCAAACCCCACTCTACAAGACAGCATCATGTTATAACACAACGTTTCTACAGAGGTAAAAATGTGTCCCAAGTATGACAAATGGGCACCAAGAATAACTCCAGGTCACACATGTCAAAGGCTGTCACTTAAAGATCAGACTACAGCCCTCATTTCTCCACCACTATAGTCAGCAAGTTTAATTTGAGATCAATGCAGACAAAAATAAAAAAAGGCAGGAGGGATACCAAATGCCTGTAACAATACTCTGTCAAATGTAAAGGAATCATCCTACCAACAGGAGAGTATTTGTTAATCTGAAGATTTCCTATTTAAAAAAAGGAGACGAGAATCACTTGAGAACAACAGTTGGAAGTTTCTTTGTTCTCTTAAGATTTTGACATGGTGATTAATGGCTTGGGCCATATCAAGCCACTGTGCATCAGCTGGACTGTGGTAATTGTCTACATTTGTATTCTGCCCAAGTCAAATTTGAGGCATAATGAAATCAAGATTTAAGCTAAATTGTATTATCTTACACTTCCCACAAATGCTTGAGACCATTGCTGCTCTGCTACCAGTATGCAGCAGCTTGTTAATTCAACCCTGAGACTCAACAGCCCAAGACAAGATCCTTTAAGGAACTGGAGAGATCGTGTACCAGGCCTTCTTTAAATGGCAGAGAGTCTCTGTCTGGAGATACCCAAACCTCAACTTGATGCATTTCAAAACACACCAACTTCAGCTGCGCTTGGCAAAAAATACCCATGGCTGCTGTTGCAATGTGAGATACCAAAAAATGACATGAATTGTGTGATACCTGCAAAATCAACATGACCCTATACAGAACCTACTTTTTGACAAGGTCTAGCCAACTATGTCAAAAATATTTCCAAAGGAAAAAACCACAAACATGCATTTGATTCCTTCTGGGGCTCAAGACAACCATCCTGCTTTATACCTGAAATCTGGACTATAAACTTTAATCTGTCACTGAGGTCCAGATTAGCAGATTCATCTTCTTCCATTTGCTGTTCAAAAGAAAAGTTAACTTTTTTTCTCTACATACAGAAAAATTAAGGCATCAGTATTAGAACCTGATGAACTATTTCAGAGATCAGTCTGCCGACTAGAATATATGCTGACTTTAAGAAAACAGGCTCTTTTAAGGACTGTAGCAGCACATTCAACCCAACTATTAGTCTTTAATAGAAGAGTACCTCTAAATCATAAACCTCCAAGAATTTAATTTGGATTATTAAATTCAACGACCTGAGCAAAACCAACAACACAAGGTTTAAAAGAAATGCAAAATTATCCAGTGTTTAAATCCATACACTCTTACATAACTATATTAGCTAGACTAAGCGATTCTCTCAGCATTTCTATTAACAGTCTCAACAGAGGGTGTCAGAGTCCAGAGGATACTAAAGGGCTTCCATGACCATGAGCAGCCACACCATTGGACTGGGCCCAGAAACCCCATCTCAGCTCAGAACTGGTTCTTCAGTCCTTGTCTGAGCTACATTACAGCAGTACTGGTGGGCAGCTCAACCTCAACCATGCCCATGACTGGACACAGATCCTGTTGATCCAAGTCTGGATCTTGAGACCAGTTTCTTGGCTTGGGCCCAGAGCTGCCTGATTCCCACAACCTTGCCTGATGATCTGCACTCTTGACTGATCCTTGCTGCCATCTCCTGCTTTGCATTGCTTGGGTAGTGGGGAACAATGCTGGCTGCATTACCACACTCAGGTCCTGGCTCCCCATCATTTAAAGAGCAGCCAGACTTCACTGCTTCCTTGCATGGATAACCGAAACATCTGCCCTCTGCAGGCAACCAGAAAAGTTTGAGTCACTCTTGCCAACTGGAGACGATTCCCAGCTCATGCTAATTCTTCTCTTTGCACAGTAGGTCTTTGCTCAATGTGGCTTCACATGAAAAGCATACTGGCCTTTTATCTACAGTTCACCTTCCATTTCCCACAGTAAAATAATGATCGTGTTTTCACAATGACAAGTTTCTCTGTTACTAAGTATGCAACAAGATTCTGAGCAATTTTACAGCCTCTTAATGCATTCTGAAAGTATTAAAAATTTGAACAGAACCTGTACTGTACTCCTCACTACACCAAGATGTTTTCCCTGTTATAACATAAACCACAGAGGATTTGAATTCTTGCCTTCCTGACAGTGTAATACCAAATTACTATTTAGCTGAATTACATCTTGACATAAGTGTCCATAACCCATATGGCAGCAGCTACATTCAACATAAATGGACTTTTCACTTAAAATTCAAAACCTTCTTGCACTCGGGGATATATCTCCCTTATGTAAGGAGCTCTTTTGAGCTGTATGTAGGAGTATACACTCATACTCCTACAAGAGCTAGAGGCTTCCATCACTCAAAGGGAGGTCCTTACCTCACCCTGGGCGTCCTGAAAATGCACCTCTATATATTCTGGTGGCAGGGCAGGAATATTAAGAGCAGATTGAGAGACAGGAGGGACAGAATGAATGAGTGATGGTTCGGCGTCTCTAGCTGGAGCCACAAGATTGCTGTCATCCAGTTTCTGTGACAGAACATCAGAACCCCTTGCTCCCTCATCTTCTAGCTTCAAGTTCTGTACTTCAGAGCTTAGGTTTAGTTCATGCACAGTATGCAGAGCTGTAGAGAGAGAGCTGGAAACAGCATCCACAGCACTGTTCATGCCTTCTTTCTCTTTCTGCAATTGCAATGCTTCCTTGAGGGCAAGCCAAAGTCCATCAATCCAAGGATCAACCACCAATTCCAAACTGGGAATGAAGGGGAAAAAAAGAAGAAATGCATGGATGAATTATTGTGCCTTCCTGGACTGTTAATCTACAAATAATGAAAGACCACAAAAGCAAAAAAACACTATTCACTTTCCATTTCTAATATATATCTGTAGCTGCTACCAAGATTACTTCTTTGTCAAAAAAAAAATTATTTAGTTGTTATCACTATGTAAATTTACAGAGTCTAAAATGTGTAACAGCCTTGCTCTTCTTCCAGTTTCTCATTTTTACTTTCATATGCTGAACTTTCTGCCATAATGTTGAAGGAACGGCAGCAGAATATGCAACTTTTCATTGTGCAACAGCAGCATCAACAGCTTACATTAATGGCCCATTTTTATTATTTCAGAACACAAGAGATAAGTTTTATGGTTATGACAATGTTTGTGTTCAACTGCTTTGCATCATCATGCACAGAACCAATATAAGCAGCAGTTCAAAATAACTAAGGCAAGACTGCAGCCTACCGGCCAGAAAAAGCAGCATAACAGGGAGTTGTTTTCCTACATAAATCCTCTACAGCAAATAGAAAAATCTTCTTACATAATTCCTCTAAAGTGATCCTCTGCCCACCCCCAAAAGAAAAAAGAATAAAAAAGAAAAAAGAGAAAACAGACTACATTTTCAAACCCCTCCATTTACTCTGACTTATTTAATTTCTAAAACTGCTAAATACTATTTTTCCAGGCATTGGAGTGTCTCCTCACACTTTAAAAATGCAGTTTTATTTAATGGCAATTGAGAGTGAATAGGTATACTGTGCTCAGGCAGAACTCACTTCAATGAGGTGCTGAGTATCCAGGTTCAATGGACTGCAAATGGCTCAGAACATTTAGCTAAAGGCCTATGCAAATATAGCATCATGAAGAAATAAAATCCAAATAGAAAATAAAATCCAGCTCCTACCCTACACAGTCATCTGCCAGTCCTGTGTCATAGAAGTGCTGGGCACCAAGTTCTTGAAGTCGTCGGTCTACTGTCCTTCCACCATTACAAAAGAACATGTACTCTGAATCTCCCAGACCTAGCAAATTCAAGGAAAGAGGAATTGTGTCAATCAGCCAGCCACCCAGGCTACACAAAGACAGGACAGACTTTTCTTGCAGGCAAACTGAAGAATTGGATCTGTGGGAGCAAGTTCACAGCAGGGCACCAAAATGATTAGAGGGATGGAGCACCTCTCCTAGGAGGAAAGGCTGAGAGACTTGGGATTGCTCAGCCTAGGAAAGAAAAGGCTAATTGTGGCCTTCCAGCACCTGAAGGGAAGCTACAAGAAAGACACTGGGGATTTTTAGAAGGACATGTGGTGACAGGACAAGAAGGAATGGCTTCAAACTGAGGGTATGTTTAGATTAGATGTTAACAGGAAATTCTTTACTGCGAAGGTGGTGAGGCTCTGGAACAGGCTGCCCAAAGATGTTGTGGATGCCCCATCCCTGGAAGTGTTCAAGGCCAGGCTAGACGAGGCTTTGAGCAACCTGGTCTAGTGAAAGTTGTCCCTGCCCGTGGCAGGGGCGTTGAAACTAGATGATCTTAAAGGCCCCTTCCAACAAAGGCCTTCTACCATTCTATGATAAATACAATTACACATCTATATATACATACACACTTGCATATCTAAGTGTATTATTCAGATGCTACATTGAAATATAAATACGTGTATATGAATTTCAAACAAAATTGTGTTTGCCCCAAAATAGGGCTGAAAAAGTGGTTCCTCCTTCCCAAATGTAAGACAGAGGAATACTCTGAAAACACTTTGTTTTCAATATTTCACATTTAAGAAGAATACTGCTTTAGTTTGAGGCTTTTAAAAAATACAAAATTCCTCTAACAGGAGAAACGTAAGGAACTGAAATAATTAAAAAGAGTAAAACTGATAAACTGTGTGAATTACCAAAAGAAATTATCCCACTTTCAGGACTAAGTTGTTAATAATGTCGGCAGCATAAGAGAGGGAGTATTAAAAGAAATTTAAAAATATTGGAAACCAGGGGAAAAAAAAACCCATCAAACATAGCAGTGATTTTAAATAAGAAGATAGCTGAAAAATCTGCATGAGGGGATTTGGTCCATCAACTTCCTCCTCAGGAATGAAAGATTTCTTTGTAGATCTTGTTTCACCCGCATTGGCTTTCTGCCCCTTAACTGTTGTGAAGATGTTTAAGACGAAGATGCTCTTTGTTACCAGTTGAACAGTCAGTGCACTCAGGAGCTATGTTCATGGAAGATCCGAGATTTTAAGACGTCAGCTAAACCCACCCTAAAAGCGATCAATCATCCTTTAGAGATGCTTGTCTAACAATCCTAAAGACCATTGGTTTTAGGTCATCTTCACAAATTCTCCAAGTAATCCACACCACTGGTTCACTATTGCCATCGGAATTTTTCACAGCCTGACCCTTTCTTGCGTGCAATTACAAACCACTAGATCCTTATTATTTCCACTTGTGCTGGTTTCGGCTGGAATAGCGTTAGTTTTCCCCATCACAGCTAGTATGGGGTTGTGTTTTGGATTTGTGCTGGAAACAACGTTGATAACTCAGGGATGTTTAAGGTATTGCTGAGCAGCCCTCACACAGAGCCAAGGCCTTTTTAGCTCCCCTCCTCGCCTCACCACACCAGCGAGGAGGGTGGGGGTGCACAAAGTGGACACAGCTGGGACAGATGACCCCAAGAGAATGACCAAAGGGACACCCCATGCCACATGGCATCATGCTCAGCACAAAAAGCTGGGGAAAGAAGAGGGAAGGGGAGGACATACAGAGTGATGGCATTTATTTTCCCAAATCATTGCTATGTGAGATGAAGCTCTGCTTTGCTGGAGATGGCTGAAACACCTGCCTGCCCATGGGGAAGGGTGAATGAATTCCTTGTTTTGCTTTACTTGTGTTCATGGTTTTTACCTTCCTTGATAAGCTGTCATTATCTCAACTCATGAGTTTTATCACTTTTACCCTTCCTATTCTCTCCTGAATCCCACCAGGGAGGGGTTGGGGGAGTGAAAGAGCAGCTGGGTGGGGCTTACTTGCTGGCTGAGGTTAAACCACCATGCCACCTAATAATGGACCATTCCTCTCTCCTTGTAACAGCCTTTCTTTTTTCCTTTTAATAGGACTTCTGCTTTCTCTCAAGTACAGTACTTGGAGCAAACACTTCATTGCACCAGTTGAGATGGATACCACGGAAGTATTTTCAGACTAATAACTTGTTAAACTTGAATTACACTGTAATTGAGACACCATAATAATTTCTGCTACAAGAAAACTCAGAGTTAATACAATACTTATCTTTATACATACACATATGCATGCAGTCAGCTATGAAAAACTTGACCATTTCACAAACTGGAATGTGTAACTAGCCAATAGCATAACAGCTTCTCAAAATGCTACATAATTAGGATGTATATAGTTCACACTTCCACATTATATATCCAGTAGAAATTTCCTTTTAATAGTTCCCTTCCTTATTAGAAACTTAGGAGTTTCCACACTCCCATCTATCAACTTAAACTTGTCAGGTAAAAATAACCTAGATTTAAACAGACATTTCTGGAGTTTGTTTATAAATGCAATTTGAAAACTCAACAAACTAACCTTACCATCAGCTCAAGATATATTGTGCATTTTGTCAAATCTATATTTTGCTTATCCATCTTTAAGCTGAAGGTACATTCCTTCTCTTGATGAGTACCACATTCAAAACTAAAATATTATTGCAAATTTAAAGGGAAGAGAAGATTTAAGGTTTTCACTTTTAAGAACATTTTACACTGCCTTTCCCTCTGTAGCAAAAAATGCCCTATGACTCACACAGTCAAGTAAACTAATCTAGTTTATTAATCTCTATAGAGACTCGACATGAAATTTAAACTTCAAACAGTTATAGACAGCTTATATCATATGGTTTTTATGCAAAGAAAACTAAACTATAAAAAATTACATTGATAGCTTACATTCAGATAATTTCTGTGATGTTTTTCTTTTATTGCTCACAGAGGACATTACATAAAACTGCTGTTTATAAAAATAAATGTTTTATAAGCACTTTAAAAAGCCCAAAACACCTATTCAGAAGTAAAAAATACAGAAATTACAGACAAATTCTGCAATAATACAGAAAATACCAAGTCACCTAGCAATCCATACTGGAGATGTGCGAAATGGTCAGGAGGCAAGGTCTTGTCTTGAATTTTCTTTACAAACTTGCGGGCAGTGTCTGGTGGGTCTCCAGTCCCAGTAGTGGAAATAACAATAACTACAGGATCCTTTTCTGTTTCCAGGTTATACTACAAGCAATAGAACAAGTTAAGTTAAAAGGTGCCATTTGATACCTATTTGTGGCCTCAGATACTCTATCTCCCACCTGTCCTTTTCCCACGGGTACACAGAAAACCACTTAATCTCATCTTACCTATATTAAGCCACGGAAAGTCTTTCAAGTAAATGTAAGTCATTTTGGGGATGCAATTTATGATCTTATTTGGAGTTTTCAAGACCAGATTGGACAGAGCCCTGAGGAACCTGCTCTGACCTCAACTGACTTTGCTGCAAGACAACCACATGAAGCCCCTTCCAACCTGAAATATCCTATGACCCCATATATATCCTATGATCCCATGTCCAAGGGCAGCATTTTGAGCAGGCTACTACACACATGAAGAATACTTCACAACTGCACAGACAGCTTAAATACAGTTCCTACAGGATTTTATTTGTCAAGTGGAAAAGGTATTCTTGTATATATGATCACAATCACATATATAGCCATAATCCTCATGATTTCACACAGGTAAGTGATGTGTGGCCATACAAACTGTAGGGATCATTTCTAAGTTCCATTAAGTACCATTTGGTCCTGTCTGATAACTTCCATGTTACAGAATCACAGTATCACAGAATTAACTAGGTTGGAAAAGACCTTTGAGATCATCATATAAAAAAAAAATCCCCAGTGCTTTTGGGGGAACTAAGGTACTCTGAAGAGTGATAATCAGACACCATGCTCTACAGTCTAATTAATTTTAGCCCATTCACCCTGCCCCCAATTCACTTCTCTCTCCCTCGCTAATACCGGTCTCCCACATTTCCCAGAATTTCATGGGGGCTATTCCCATTATACCAGGTTGACAAGAACTGCCTGCAGCAGGGACTGTGTGTCAGTTCCACAAATTCACATCTCATGCAACCATTTATTACTTCTCAAGTAAAAAGCACTCAGAATCTTTGACTATCCCATCTTTAGCAGGCTGCAGCACTGTGCCAGCACACTGTTGGTCAGGGCACCCGCACAATTTGCTCTTGCAGCATCCGTATGGCCTATGGGCAGTGACCTCTGTGAAACAGAGCTCCTCTCCCTTGCTTGGGAATGACCTCTGGAGGCCACCTAGTCCCATGCCATACCCCAAGCCCCGCGCTCAGTCAGCTATAACTGGCTGAATTTTGAAAACTTCTAAGGGTAGACATTCCCCTTTTCTGGGAAGCTTATTCCACGCAGAACTTCTCCACTAGTGTCAAATCTGAATTTCTCAGGCAACACCCAGTGGATCTGGCTTCCTGTTGTCCAGTTTGGCTCACATAGGCTGCTATTAGATCACTCCTTAGCCTCCCTTTTGCCATAATAAGCAACCTAAGCTCCTTCTAGCGCTCCCTGTAGGTTGCGGTTTAAATCATCTCCCAGCATTCCAAGTTTAATAAAAATAATAGGGTTACGAGAAAATAGAGATTGCAAGAGGCACTGCGTTTCACTTAGAGCATTTTCAAGACTGCAATTCAAAACTCCAGATTTTGAGAAGTTATGTTCTGAACACCTCCCTCAATAAATCACTCAAACTTTATCCCCTTGTCAAGCCATGTAAAAAATTACTTGACACCTACAACCCAAAAAGGCTAGGAATACAAAGAAAGACACAAAAAAGGGGTTTTGCTGTTGGCATTGTTTCCAAATCTTTCCTGAAGAACCTAAAAGCAGTTGCATGGTAAACTTAAATTACTACATGTCCTGCCACTGGCAGTGGCCTACAGCAGAGGCCTAGAGAAGCACAAGCAAACAGAGTAAGCATGCCAAAGATATTCTTTGGGTACTTAGCCAGACTTCAATGAGTTGTGGTCCAGGAACATTCCAAACAGAGATTTTGTCTTTTACAAGTTCAGGCAAACTCCAAGGACTCACAAAATCCTGATACTTTCAAAACTGAACTATCAATTGTACAAAAAAACGCCTTAAGGGTCCTGTTGCAATCAGGACACAGATTTTCAAAACTTCCACAGCTGATTTGGTAAGTATAGACCCACAGCTTCTACAGTGCATTGCCATGGGTGACTATTGCATTTACAAACAAAAGCAAATTCTTCAAGTAAAGAAAGTAAGGGTCTACTGGTACCACATGAGAATACACAATAAAATGAGCTCCATCAAAAAACCAAAAAAGATACAAGCCCAGAAAGTACAAAGTGCTGTATTAGAACAGAGGCATGACTGGCTCACTAAATTCTTGCTTATTCCACTGCAGATTCTCATCTGCAAACTTAGACACCTTTTGGAAACCAAACATTAGGTGACACAGGTTCTGCAATAATTTGTGTCAATTACTGCGAGGTCTGCTACATGACTAGACCAGCAAGAACCTAACATAACTACTGAGTTTTTTTACTCTACGTTCCACTTCTTCCTATATTCTTTGTGTTTCAGGTTTGCCTCATTCTTTCTCTTTCCTTCAAATGTTCTCCTCAGCTGAGGACAGCAATGCCACACAAGAGCAGTGAGCAGCCTGCTCAAGCTGTGTGTGGTTGCTGAAAGAAGAGGATGGGATCAGACAGCCAGATTCGTCTTATCAAGAATAATACCTATCATGACAAATGTACTTATTCAGGTAACTCATCCAAGGCTGACTACATGCACTGTGACCCAAGATGATCTCCATTTAGCCCCCCATTTTTTACTGCTTCTACTTCACTTCCACTTCATTTCAATCTTCATAAAACGTAATCACCGTAACCAGTCACGGATTTATGACTTTATCTCACCCCTGAGACTGCAGGTGAGAGGCACTACTTGGAAATAGCCAGTGTTCCTGAGACCTGAGCAGTATTTGACCATTCACTTTTGAATTGCAAGAGGACCACATTACTATTATTGACTCTGTAACCACCCATTCCATCCACAGACCTTCACAGCAATCCCTTTAAGTGATGACAAGATCTGAAAATACCCAATAGCTACATAAAGACAGACTTTCTAACTGACAAGTAGGGAAAAAACCAGTTTATGTCATAAAACTTACAAAGCTTTTAAAAGAAATTACTTTTTTCCTCAGTGCCCAACTCTCAGATTCTCAATTCATCATTAATTTGCAGCTCTGAATTGTCTTGCCAAATTTGGCAAAATACATTCATTTGAGCGGCAGGCCAGTAACAGGGCTAGAAATATTCTGACTACCACCTTCCTGAAACTAATCTCCAAACCTGTCAAATGCAGAAGAAATTAAAGAGAACAATATAAGGAGAATCTTCACATTCCCTGCTGGTTGCATAAAAGTCTCTTTGTAACACTCAGCTACATATTCACTGCACATTCATACAAAATGTCTCACATTTTCAAGTGCATGAAAAAACTCTTTTAGATGTTATTTTCTCCTTATCTCATATGAAATACCAGGCTATCAAGTTTTGATTGGGTTTTTTTTATATGTTTTTGTTTGAGGACATACAGTTGAGAGTACTTTGTGAAGGAAATTACAGTCCATACTGCTTTTAGTTACAGAACTAAGTTTTCACATTCTTACTCTTAGATAACAGCAAGTAATAAAAAGCCACTTCCTTGTTCCAGCCAAGCTTTTTGTTTTGTTGTAGAATGTAACTTGAGTGAGTCCTGTGGAATTGAAATGAGTGCATATGCTAAGCAACATAAGAAGACCCGCAAAAGCTCTGAGCCATGCTGGAGCCCACAGTTAACAGAACACAGAACATCAATGCAACAAAAGAAACAGAACAGAACAACCCCAACCCAAAACAACTAAATAAACAAGAAAAAAAGCATCATTTCTAGTAACAGCAGACTTGACCTGTAAATACAAAATTCCCTCTCTATTGCATACATAAAAAGTTTTCAAGAAATCACTGACTCATTGTGAGAAGAGAGATAAAGATATAGTCATTCAGTTCTAGTAAGAAAAATCACAAGATGTATCTTTGGCAGAAGGCTATTAAGTGACTGTAAGCATTGGCTGAAATTACTGATTCACAAGGAACAAAAATTTGACACTAGATGATGTATCCTGGGTGGGTGCATCTGCTAGCTTTCATGATTATCAAGAGCCACCACTCAAGCATGCAAAGAAGAATGCAGTTCTTCAATACGTATTTTTTAAAACAGTATGGAGTATCTCACCTTATCCATTTCACTTATACAGTGCATATCAGCTTCAAGTCCATGGGCACCTGCTTGCTGCCATATTTCCTCAGCTATGGCTTTTGCCTGCCCCTTTTGTGTTGCATAGAGGAGCAAAAACCTCCTTTTTGACTCACAGCACATTTGAGGGCTTTTTTTTTTTTAGAGACACTGCAGGGGAAAAAAGAAGTAAGAAAGTGAATTTCTTGTAAGCAGAACAGCAAGATTTTACTTTGCTTGTGAGATTAAAAAGAGACAGTTAAAGACAGCGGTATTGGTGTTAAACTTGGAAATGAGGCATCTACTCTGAAGTGAAGCCATTTCTCACAACCAAGCTTTGTAGATCAGGCTGTGAGGGACACATGGTATTGGTCCTACGTGCTGTGCTGCCTTGATGCTGCAGTGGCGTTGCAATATCTCCGATATCAAGAATCTAGTTTGCAAACAATACAATATGAAAGCTCTTTTTATGAAAATATATACTATTTCTACTGTATTATTATGTATTTTCCATTTCAAGTTAGTGACTGCTTTGTTCACTTTTCTGAGCTGTCTTTGAAAACAAAACAAAACATAGATCTGGTGAAGTCAAACTACAAAGCCTGACAAAATAAATTAAAATTCTCAGTTTCTTCTATTTTGAAATCAGTATTTTTTCCTTGAATGACTTTACACTTTATTGTCCACTACGTATTTTGGAACACAAACACTGACTTTAGTTTCATATTTCAAAAAGGAGCTTCTTACCCAGGTGCAACTTGACCCTGAGGTTAGCTCAGTTGGTCAGAACAAGGTGCTAATAACACCAGTGTGTTGGTTTTGATCCCTGTATTGGCCATTCACTTCGGAGGAGTTGGACTCGATGATCCTTCTGGGTCCCTTTAACTCAGACTATTCTGTGATGCTGTGAACTATAGAATTGACTTTCTGGGGTTTTTTTCACCTAAAAGTAAGAAAAAATCTTAGAGAAATCTGCCATGGTGTCACCAAGTCCCTTGCAAGCAGCAGGATGAATGAGATGCATATCCTTATCCATTCACCAGTCCCACGAAAACTTGAATACGAGAAGTTTTCCTCCGTTATTCTGACACAGAGAACACAACAGATGTAACTTCAGGCAGCAGTAAATAAGTGAGAGAAGCAGAATGTCTTTAGCATGGGTATTGCAAAATTATTTTCTGTCAATATTTTGTCATTGCTAAGGAGGTGTAGTAGAACTCAAATACCTGGAATTAGTACTGAGAAATGTTCAGTTCCCATCTTGAGGTACCACTCATGTGCCTGGGCCCAGTTTGCTGTACTTCACCTACTGCTTTCACATAGTTTCAACTATGGAAAGCATTCAGTGTCCTAGCCAGACACACTGAGCTATGGAAACCTGTGGCTACATAATTTGAGGTACCTCTCTTTTCTCTTTCTCTCAAGGGAAAACAAACATAGTACAATTGTATAAGAATACTGTACTCCACTGATACGGCAGGATATTTCTCCTCACAGTACTGCAGAAGGTTTCACTTACAGGAATTTTTTTTAAAAGCATAATTATACATCAAAAGTAGCAAAACTAAGTGATAGGTTCTTAAGAGTGCCTGTATCATATGTGAATTTCATCAAAAATGTAACTACTAGAAAATGTTGAGGTTTTCATTGTATTTTCTTCTACTATGTTTCCCATTTTAGCTTTCATTTTAAATTAATTACATATATGATCTAAAACTATTAGAAATTACTTTAACAGTCACCTTTAAATAAATTCATTTACTTAACTGGTTTCATGAGCATGTGTGCACAGAAGGTGCATACAACAAAACAATCCACAAAATGATTTTTCATCTTCGTTTTCCAAAAGAAATACAAAGAAATGCACTAATTATGATGATTTATACAAAATAGTGTAAACACAGTTTAAATACCCTCAGGTCCCTGTAGTAATACAGATTCATCCTGGTCCGGTGCTGTGTTTTCACCTAACTCTCTTGTCAGCAGGTGGCATCACCCGACTACAAATGGGTAAAACCAAAAAAGATGAAGCAGTGTTTCATTCCTACACTCTTTCTCATACCTCAAAAAGGCAGGAAGATAATCAGTTTCCGACACCACAGCACAGAAGCCTTCTGTACAAGAAAAGCTGAGGAGTAAGCTGCCAACATTACAGCCCAGGCATTACCAGCAAGAGTCTGTTAGAACAAGAGTCAGCTTGGGAAGCTGCTAATGCTTGAGAAGCACAAAAATTTGCAATAGCAGGGGGAATGGAGAGGGCAACAGAAGGAACAGCAGTCAGGATGTGGTCTGACATGGTCAGATGTTGCCCTAACAGAGCCACGTCCTCTGCCTAGGTCAGGCAGAGCAGCCAGGATTCCCATAAGACATTGTGAGCTTTCTACTCCAGCAACACTAAAGGATGCAAAAAGTAGCCATACATTTTTCAGTGCATATATGTGAACTTGAGGAAAGGCTTTTTTATCCTGGTGAGCGGACTAGTAGATTGCACAGAGACACAAAAATTGGAACAACCACACCTCCCACAAATGGCATGTAGAAACAAGAGCACCAGCACAGTCAGAAGAGCAGATAATACTGGAGATGCACATGCAGACCTCCTGAGACACAGTGTGTATGCATCCTTGCGGCAGTGGGAGAGAACACAATTAGACAATTCCTTGGAATTAGGTACAGAAAGCTGTTTAAATATCTGTAGGCATTTATTAACATTTTCCAGGTGCCTAGTATTGTATCTGTTGCATTGTTGCTATTGATCTTAAATACATAATTCAATTAACTGATTAAAGTACAATTGAACAGTACTTTATTTAACTCCCTAACACTTAATTATGTCAACAATAGACCGATAAACTCCTTTGATCATGACTTGATCTAAACTGCACAAGTTGAAGCGTTTCACCCTGTGAACGCCTCTTCTCTCTGTCATCAACCGTAAGTTCTTTGTGCACAGACTGCTAAGTGGCGCCTGCTCAAACACAGAAAAATCAGTCATGCCTACCTGCAGATGAACAACCACAACCCAGGAACACACTTGCTCTCAGACGAGCATGCTGCCCACACTGCTCTTGCTTTGCTGCTCTATACACTCTTCAAAGATGCTGTCCCACTTCCACTTATGTGATTCAAGTTCAATTGGAATAAACAGGGGAAAAAAGGTAATTCTTGAACCAGCGAGCTTTCTAAATAATCCCTGTAACTTTAATAGTACTACCACACCAGCAGCCTTTAACATGTTGTGCTGGTAGACGCACATCAAAAAACCACGTTTAAGCTGTGAAAACAACCTGTGATTTGCTGAATCAAACCAGGGCTTAGCATGAAGCTAAGGACGACATTCCAAATTATAGCTCATCTGATCCAATACTCGGAAAAGCCAGAAAGCTAACAGTCCACAGAAGATTAGGAGGGAGTCCACCGGCTCCCTGAGGCAACAGACTGTGGGAGCAGACAGGCCATCCAGGAATGCCGCTGAACCACACGTGCTGCCCCAGCAGTGCCGCAGCTGCACGGCAAGGCCAGACCCACGCACGTCATGGACCTGCTCTGGCAAATGTGAACTGCGCGGCCACGGACCGGATAAAAAAAGCAAGAAACTTCAGTGCGCAAACTGTTAATTATGTCATCAGTACATGGATAAACTCCCATGATCCTGATTCAACCTGCACTGCACACATGGAGGAGTTTCACCTCTCTGAAACTTAGAAAAACGTCTTCTCCCTGTCATCAACCAGAAGAGCTTCAGGCACTCCTGTGTGGCTTTAACCCGGGTTGTGGGACCGTGCCTTGAGCCGTGAAACCATTCCTATGACACTTTTTCAACAGCTTGCGACTTGCTCAGAACCATTTTCGCTCTGGGGCCAAGACAAATATAAAAGCGAAATATAAACCCCTCCGCCCCGCGCACCTTCTCCGCCCGGCCCCGGTGCCCCCCGGAGCGGGGAACGGGAGTACTTGCGCTGGAGGACGCGGTNAGCAGCAGTAGGTGCTGGGGCGGAGGGGGATGGAGGGGCCCCGCCGGTGCCGCCCCGGGCGCGGGGGTGGCAGGCAAAGCGCCGCCGCGCAGCTCCTGCCCGGGGAAACGACCGTGTCCGTCTCCTGCTCCTCTGCCAAAGTGTCCTTGAGGGAACACGGGGCAGAGGCGCGCGGCAGCCTCTCACACGGGGCTCGCTGCTCCCGGCAGTTTCTGCTCTTTGCATTGCCTTCTGCTCGTGGTCGTGGGAGAGGGATCGGACCCGTCTTTCCAGCCATCAAAAGGATTGGGGGTTTTTTTTCTGCATTTTAGTGACCCTGGTGCTGTTTTCCAGACTACATATCTGTTTTTCTTCCCCTAGGTATCATTTCAGAACTCACTTGATTCAATATGGCTTTGATTAGCCGAAAAAGTTTCCAGTTGTATTCATCCAGCACACCAGCAAGTAGGTCCGCTTTGATGACCCTAAGCAAAAGGTTGAGCTTCATCAGAGGGCAGCGAAAACCCCAAAAGTGTAGCTCCGTGGCCATGAGGATGTTATGTGTGAAAGATAAATCTCAGTATATGTTTTGTAGGAAAAAACATGTACAGCTGCAGATGCAGCCACTTTCTGTTAACGAAACTCTGCATCTTCGTGGAGATATCAAGAACTGTACTAAATCAAATAATGTTTGGATGGATGAACAATTATTTTTCAAGACATTGAACAACCTTTGTACATCAAAAGAGATTTTTTACTTTCTTAGCTCTCTAGAGGTCATGTCTGATACTATGGCCTCAGGAGCCCTGAAGAGGGTTTCTGAAGTTGAGGTGGATGACAATGGTCTTAAAAACCCTGGACTGTTAGAGAATGAAGTTTTCAGGGCATTATGCTTCCAGTTTGAATTTGAATCCTCAAAACTGTCAAACACTGGACTGCTGAATGCATTGCAGGCTTTGGTAAAGCTACGTATAGATCCGCAGAGCACGCTGATGGCAAGCCTGCTTTCAGAGAGCGAGGAGCGGCTTGGGAAGGGACAGCTGACTGCTGAAAATCTGTGTGCTCTTGGAGAGAGTTTGCTTGAGTTGGAAGGCCCAAGTTGTGCAACGCTGGAACAAATTGTGAGCCACATGCAAGAAAAAGACATTGAGAGATGGAGTCCCAGGGAAATAGTGATGGTTTATAAGATACTGCAGGTGACTGCCAGGAAAGGGAAACAATGCCAAAACTTGCTAAACAGACTGAACAGTGTCACTTTATGCACGGTTTCCCAGCTAAGCCCAAACTTTGCAAGTGTAATACTGAATTCCCTGGTGGTTCTTCGCCAGACTCAGGCAGTTCCCTTAGTCACTGCACTGTGTAAACATTCAGTGAAGCATGTTCCCTGTTTCACAGATCATGAACTGGTAAATGTACTGGAAGCCTTCCTGTACTTCGGGCAAAAAGTGCAAATTTTTACAGAGGCACTGGAAAGACACGTCCCCAAATCCATCCTCACCATGCATCCTCAAACAGTCAGCAAGGTCATGCAGTACTGTTGCAAAAAGATGATCCTTTCAAAGCCCATCTTTGATGCAGTGGCAGAAGGTTTCATTTCCAATGCTGACAGACTTACCGCTGACCAGATTGCTGCATATATTATACCCTTTGGGATTCTTAACTATCTGCCTCCAAGTGCTTCTTCCTTGTTCAGGAAGCTTGAAACTGTGCTACATACTCGCCTGAGGCACTTTCAGCCTCACGCCTTGCTGAACCTGCTACACTCGTGTGTCCTTATTCAACGTTATCCAATAAATTTTCTGCCGAAGATATTTAGTCCCTATTTTCTGCAAAAGCTTCAAGGTAAGGAGCGGAGTTTCTCCTGGGATGTTCCACATTTCTTTCTATTATGTAGTTTGTTTCTTGTCAAGTACCCATTTTATCACTTTCATTTGTCAAATCAACAGTGACCTGATCCAAGTGACTGGAAAATAGTGATCTGGAGGCCAAAAGCTGTTGCTTCCTTGTCACAATTGCCATTGTCTTTCATGTTCTGTCATTTAGATGAATTTGAAAATTGCACTTTAAATTGCAGTTTTAAAACAAAGACTTGAATTCTCTTAAAGAATTATTTCAGTTAATCCTTCTGGTTTTCTAAAAAGTAGTGACCTGGTGTTCCCCATATTTGTCCTTTGTCTTATACAGAATGCTAGAACATCCCCCATGTGATAGCCTGTTCTTGGCTCTAATTATTGCACATTTCAATGCCTTTGGACACAAATCTGCTATGAACAACACATCATTTTGAGTTGTTCTCTATTTGATACTAAAGAATTTTAGGGTCACTGGAGAGAGGTGTAAGCTATGCAAGAAAGATGACTGACTTAATAAGATTTCAGCTAAGATTGCTCTATTAATTAAGGTAAAGCTTTCAAAGTGATAAGAAATTTTGGTCACTTAATTTTTCTATATGAAATACCTTAGCGAGTTGATTTCTATGAAGCAGTCAAATGTCCAGAAACTATTTGGTATTATCCACTACTTGCAAGTTAAAAAAAAAAGGAAGGGTGAAACAGTGAGATCCTGGGATTATAACCTGGGGAAAATGGGTTATAAGAAGGAGATATTTATCTAAGACCTCAACTCAAATTTATTCTTCTCCGTAGAATGTCCTGCATCCTTTGGATCCTCATTTATTTGGTGAAAGAATATGACAGTTTTAACTAAGATCTTGCTAGTTGTATATTTTTATGTTGCTATTTCTGTAAATAATTTTCTCATTTTTCTACCTATGTCATTTCATACTGATCTTTCTGTTCATTCAAACAATTCCTGAGAATTTTAATGATTAAGTGGCTTTTCTGCACATTATACTGAATAGCTTTTTCTAACTTCTGCATATGGTTTGTGTAAAGATACTTTATTGAAGGTACACCCGAAAACATGAATGTTGTTGTTTCAGCTCAGCCACCTGGTTTGAACAGAGCTGTTTTGTCCCAGCTAACCCAGCTTTTTCTGACTGTCACCCTGGAGTGCCCATTTTATGAGGTACAGTGCATGCGAAGCCAGAAGAGGAGATAAGGTTATTATAGCCCTGTTTATACTTAGTTGACTGTATTTCCTATAAAAACATTGGAACTAGACAAAACCTCTTTCCTTGATGAAAATATGAAGTACTTCTACCTGATTGAATGACTCGATATGTTTGTATGAATGAAAACTGCTGTGCATTTCTCACGATCGTGATGGCATGGAAGCTTCCCGAGGATGTTCTGGTGGTTGGGTGATTTTAAGTTTCCAGCAGATTGTACCTAAGACTGTGGGTCTCTCAATGGACTTGACTTTGAAATGCACAGAATACATTTTGCTGTGTTAATATGAGGTAATTACAAAAATGTTATCTCCCTTTTGATTTGGTTTTCTGTCCTTGCGTAGGGTCCGAAACTCCTTTCAAAGTATCAAGTAAAGGCCTTTCCTACGCTTCACAGTTCTCCTGATGTTCACCTCTTTAAAATAGTGAAGACTGGATTACTTTATTTATTGAAAAAAAGAATCTATTTTGCATCAGAGGTATCAACACCATATTTCTATGTAGTTGGTAAGTGTCATTTCTTTAGATTAGTAATTAAATATGTGTGTGTATGGTGCCAAAGCTTTAATTTCCTTTGTGGGCATTCTAAATTCTGCAAATACAGAAAAAGTAAACTGGGATTCAAAATTCTGTCAAAGATCTGAAATTGGGGAACTTTAAGTAAATAATTTTTAGAGTCAGAGAAAGGAAAATGGAGAGAAAAGCACTGCAGCGTTAATTGGTATTTACGCAGCCACTCTGCTCTGAAAACAGCTGCTAATGCTTGTATTCTGTGTTTTTATTATCAGCTCCTTATCTGTTAAACAATTTGTATAATGTAAAGTGAAAAGAGACAATGCCACTTGCCTGATCTCCCTGCTTTAGTGGTGAGTAGAAAAAAGGAGGACTGGAAGGTGGTGAGCCCTGTGCCCTGCTCAGCTGGGCTCCTCTCCCCTCAGCAAGAGCTACTGACTTCACAGTCGGTGGCAGTTTGTGGGTTTTAAGGCAGGAGTGAGCGAAACAGAGTGTTGTGTGCAGCAGAAAAGGAAACACAGAAAGCAATGATGAGGAAAGGCACGTGCCCAGGAGGCGTGGATGATAATAAGATGTTGAAGGAAAGGAGTCTTGGACACCATGGATGCCAGAGTGATTTAAAAAAAAATTTTAAAAGGGGATGATTCCAGAGTTAGTCTGCATGTCAGCTTTCACGAGAATGTTGAAGTTAGCAAAGAGGGAGAGAGTGTGTCTCTCCCCAGGGCCCTCAAAATTCCAGAGACCCTAGCTAGCACAGCAAAGTGCCATTTAACTGCATTACAGTTTTTAGTGGACTTGGAATACTACTTTGCTTGTTAGCATTATGAAAGGCCGAACTGTTACTAATTATCACTAATTTGTGTTAAGTCTATACAACTTCTGCCAGCCTCTGTGATTCAAAAAAAATAAAAAAATTGTGATAGTATTATAGTTATTTAATAAAACAACTTTGAGAGGATGAGAATTACAGTAGAAAGTTTGTTATAAGAAATGACTTTTAATGTCACTTCTTTTTTCATCTACACAAGATATTGAGATTAAACTAGATGAAGAAGGTTTTGTATTGCCTGCGGCCCAACTTGAAGAGGTACACAGACGGTAAGAGAATAAAAGAAACCACTGGTAAAATGTTGATTTACACTAAGAAAGAACATCCAAGGTGAAAACCTGGCAAAATTTAAGCTATTTGCAGTTTTGCCATTAACTTCAACAAAGTTCAGGTCTCACACTGAAAGCACTGGCAAAAGGACAAAATTAACAATCTGCTTTTTGCTCATTGTTTTGCCACCTGACTATACAGTGTCAGGTAGTTGGTCTCTTTACTCAGTGACAGAATCAAGTGATCCTTACTTGGATTATAGTAATGTATTTTGATATTCTGTAATTAATTTTCAAATTAAAACTAAATTCTAAATGAGTGTATTTGCATAGATTTACCAGAGTTTAAATCAGTTTGAGTTCACAAATGTACTTCTGCAAGGAATCCTGTATAATAAGGATATTTGCTACAGATGCTGGTTTTTTTCATGGAGAAATGCATAGGTGTTTAAAAGTATGTTAAACAAGGGTTACTTTGGGAAGCCTTGGATACAAAGTTAAGCCACCTTGCCGGTGTGGTATTTGCAAGTGCATTTCTGTGAATAAAGCAAAAGACTTTGAAGAGGTTAGGCTTTCTCCAGCTTAACCTTCTGTTGTGGTTTAAGCTGAAACCAGGACACCTTCACAAGAGTCAGAGACTAATACAAGTTCTTTCCAAGAGCCCATGCTTCAATGCTTAAGAATGAGCTTTAATGGGTTTTTTTAAGTAATAGCTTTCATAAAGTAAATAAAGTCACAATATACTTCACATACTGAAAATTTAAGCATCTTTTTAACAGTAGATATACAGACCTTGGTTTAAGTTGATGGAATTTTTATCACCAAGAAGAAAAAATATAGTTATAATCCATGCTGCCAACCATATATACAGGTGTAACTTAAACAGATGTAGCTTAAACTTAACTTGAACTCTAATGGATTTAACAGGTAAATTAGTAAGTTAAATAAATTTTGCTGCTGAAATGTTTTCTAGCTGAGGCAAGTTTTTTTACGTTTTTCCTTCTAGAAGAATTCAAAACAGCTTACTAATCATAGCATTAAAAATATCAAACTCTCGTTAACTTGCATGGTGATTTTTGTTCAGAGCAAATAAAAAGCCTTTTCAGATCAGTTTCACTAAGTTTCAGAGTTTCACCTCCCACCCTTAAATTGAGTAATTTAAATTATCCTGAACTAGGTAACTCCCATCTTACATCTGCTTCAACGAGGTGTAAGAGGGAGGTACTGTCTCATGCTTCTTAGGAACTGCAGTAGTTATGGTGATTAAAATAACTGATTGTTGTGGTTTGGTTGGGTTTTTTTTTTTTTTTGATACTACACTTCTGCTTGATTTTAGAATCGCCCTGTGTGTTGATGGTCAGAATAGATTTTGTGCTCATAGCCACAACCTGTTGGGAGAAGAAGCTATTAAACAGAGACATCTTCAATTACTTGGTTATGAAGTTGTGCAGGTAAGAGTCCAAAGACAAAGATTTACTTTTGCTCTGGCTAACAAAACAAGTAAAAAAATACTTTACAATATTTAAAACTGCAGTTTGAATTAATTCCTAAAGCAGATATAGTCTTGTCCTTTCCATATTATGTTCTCTCTGCCTAGCTTTTGCCTTTTTGAGGGTGTACAGAAATACCTTTTTCTTCCTTGAATTAATTAGTGTATTCTGTCTGTGCTTTTTGCCACATAGTTGCTGCTAGGAAGAGTACTTTTCTTCAGTGATAAAGATTCAAATCTTCACTTAAAGGAAAATGATGTGTAAGAGTTCATTAGAATTGGAATTTTTAATCAAGTACTTTTTTAAAAGGTTTGAGCTTGGAGTTTAAAAAGAGAAGTTAAAAAAAAGAAGCTGCTTTGTATTGTAAATAATATTTTCACAACAGAGTACAATCTTTATTTTGCCTGCTGAATTAATAAAAGACATTTTTTTCTTTAAACATACTTTGAATGAAAGCTGTTACTTTTAGTTTTTTGAGATGTAATTTTCCACTTATCATGACTTACTATGTATGCCTAACTCCATAATATTTAACTTAGTTTAACCTGTAATAGATATCACTCTTTGTTTTACAGTAATCTCTATTCAGGTCATTTACAGATCAATAATATATTTAGGATTAAGTCTTTAATTTTAAAACAAAAAATAATATTTGATGTGTAATTTTGCATCTGCTTAATGAAAATCAGTCTTACCCAGCTGTTTATTAAAAGGTATTTCCAGCAATCATTTTTCTTTTGTTTCCAGATTCCATTTTTTGAGATAGAAAATCTACGAAATACTGGAAAAGTGGCAGATTATCTACACAAAAAAATCTTTCCTTGTACATATGGACTCAGCAACTGACACTGGAGAATACCACTGGATCACAGGCTGAACTTCTTTACTACGAAGTGTAAATTCTGTGCATGGAAGAATATTTTTTTTTTCTAAATAACTCCACCTCAGAAAATTTGAGCTTCTGAATGTAAAACCTTCCAATATTTGGAACAATTGACATGTGAAGAGTAATAAAGAGCATCATATTTTCTTAAGATTTGTGTCAATACTTATTACAATTTTACAGATAAAAGTGCCAGACAGTCAGTGCTGTTTTTCCCTTGTATTTTAACTGGTTCTAATTCACAGCTGCAGCAGGTGAATATTCAAGGATACAGGCCAGTCTGAATCGACAGAATATGCCTAGAGAATACCTAATCAGGGCTTTTTTTGACAGTATAAGAAGAAATTGTGCAATTTACTTACAGCTGCTCATGTAATTTCCCAAGTGTTTCATAAAACTAAAATTTGAAGTAGTTGTAGAAACAGTATTGGCTTATTGGTTTTACTTAAGAGATGCAGAGTGCTGTTCAATAAAGAGCAATGCCTTACAGAAAATGAGAGCATTTTTAATAAAAAGGATTTGCTTTACTTTGTAAAGTAACAGCTGTGACAGGAAAATGGACATGCACAACTGTCCCTGTGGGGCCACCCAGTGTTCCAGATATATTCTCTTTGTAGTTTTGCCTTTGGTGGCTGTTTTAGGTAAACTGTCTAAATGAGGTCACGTATACACTCCAGAGTTCCTCCAGGTTACAGAAACTCTATGCTCTGAAGCTCAAAAGAACTATGTCCCATGGCAGCCCTTTTTATGTGTAAACAGAAATTCTGGAACTGAGAACCAGAACCAGTGCCCACTTCAGCTGGAAGCAATGTGCCCTAATTTGGGTCAGTGAGTTGCTTTGCAGATGGATGAAGGGAAAACAAGAGCTTTAGTTCTGATCACATTGTGTACTTGATGAACTGCCATGTAAAACACATTTTCTGGTTAGCTTGGTTAGTAATTCCCTGTGTGGAATTACTGTTTATGAGTAGCAAAGCAGAATTCCCAGCATCACGGAGTTTGATTTTCACTGTTATTTTGATCCAAAAAAGGTGAAACTTTCACATCACTGACATTCTGTATATTTCATCGGTAGATACAAAATGTGGCCATTTTTTCCTTCCAAGGCTACTGTTAATAATTTGTGAGTTGCAGGTGTCTGTCTATTGCCCCAGCAATCTCTGGAGTTTACTGGATGCAAAATCCAGATCCAGAATATGATTTACATTGTGTCATGCTGTCCATTCTGTTCGTGGTAATTTGTTTCATGTATAAAACCCTTCCTCACAGTAGTATGTCAACATTGACAGGTGAGGGAGCACCAAAAGGTAATGAGATGTTTTCCAACAGTGTAATAGTAAGCTCAGAGTATCAGTAACCTAAGAATTTGTCACTTTAGCAAAAGCGAAACCGAAGGAGAGCAGCTGAAATGGCTCTGCAAACATCTGTAAGGAACTTATCCCTAATACAGAAGAAACTGTCAGGGTGTTCTTTTGACACTGAGCACTGAAGGAAGAAGTGACCCATTCAGAACTGAATGAGAAATAACTAGTGGGAAGAACAACCTGTGAAAGACCTTCAAAAGTGAGCAGGGATGAGAAAGGGTGTGACATAAGCAAAGAAATGAGATAGGAAAACTTAAACTGGTCTCTTGATGTTTGACTTTCTCCGTACTGGAAGTGAACTGGTGATACCTATTTCTCACACAGGCCAGAAGGTGGTGGTATTCTCAAACAAATTTGATTTCCAGTTGTTTTTCAAACACATGTGGTTTGTAAATAACGGCTACTTAAAAGAAGCAATTTGTACTGACTGTCCCAAAGTAAAAATAACCTGCTAAGAATATGGCCATATTCCATCTCATTCTTTGCTGGTATAACTTTGATGCTGATTTTTTTAAAAAGCATTGTGGTATTAGAAAACATTTCCTTCTCCCTTTGTTTTACTGTGATTCCTTTCATTTAATGCTGCTGAATTTGTTTAGTGAAGTGTTTATTTTTGAAAAGGAATGTAGCAGTTAATGTCCTCTTGTCCATAGCCCACTGAGTGGTCTATGAATAAGGAAATAAGGTCATGAATAAGGAAAATAACAAACAGAATGGGCTGCTCTATGTGCTCTGCTTCTCATATCATGCCAAACAAGTGCTATTGATTGCCTAATTTACTACCTTTTCAGGTCCCAGATTAAGAAGTTTTTTGTTTCTGTTATTTTTTCACTAGGAGTCTCACTTTATTTACAAATGACTTAGATGTCCTATGTCTAAGTACCTGACAAAACCAGTGTCAGTCACTGCTGTGGACTTCCAGTTCTTTTTCTGGTATGATCACTCTGGATGTTCCTTTCTGAACAATACTGCCTCAGCTTTAAACAACAGGATCAATGGTTCTTGAGAACCAAATTGGTGCATACCCTGCAGGAGATACTCCTCCTGAACTTACCTGAAAATTTTAGTACTGGATTCCGTGAAAGTACAAGGCATTAAATGTTTAATTAGATTTAGGTATTTGTGCTAAACATGCTTTTTAAATGACTACTGCTCAAATCCTTGTGTTTTTTCCATCCTTTCTACCAAACTATTTAGTGCTTGTTCTGCTAGTATTACTTTTTATCCCTTTTTTTCAGATTGGATACAGAACCAACGATGATTTTTCTTGTTAAATCAGTCAGACCCCATTCCTATAGTGGAAGTCAGTGAAACGAATGTCTGAAATCAGCTAAACCCAGATTTTGTCTCTTCAAATTCTAAGCACTCAGAAGTTCCTTTTAACTCGAGTTCCACTTGAAGTCTACTGAAACCGCTAAGCACGTAAGCCCATCCATTTTAGAAAATTTTGAGCTGAATCTCCATTTCAGCTGTTGTGCACATAAAACAATGTCTCACAATTCTCTAACAACTCTGTGCGGATTGAAAAATATGTGACCACTGATACCTTGAAGGGCAAGCTTGCTTAAATGTTAGGTCTGTGAAGGGTTATGTAGAAGCAGTGCCCAGAATTGCAGAGACAGCTTTTGACCCAACAGGTCTCATTCCCAGCGCTGCTGCCTAAAATGCTCAGCTCTTGTTGGTGCTGCTCTTCATGAGATTTTTATGAGAATGTAAGGAGAAGACATGCATTTTAATTAGCATGAGAAAAAGTGCAGCTGCTATTTCACCCTATTTTTAATCCAGATCATTCTCATTAACTAAACTGCAGAGGAAAAGGCAAAAGCACCATATTGCTTTTCAATGTGGGGTGTTTTTTTTCCAGATAAATGCTGCTGGCGACAACAGACACAAGAGATTTCACATGGATCCAGGCCTAGAGAAGGTTTTTTCAATGAGCAGGGCGGCTGCTTTCCCCGTAGATTGCTGCGTGCAGGCTGTAAACCCTCACATGCTCGCCGGTTGCTGGGTCTAAGGGCTTATTTACGCGCTTCCCATACTGTGAAGATGTCACCACAGGAACAGGTCTTGCCATTTCCTGTGAAAACACAAAAGTCACCTTAGAAGAAAATCACAGAGTGAAGAGAAACCTTGGCAGTTTTCTATTGCTAAATGTGCTGTGGCCAGGGGTAAAATAACTGACAGAACTGCACAGCATCTGCTATGTGGATTTGTTTAGTGCCCTTACTGTTCTATCCCTGTCCTAGTTTTTTATGTATCTTAATAAACCATGAATGTGTCACTAGATGACACTGATGCTAAGATATGGAGCTGTGGACTGATAATTTTTTACACAAATACATACACGTGTGATTACCATGTGATTACTGGCAAACTAAATGCTAGAAAAGCACAGATTATATTTTTATTTTTCTTGTGCACTGAGTTGCATGATTCATTTGAAAAATCGGAGAGATTTGTGCCCCCTGTTACAGGAACACCTACCCTGCTTGCACAATTCAGTGAAAGCACAGCTTGAAAAAAATCAAAGCCTAAAGAAAAACCCTGAGCAACCATGAGTACATGCAAGCTTTCCCTGAAGGAAGTCAAGCATATACTACTTTATTTCTGCACAATGAAAGGTTTTACTAAAAATACTTGTAGCTGTAAGATTACAGAAGTAACTGCTTTGCAATGATGGAAAGTGGACTTGATGAAAAATAACCTGACCAAGGAAAGATTTTAAGCTTCTTCTTAGTAAGCTGCACTTTAAGTGACTGTGCAATCACTATCTGCAATCTGCAGTTCCTTCCTGTGTTACAGCAACAGGGAGCTATGGAGTCAGAAGGGAAAGACAGGATTTGTTTGTTTTTCTTTCCCTAGCCAAAGGTCTCAGATTTATCAGGCTGCTTGTATGTTTGCACACTGAGTAACACAGTAAGCTTGGTCTGCAATGTGTTTATCTAGTCTTATAATATAAATAGTATCTAAGAGGAGAGTCAAAATGCAGATGCCACACCACAGCTCAAGTGCAAGCAAATAACTTTTTTGCTTCAACACACACAAGTCTGAGCAAATCAGCACAAATGTCCTGCAAGGATGCAGGTGGGAGCTCAGATTGGAGGGATCTCATAGCAGGCCAGTCAGCTAAGAGACACTTCCAGCCTTGTGGACAGAACCTGAGATTCTTGGAAAGATATTGTAAACCCTTTTTTAAAAACAAACAAACAAACAAACAAACAAACAAATCCACTCAATAGAAAAGCTCATTTCAAAACAACCATTTATTCCCCAGTTCTCCTGCCTGCCTTACTCCACCTATTAAAAACTATTCAGTACACCAACTTTTAACCCAGCAGAATGAAAATCAAGTCAAGAAGATTGGCAGGCAAAATTAAGACAATTTCCTCCCCTGCCCTAGTTGTGGATAAATGATGAAAAACGAGAAACTAAAAAATCTTTGTACCATCAAGAAAGACTTTGCTAGCAGTACAGGGTTTACAGTGCTAATGATAGGCAGACGTATGTAATTCCAATAGTTTGTGTTCCTTTTAAATAAATAAGATTCAGTTTTCAGCATCCTTGGTAGCACAGCGCTGACTGTGCACACTGGCATTTCATCTTTGTGGGTTTGGCATTCAGTGGGTTTCAGATTTTCCAACAGTTGGCTGGGAAGCGTCCTGCTACCCGCCTTCGCAGTGTGTAATTCTAGCACTGTTAGCACTTGGAATCAGCAATGGCAGCCCTGTGCACACACTCCACTGCAGTTACTCAGCTGCATGTAGCTAAACTCAGTATCTGTCACTGTACTCTTGAGTTCCTTGAGTGCACCCAGGCTATCTGCAAGAAATGAGGGGCTTGCTTGCAGTGGTTTGTTTTTTTCCACTTCAAGTAAAGCAGTGTACTATGGAGGGTTCAGCCTGTCTGCTTTCAGTGTTGTACTAGAAAGACGTCAATTGTGTATTTTTATTTATCACATTTTGTAATTTACTCATTATTATATAAAGTCTGAGAGGGCCACTGTGATAATAAAGAGGAATTGAGTATGTGACTTGCACTTAGTTATGGTTACACCCAGCGTTGGGTGTCATGACACGCAGGAGGATCATGCTGTAGTATTAAGCAGCTGTGGGTTTGATGTGTCTCCCTGCTAATTAACGGGCTCGATTAAGGGACATCTGTTTGGACAGTCCCTTGTGTGCACTGCCCAGCAGAGCTGGTATGAATTCTGGTCTGTACAAGTTTGCTCCAGGAGGAAAACCAATAGGAAAGTGAGTTTTGTTGATACAAGAGCTCAGTAAAATGCTATAACTTTGTATTGATGAACTTTCTACACAAATTTCCCACTTGGAGGACAGGCTTGGTACTAGGGGAGGGGGGTTGTCTTTGTTTTGTTCAAATAAAAAGTTTAATTTCTACGTGGAGTAGTCATTTACATAGCTTTTGGCCTCGCACAGATTTGCAGTTGAGTTACGAGGCATGAGCAGGTGATGCTCATGGGCACTCCTGGGATTCCTTTGGGAGCAGCTAATACTTCCCGCACTGTCTGATAGAGCTGAAGGGCATTATGGCTATGCACTTGCACTGAAATGTCTGGCATATATAACTGCTTGTGAGACAAATCACAAGCAGTGGGCTTGGTCAGAAAAAAACAATTTTATTACACAGAAATTAGAGCAATTTGAACTCTTGTGTTGCTCTTCCTCCTTCCTTCTCTATACATATAACCACCAATGTGGGCAGCCATCCTTAGCCTACCCATCACTTTACATCCCATGAACCCACTGGGATTTTGAGGTCATTAGTACACAGAGGTTACACTTCCAGTGGCTGTTGACAGCCTCTGCCTCTATGTGCAGTTTTGTGTGTGTGTGTATAAATATAATTATATATACAGACACTTGTATATATGTGTATTATCCAGATGCTGCATGGAAAAATACATTCACATATATTTATGCATATGTATTATAGTATTTCTGTTTCTATGGGAGCTGTGTAAAATCATGGCTGTATTTACCTATAAGTGCACATCAAACCCAGATTCTGCTGGCCACAAATACTTTGCCCATCCTTTTCCAGGCATGCCCATGTGTTCTGATTGACTACACCTTTGCACTAGCTCCCTATGAATTTCCTTCCTGCAGGGCAATCTGTTGTAGGTTTTCTTAGCAAACTCACCAGCTTCAGAGACTTGCCTTCGACAGCAAATGCTGCTGTAGAGAGGGTGGGTGTCAGAGGACAGTAGTGAAGTCATGGCCTCTGAATCCAGTCCTCTCAGGGAGAAGTTTTCAAGCATCACAGAAATAACTGCAGAACCACCTGAAGTACAACTCTTGAGGGGCACAGATGGTTCAGAGCACACCCTGAACTCTGCAAGAGAAGATCTGCCTCTTCCCCCTTGCTTTAACTCACATATGTCTTGTCCTGGAAATCTTCAGGATATGAAAGAGCAAGAGCTAATTAGGGTGACTTCATAGAATAATGCTTTCTCCTAAACCTGCAGGCTGAGTACAATGATGTTCTCCTTCCAATTCCTTTCTTACCATATAGGCTGCACCATAAAGGGTAAAACAATGCCTACAGCCTCCAGTCATGTTGAAAAGTACAAAACACCTTTAACAAAGATAATTACGAACTTATCAAAGGGTTACCTCCTCATGAATTTTAAGGCCACGACCCTTTGCGTGTTTTCTGTCACAGCATGGAAGATATTGGTCGTAACCTTCTGTTACTCTAAAAACAGCATCATAGGTGAAAAAATCTCCTGTCTTGAGAAAAAGGGGAAAAAAAGGCTAGTTCACAGAATTGCTTTACTTTACAGATTACAGAACACATGTAGTCAAATCAATACCTAAACAGTGCATATATTGCATGAGATGATGACAACTATAATATTACTGACTTCATTAGAAAGTTTGGGCCACTCCTTTGGAATAGTTTGCAAAATTACCTAATGACACGTGGTATCATTTATTAAGTTTGTTCAGCTCTGAAATTTCTCTTGTGGCATTTTACTTCATTTTTTCCCCCCCTGTAATCTGTTGTAATTTTTGGAAATTTAACTGATCTGTTTTAATTTCCTGCACTTACTATTCTCCTTCGTAAATTCGTGTATTTGTCAAATGATCTGGCACAATTATGTAAAAGCAAAACAGGCACTTTCAAAAAGATAAAGGGATTTTGCACTGTAAACATAATTTCATTTCTGATTAGAGCAGAATCGAGAAACATGCCACAGTGGTAATCCAGTGATCCAGTAGTATGCATGACACACATATGTCAGGCATGAGAATAAAGCACACCCAAAACCAGAATATTATTGTTTAACTGTTGACATAGTTGCATCCAAATAAGCAACATAAAAGATCTGCTCTTCCAACAAAGGCGTTTGTGAAATCCAATCAAGAAGTTCTCATAAATGGAATCAAAGCAATTTCAAAACCAAAAAAAGTTTTCAAAGAAAAAAAAAAGCAAAATCCCCTACTGAAATATGCTGCCAGTTGTTACTGAACTTCATTAAAAGGTCCATATTCTGTTAAACACGTCAGTCATCACTGGCTTTGTGCATGGCTGACTAAAAAAATGGTGCATTTTGTTGGGCTTTTTTTCTCCTCTAATTTTACAGTGTGTCCAATTTAACCTTTGAAAATCTCATGTACTTTGAGTCTTTCAAATTACAATGGTATTCTCCAAATACAGTCAAGTCATGGCAGGTCAAGAAGGCTATAATGGTTCCATTAAAAGGAAGCCATAGTTAAGAGCACTAGTGAGACACTGCTGTAATTTCAGGCGTTATTGGTAAAGGTATCTCCGTTACTTGGTTCTGCCAAGAGGAGAGATTATTTGGTATTTAACCTATCTATCCCATCACTTCTCAGAAACCACTGAGCTTCATAGGATTTCAGGCACGTTCAAGAGCACCCTGCATATGATTTGTCATCTCCATGACTATTTCTGTGCTTCCTTGCTTCTCCTTTCCTCCCCACGCTAGCAGTTTCTCTCAGTGGGCATTTAATTTGTACTCACCACCAGAAATGTTATTTGCTCTTTCCTGTTATTCATGTGGCATTATTTGTTACTTGTGTCAGAGCAGATAGTTCATTCTTTCTGGAACTCGTGGATAGTCAGCCAGCCTGTTATGTCAAAAACCAGCTCTGTCCCAGATATCTATTTAAGATTTTCTGCCAGATGTGTAGAGACAACACTTCTTTGTTCAATATACTGATAACTTTCTGCTGCTGTTCCTCTTTGTTGTAAATGATAATTTGGTTGGCCTGGGCGGTGATAGTGGTGGTGGTGGTGGTGAGCTGTTTCTTAAACCCATCAGAGCAAGTGAGTCACACAGAGCTGATGATAAATGTGCACTCAGGGTAAGCATCCTCTGTGTACTGCTGCTAAAGCTAAGTGCTCTGCAAGCATTCATTGGTATTCCGGACACACAAAATAGCTAATAGCTTTCTCCACATCTCAGAAGAGGGAACACCAGGCACATTGGCTATAGTAACTTATGTAAAGCAATCCAGGGAGCAACTGTCAGCCAAGGGATTAAAAGGCAGGAATTTCTGGCTTCTGGCCATGCAATGAGCCCACCTTCTTCCTACTTCTCTCAGCTTCAGTCTCTGATACACGGTTGGTTTTAGGTATTTAAGCTGCAGAAAGGAATGAGATTCCTTTTGCTGTATAAATAAAAATATTCAAATTATCTAATTCCTAAATTGTGCAGAAGAATGGGTTGAATCTGCTTCCTCCCCTGTGGCCGAGGCCTGGGCTGTGAAGAAACCTATTAAACAGCTGTTATCACTTTTTGTTTCCACACCACTGGAGCAGCATTTTTCACAAACCAGGCCGTTGTGTGAAAGCAGACTATACTATAACGAACAGCTCTACCAGATGGCTGCTAATTCTGCAGCCACAGATAGACTGGATAGACTGTGAGCTCCACCAGCCCCAAGAGCACCACGCCAGCCCTCTGGCCTGCCCTCACCTTGCTCTTGTTGAGCTCTCCCTACTGTTTTGTGAAGCATGGCACCAACTGTGCCCGCTCACCTTTGGGTCAGATCACCTTCCCAAGGTAATGCTGGAATCAACACAAGAGAGTCTGACATTAGAAATCTACTTGTCTTTTAGCAGGACCAGGTGGTCAATGCAGGAAATTTGCTGTTCCTCTAATGCACAGCACGTGGTGGTCTGGTATGTACCCTGCCCACATCCCAGGGACACAGGACCTGCAAACTCTCACAAACCACCCGTCAGCGCTGCCCGGTGCTTGGTGCATTCAGCAGCTTGTCACTTGGGTGAGGAGGGGATTCATGGGTTGTATTTATTGTTATAAATTGCCATAGCATCGCCATGTTACATCGACATAATAGGTATTTCAGAACTTTTTAATGCTAATTTTTGACAAAAAAGCCTGTTAACTTCAGTGTTTCACATGACACTTCACAGAGAGAAAAGTTCACCACCCAGGAACTGTAGGTCAGCTGAGGAGGAAGGTGTAAGATTGTTTCAATTTCTGATTTTAACTATGAGGAGAGAATGAGGAACAAAGGTGATACAATGCAGGAGAGTGAGGAGTGAGGCTCCCTGCCAGTGTACTTGAGTTACTACATGTTGAGTGGCAGCGTACCACCTTCAGAAGCATTCAGTTACAGAGGCATATATTGATGTTATTGTTTTCAGTAGCTCTATTACTTTATTAAAGCTGAGCACATGGAAAATATATCCAGTGCACATTGAAAATCTTTTCCCTCAAATTAAAATGGAGAAGTTTCCTTATTACAGGGTTCCCAAGAGTGTGTGTTATGAGAAAATCCACTGGTGCTGCATCAAACCCTAGAGACAGATGATGCCTTTCCTAGAGTTCCGCCTAAAAATGCCTCACATTTCATTGCTGCCAAGTGGCCTGTCCATCCTCAATCCCTAGCAAACCATGTCTCTGCCTTCTCTTGTCATCCAGTGAAAGACATTACTCTCATTTGCCATCCACAAGTAGCAAACACACTTTGCAAAGGCCTCTGATGGTGAAACCTATTAGTTTGGCATTAGATAGCCTAGTGATAGAGATTAATGTGCTGCATTTCTGTATTAGAAAAAAAAAATCTTCACTNGCCCCGCCCTCAGGGCACCGCGCCCGCCGGGGCCTGCGGCAGCCCGGCAGGAACCGGCCTCGGGCTGGGCTCGGTGCTCGGGGACTCGGGGCGTTCCGCAGAGCCCTGCCGAGCCTGAAGTGTGGATTCCCGGGCACACCGGATCGTGGAGTTTTGGTCTCAGTCTTGCGCAGCGGCTCCAGCTCCCTGGTCCTTCGTGTCCTTGGAAGCTGGGGAGGAAGGTTTGAGCAAAGCCTGGCCGAAAGGGACTGACTTTTTTACTGTGACAGCTTGCACTAGACCCCAAATCCCCCTTTAAGTGGATAACTTGAATAAAACCACACCACAGCATGGAATTTCCACCAGAATGAGGAGCCAGTGTCATGAGGAGCTTGAGCTTCTCTCTTTGGACAGCAGATCACCTATTCGGGCACAGGCTTTCACATGCTTCTTTAACTCTGTCATCCTTGGTGCTGTGACCACTTCCCTGGGGAGCTGTTCCAGTGCCCAACCATCCTCTGGGTGAAAAACCTTTCTGTAACATCCAACCTAAACCTCCCCTGACACAGCTTCAGGCCATTCCCTCGGGTCCTGTCACTGGTCACCACAGAGAAGAGATCAGTGCCTGCCCCTCCTCTTCCCCTCATGAGGAAGTTGTAGACTGTGATGAGATCTCCCTTCAGTCTCCTCCAGGCTGAACAGACTCAGTGACTTCAGCTGCTCCTCATACCACTTCCCCTCAAAGCCCTTCACCATCTTTGTTGCCCTCCTCTGGATGGTCTCTAAAAGCTTAATGTCTTTCTTAAATTGTGGCAACCAAACCTGCACACAGGACTTGAGGCGAGGCTGCACCAGTGGAGACCAAAGCAGGACAATCCCCTCCCTTGCCCGGCTGGTGATGCTGTGCCTGATGCCCCCCTGGACAGGGTTGGCCCTCCTGGCTGCCAGGGCACTGCTGACTCAGATTCACCTTGCCATCGACCAAGACCCCCAGGTTCCTTTCCATGGCACTANTGCTATGACAATTTTAGGCACCTGTCTGACCAGGTCCCTCATGATGAGAGCCGACCCCTTGCACCGGCTCCGAGCAGAGTGTTTACACTGCGCGGAGACCCATGGGGAGAGCTCGTCCCTCCGCCCTGCGCTGCCCCCCCATCCGTCCCCGGCTCGCTCCCTCCCCTCCCTCACATTACGCAGCCGGTTGAAATAGCTGAGCTCCGGAGGCCCTTCCCGTTTGGGCGGGACGAAGCTGAAGGCGGAGAAGGAAGCGAGGGCAGGCCGCCTCCTCCCGGGTGNAGGCTGAACAGACTCAGTGACTTCAGCTGCTCCTCATACCACTTCCCCTCAAAGCCCTTCACCATCTTTGTTGCCCTCCTCTGGATGGTCTCTAAAAGCTTAATGTCTTTCTTAAATTGTGGCAACCAAACCTGCACACAGGACTTGAGGCGAGGCTGCACCAGTGGAGACCAAAGCAGGACAATCCCCTCCCTTGCCCGGCTGGTGATGCTGTGCCTGATGCCCCCCTGGACAGGGTTGGCCCTCCTGGCTGCCAGGGCACTGCTGACTCAGATTCACCTTGCCATCGACCAAGACCCCCAGGTTCCTTTCCATGGCACTACTTTTTAGCATCTCATTCTCCAGGTTGCACGTACATCCAGGGTTGACCCATCCCAGGTGCAGAATCCAGCATGTGATGCTCAGCCATTTCAGGCAATGCAGTTGGAAAATTCTCTCACACGCTTTTGTTGGGAACACTGAAGATAAGCGTCTCCTGCGTGTAAATCTCAGACCAACTATAAAACTGCTCTGCCCTAGTAGCACCTGGCTCCTAGGTTCGATATTCACCCCATGGTTGTCCTGGTTTAATGCATGTATGTAACTATGGCCATGCTGCTTCTTACTGTGGTCCTTAGGGATCTGCAAGTGGCTTGGTTTAGTTTACCTTTGTTTTCTGTAACCACACTTGTAGAGCTACTGTCCTGTAGCCACAGCATTACTATTATTTTTGGTACCAGTATCTTTTGGTAAGCACTTCCACAATAGCACTCTCCCAGGCATCTTGAATTTTACTGAACATCCAAAATTTATTTAAAATCCCCCAACTTTAAGAGTACCAGAAATCTTCACAACTGATTGTTTTAGGCATCTTGGAGCCAGGTAATAATTCAGGCCTACAGACATCCCTGTTATGTAGCTGCCCCTCTCCCATCACTAACCCACTGAATAACACAGACTGCTGCTTCTTTGCGAGGGTAGCATGGAGGCTTTATAATCTGCAGACTGGTGTGGGTGGTTTTTTTTAATCATTTGTGACAATTTCCATCTGCTTATCTAATAATGTCCCTCTACCAATTAAGATCCTCTTCTTTCTGTAGCATGGGCCAATTAGCACAGTGTAAGCGAGCAGTGGAATTGAAAATCCAACAGCTGCCTTACATCAGCTTCCTACGCAGAGACCCGCTTGCCACCGTGCAAGTGCTTTTCTGTAGTTTAGTCCGAGCACAGAGAGATAGCAAGCCCATTTATAAAAAGCAGCTCAGCTGAAACTGCAGCTATAAATAGAGCCACAAGAAACTGTTTGCCACAGATATCAACTAAGCTAGGCAAGAGCTCTGAAGTCAGATCTGAAAGATTTCTCTCCAGTTTTCTTTCTACTGTTCTCATGTAGCTTGTTTTGATTAACATTAAATTGATGGCATTAAACTGAATTACAGCATTTGGATGCAATATAGATTGTCACAAATATTGCTGGATGGTTGTTACAAATTTGCAATACTGCCCCCCCCCCGCCCATTTGAAGTAATTAAAAACTATGCTTTTCACTTAATTGTTCCTTCCCAGTGAAGTTATAAATCCTTTTAGAATTATTTGAAACTTACAAAGGCTTTTCTTCCTGGTCACCTTTTGCAGACTGCCTAGAAGAAGGATATGAATGCCCAGGGGGGTTTGTTCCTGTTGCAACCAGACTTTATTAATATGCTACTGTTTTTATGTTCTTATGAAATAGCATGGAAGGTCAGTCTGTTTCCCTAGTAACTTCAATATGAACATGTAAACAATGGAGCAATTTTAGTCCATATGGTGAAAACTATGCATTCAAATACATCTGAGCTAAGACACCAAAGCATTGAAAGTTGCTTTGAATTTGGTGTTTTAGGGATGACAAATTCAATTGCCTACCTTTTTAGAGAGTAGTAATACCCCCTCAGGTTCCACTGCTAAGATGTCTGAGTTTTGAACATGCTAGTATGTACTTTTATAGCCATAAAGTGTCTCAAAGGTAGGGTCACTGCTCTGAAATGTCAAACTGGCTTGTGCAATAACTCTGAAAAAACATCCTAAAAGGAATATGAGGCAAATAATAATGGAGGCAGGGAGAGGGGACACAAAGGAGACAATGATAACAGGGGAAGGGAGACAGGATAGACACAAGAAGACAGGTGACATATAACTGAACAGGTCATTGATACACAGAAAAAACAGTAGCTGTCTTTTACTACAAGCTGAGGTACCTGTTTCAAACTCATGTCACTTAGAGCTGAGATGACTAGCCTGCTGTCAAATTAAGGCTCAGCAGGCCCTCTCCTGTCCTAGCTCTTTGACCTCAACATGTATCAGATTGCCATCTGGTCCTGACCTTCAGATGAGCCACGAAGGAGAGATAGTCTTTGTCAAATATGTTCCATGTGATGGCCCTTGAAAGAGGCTGGAACAAAAATGGCTCAAAACCTGTCCCCTTTCTACTGCCATAGCTTTGGGTCAAGCCAGTTGTTTCACAGAAGTGCTTGTTTTTTCTAGATCCTAATTACTGACTGACTGCCCACCTCAAACAGGAAGGCTCTTCAGAAGCATCGCATCCCTCCCACAGGAGACAGTCCTCCATGAACTTCTCCCATGTGAATCCTTCTCACAGTCTGCAGTTCTTCAAGAACTGCTTCAGCTTGGGTCCCTTTCATGGGGTGCAGTCCTGCTGGAACAGGCTGCTGCACAATGCGGGTTCCCCATGGGGTCACAGGTCCTGTCAGCAAACGTCCTCCAGCTGTTGCTCCTCTCTCCATGGACCCACAGGTCCTGTCAGGAGCCTCATCCAGCACAGGTTTCCCACAGGGTCACAGCCTCTCTGGGGCATCCACCTGGTCCAGTGTGGGGTTGTCGGTGGGCTGCAGGTGGATCTCCGCTCCACCATGGGCTTACAAGGGCTGCAGGGACACAGCTGCCTCATCATGGTCTGCACCACCCGCTGCAGGGGAACATCTCCTCACTGACCCTGGTGTTTCCAGAGATGTTGCCTCCCTTCAGCTTCTGATTCTGCCACATTTTTTATCTCTTCTTAAATACGTTATCCCAGAGCTGTTGTTGATGGGCATGGCTTTTGCCAGCGGTGGGTTGGTCTTGGAGCTGTCTGGCATTGGCTCTTTGGACATGAGGAAGTTTCTGGCAACTTCTCACAGAGGCCACCCCTGTAGCCCTGTCCCCCTCTCCTTGCTACCAAAACCTTGCCACACAACCCAATATAGCTGACTGATATCTGCTCCCATGAAGATCAATACTGTTCAATAACTCTTGGTAAGTAGAGTAATATACAGTTTTATACATGAGGTGACATAACTTCCATAAAAATTGCTATTTGTAACACTTTTTTTGAATAAAACATGAAAAATTCTAGTCCAAGAATGTCAACCTTTTGAAATACTTCCACATGTATTTTTTCCTGTCAAAACTGAGATGTTCATGAAGAGCGTCTCAATGGCTACAAATAGATTTGAAAAAATACTCCATCCAAAAAATGTCAAACACTTCTTGGCAGAATCTTTGTTTTAAACAGGCCATCCTACAACATAAAGGGCTTCATATCTTCATAGTTTCAAACATTAATAAAATGCCCTTATCTTGCATTTTGACATATCAAAAATTACATTGACCTGAGTAATTCCTGCTTTTAAATTTGCCAATGCTTAAAATTAATACGTAGCAAACTTTAGGGTGAACTAGTTACAGTTGATTTATATACCATTTTTGACAAATCCACAGAAATCTGAATTACTTCAAAGAACAAAAAATGATCTCTTAATTACATGCTTTATTTAAGGCACATATATCTCATTCTACGTTTATTTCCTCCTCAGAATCACTCCACTAATTTAGACAAGAAATGAAGAATAAAACTAAAAATCCCTAGACTTCAAATTGTTTGGGGTTCACCTGGAAAAAGTCTTGAAGGGCACTGTCTACACCAGGTGAAGGAGAATCTGCTATTTGAAAATGAAAAATTAATCTATGTTCACACATAACCACAACAAGAAGGAAAACTATTTATCAGAGTACAAGATGATTATATCTTTTAACAGTAAATCTTCTGCTATATAAAGCATCTTGACAACATAGCTTATTATTTGTCCCAATATGAGGTTCTGAAAAAAAAACCAGGACAGACTTGCAAAAGCTCTTACCTCACTTCGCTTTAGAAACAAGCAGACCGAACTACCTGTGTCTCAGTGGAAAAAGGGAAGGTTTGTAGATATTTTACAAAATGAAGGAAGCACATAGGAATATAAGAAAATGAAAAATGCTTTTCACATAGCATAAATTTAGCTGCTTAGAAACAGCAGCTAAATAGCATTAATTTACAGGTAATCCAAAGTATTTCCATAGTTTATAAAAAACATCTGCAAGTCTAATCTTTCTTCCTGTCCTTTGGTAGCCCTCCATAAATTGGAGCAAAGCATTGACTTTGAAAAAGAATTCCAGCAGTCTTCCCAGGTGTTCCCATTTGATTTTCTTTTTCCTAGACCACAGTGAATCACGTTCATTGATCTTTTGGCTGTTGCCTCACAGTGTGAAATGCATTTGCATTGTACTTTTAGAAGTCCCACTCTGTGGTTCACTAACGAGCTGTGAACTATGTCACCTACATGGAAGTTGTAGAACTTTATGAATTTTACTGTGATGTGGAATATATGGAATGTCAAATGCTGATTTACATCATTATCATAGAGTTTTTCAGTTTACAGGCTGATACATGAGTAGTGTTATATCCAGTTACTGAGGCCGAGATTGCTGCAGAAGGAGGAAAAATGTTCTTTTCCTAAGTGAATCTAGACAGACGAAAAATAAGCCAGTATAAACAGTAGATGTAAAATGCATTGGAAGACAAGAGGTATTTATTAAATACAAATAGCTTCTCAGCACTAGAAAGATAGTAATATTCAGCAACTGAAGGCTAGAAAGAGGATGGTATGCACCTTTCTTTGTGTGGGCAAATATATGCATATCTTTTGCCCACTTTCCTGTTCTTTAGCAGGCTTTGGCTGCAAGAATCTAAATGCAACTACAAAATGAGAGAAGACCAGTGAAATATGAGTGCTCTGAACATGGGCATTTTCAACATGCTCTTGGAGGGCACTTATACACCTTTCTTTGTATTTCACTGGACTAGTCAGCACCCCGCTATTCAGATGTTTTAACATTTCATAGCTTACAGAAATAATATTGTTTAACTTTTATAAGAATCACAGAAACAAGGCTATGAAGTTAGGTACAAGGTTTGTTAATGATGTGTAAGAATACAGATGAAAGCAAAATCCTGAAGGCAGAGGTTATACCTGAAAGCTGCACCTATATATGACAATGTATTAGAATCAACTTCACGTAAGGGTTTTCATCCACAGTAAGAAATTATTGTGTTGACCTGTGGTAATACCACAATGGTTTTAAAGGCCCAGAGTACATTCAAAGTCTAAGAAGGAGATCGATAGCTTCTTTCAACATTCCTAGGACAAATTTATAGTAAGTGGCAAGCAGGGATTTAAGAGAAGTCTTTAGTGACACAGCCAAGTGACAGCTAGCCAATGACAGGGACATTGGTTTTGCAGCCAAGTGAGCTATTTGGAAAGTCTTTAATTCCACTGGAAAACATTTATCTGAACTTACTAATTAAAAGGAAGAAATCATAAAGACAACAAAAATATTTTTAATGAGATTTTATTAGACTGAGCACCTGTCCTGAAAATTACTGTTTAAAAGTCTCCAGTGCTGGATGAAAAATTAAAGTGTCACGTTGAACATAAGTGAAACAACTTACATTTTGCTTTTAGACTAACTTAAGGGGATCAAGATTCAGATTGTCTGTTTTACAGCAAATTAGGCACTTTGAAATCTAATGTCATTCCAATTCACTAGTGGGCAGATGGCTGCTGTGAGTAAACTGTGCCACATTCAGTGGGACTGGACTGATGCCATGTATTTGTGACCCACAATTTTGAGAACTTCTGAAAGGATACCAATGCTATGCAAATGTATATGTAGGTTTCATGAATGAGCAATCTGGATACTTTTTACATTTCAATAACATGCCAGAGATAATAATGCATAAGTTGACTTCCAGCCTCATATGGTATCAGTCAGAAAAAATCTTGTAATTATATGCTATTTTGTAAATAGGATTATTTTCTTGTTAGGATGCTATGACTAAAAAAATTGATTACAACAAAGAAAAACTTAATTGTTACTATCTGTGCTTCAAAGGAGCATAGGTAGTACAATTACCTACTTTTACTGTATTTCACTTGGCTCATCTATGAAACTCTGCAAGTGCGATACTTTTTAATTTAAAGGGATTCAAATTAATCTCGAATATCCACAAAATAGCATTTTGCTCATACTCATGTCTTAGTGAGTATAAATGAGATTATTAATTTAAATGATAAATGAGATTATTACTTTGAATATCCCACAAAATCCAGCATTGTAAAGGTTAAGTGAAAGGCATGCAAGGGCAAAAGAGGTTGTCAAAGTGCAAAACGGAACTATTTTTTCTCTTGTACAGCTTCTCCTTGTTATTGTTTAAACACTGTGGGCCAGTTGTTATGTTGCAGCACTGCTACTGTTTTCAGTATCCTCCACTTTCCTTGTGTTTATGGATTTGAGGTCAGGCTTCTGCATCACCTAGAGAATAAGCGACTGCAAAGTGCCTAGGATGCCACCCATGACTGAAGACAGTAGAGGTGATTTAGTTTCTGAAAGGGAATAGCAAGTCTAGCAGATATCAGTGACCAGTATTGAGATAGCTAGCCATAGCCTGCCTCAACATCTAACTACTGAATAAAAAGCAGAGGCAGCAGCAGAAAACACGCAGCTTTAGAGCGACAGAAGCCAAGGAAGGAAGCAAAACTAAGAGACAGCAACAGTAAGACAAAGTACATATAAACTTTTAATGAATTAACCTTACAAAAGACAATAGCTTCAAAACATTTGACACGTTTGTACAAAACTATTCCAGCATTGTTAGTTCTCTCTTCAGAAAGAATGCCAGCAAGCCACCCAACGTGTCCCTGGCTATGAGATGCAACTGGTGATCACATCCAAATCATGTGTGGACAGAGTAAACTTATTTACAATACTGTATACTTTAATACCAGATTAGTGGATGCTATTGGGGAGCGACTGTATTTTCCAGAAAACACCATGCATCAGAAAATAGTATGCACCCCTAGCTTTATTGCCTTTTTTCCCCACATTTGTCACTAACAACTCTCTTTAGTCCTTTCAGGATGTGTTACCTTCTTTTGATTCCTATTCCTTCTTTTCTTGTCTTTGAATAACAGTGCAAGTAGCAGTACAATCTTCCAGCCCTATAGCGTACATCACAACTGTCCTTGAACATAGAAATATCAAGGTGCAAAATGATGGCTCATGGGACTATTCTGCAGCCATATTAAAATAAGTGCCACATACCAGAAAATAGCACGCATGTTAAGGGCCAAAATGTAGTTAAAAAGTGCGTGATACTTTCCTGAAAATATGGTACTGATGACAACGTACAAGCATCTTCAAGATGCCACGTTCCCTTGTGAAAGGGATCTTGTCATTTCTGTATGTACAAAGTATGTCTTCAATTCTCCTTTTCCTTTTACATTTATTATTCCTCTGCAGGTGCTCATGTACCCCAGTGTTTGCAGGACGTTGTTTGTCTCCTCTGTAACCTGCAACAATACAGTAATACAGCCAGAGTTGATAACAAAGCAAAGCAGAATCTTTTTCCAGGGTGTGAAGATAACATAATGCCCTGTTCAGTTATAAGGGGTTTGCTGTAATGCTCGTAGAGCCTTTAAGGGTCTCAAGTGAGGTTTGAACACCTGAGTTTTCAAGCAGTCTGTTGCTGGATGCCCATTCTAATCACTTACATCAAGTATCTAATTTGCTGTAGCCACTTCTGTACCTAGGGTTGCCAACAGAGAGCTTGTAGATAGATGAATGGAACTAGGGACAATACTTTTCCTACCTCACATAGCACTTTTCTCAACTTCAGGAGCTTATTTCCACTTCAGTAGACCCAAGCTTCCCCATCTTTCTACTAATAGTAAGGCTGTGTAAATGAAGTGATGGTAAGGCTTATGAAGTGATGGTTAGCATCACCTTTCAAGCTGCTGTTGCCACTTTCTCACGTTACTGTCGGTGAACCAAACTTTAGGCCATTCTGCCATTTTAGGTGAAAGCCCACTAGAACACAATCCAGACTTACCTGTATTTTATCTAAGACACCAGTGCTGTCCATCCTGCTGGCCACATTTACTGTATTGCCCCATATATCATATTGTGGTTTTTGAGCTCCAATTACTCCAGCTATTACAGGTCCATGGTTTATACCTGGAAAACATCAGAACTTAATGTCAGGAATGAAAAGAAAGGCAACAAAGCTGGTGAAGGCCCTGGAGCACAAGTCCTATGAGTAGCCTCTGAGGGAGCTGGGGTTGTTTAGCCTGGAGAAAATAAGGCTCAGGGGAAATCTTATCACTCTTTACAACTGTCTGAAAGGAGGCTGGAGCCAGGTGGGGGTTGATCTCCCAAGCAAGCAGTGACAGGATAAGACGACAGTCTCAAGCTGTGCTAGGGGAGATTCAGGTTTATCATTAGGAGGAATTGCTTCACATAAAGGGTGACTAGACATTGGAACGGGCTGCCCAGGGAGATGGTGGAGTCACTGTCCCTGGAGGTGTTTAAGAAAAGACTGGAAATTGCATTTGGTGCTGTGGTCTAGTTGTCATGGGGGTGTTCAGTCATAGGTCAGGCTCGATGATCTCAGAGGTCTTTTCCAACTTAACTGATTCTGTGGTTCTGTGAAGATCCACCAAACAAGGACACACAGTGCATCTGGCATATAGCAAGTCAATGAACGCAGCATTTGGCCCTCACTGAATAGTGAGTATGGCAGCAAACAGTCATTTTCCATGTTTTTATCAACCATTTATGGCAGGAGAATGTTAGTTATAAAAATGCCAAAAGTCAGTTTATCTAATTTTACTTTTACAGCTCCCTCCCATCCTGAGTAACTTGCTATTTTCAGCCACAGGCATCCTATTAACCTGCTGCTGCCATTATTATGTAGCACGAGGAATACACTGTGGGTGAGCAGCAGCTTCTGGGAAAACAGATATAGAAGAATTTCTTTTCATTTCTTCTTGTAGTGAAAAGGGCCTCTCCTCTGTGCAATAGTTGATGGCCCAATCGAGTTACTTTTATAGTATTCTTTGCTTATTAAATTTAGAATAAATTAATGTGAATGAACTGAAAGGATTTGAAGCCTTGTTCTGAAGGCTGAATTGACCATAGAATGGTCCTAAAGAACTGCAATATAAATATATGTATTCGAATAATTTGATTAAGCACAGAGTAGAACAGTATGGTAGAACAATATAGTCCCTCATTAAACTCTGGGCATTTTTTTATCTTGCAGTCAGTTTGTAACCTATGTTATGTCTGTAAAGGGAGTGAGTTATACTCTGCTAGTAGGGAAACCAGGAGGCAAAATCCAAAGTACTATTGTTAACCAGCATCGAATGTACTGTAATTGTAATTGTACATACCGATGAGCAGGAAAGCAAAGTTAGACCTAGTGAGAAATAAACCCTGAAAAAGTGAGTTGTTTGGACTTCTGAAATTATCTCAATGGATCATAACTGATTTCTGTTAATTCCTTGACAGAAACTTTCATTAGGGTTATATCCATGCAGCAAAATGAAAGTGTGATTGTAGGATGGAGAGGGATCTCAGAGCTGGCTCATCTAGTATGTTATATGGCAGCGCAGGCTAGCAACCACACTATCGGCCCACTTGGAAACCCTGGAAAATATGACTGTAGAAGTTAAATTGGGAAAATATGCAAACACTACAAGATAACAAATAGAACCTGATCTATATTTGTCCAAGTGCTTGGGGTGAAATGCACAAAGGGACTTGGGCCTTGCAACACTTTGCATTAACAACTGAGCCAGGGATGGGTTTTTCTACTTCATGACATACAACTTGTAGAAAGCTCTAGGGAACTAAGAGTGGAATCCACAAAAGCCATCTGCCGGGTAGCCCAATCTGGCTAGCAGGGAATATTGAAGAGATATGTGGCCATGGTCCAGAAACTGGGGCAGTGCAGTGGGACTTTCCTACAAAATACAATGGGCAGGAAGGGACTTCTATTTTTTACCTCCCTCCTGAACTACCACTGCGGATGGTTTGAGAAATACCTCAGGGGCTCAAGAGTCACCTTCAGATCCCTCCTCCTTCAAGGAAACTTCTACCAGTATCTCTTAGGAATGTGTTCTGGCCACCCAAGCACTGTGGGATATACTGCTCTTTGTCATTCCTGCTGGTGTGGATATTTTTTGCACGACACACGTGAATGTTTGTTGGGGCAAGGCTGGCAGAGTAGTACTCTCACTACAGGTGAATGCTCTAACAAAAGGTGATATCATCTATCTGTCTCTTTCTCCCATCTCCAAGGCAATATGTAATCATTCCATGAAATGCAATACTGTTCAGCAGGAATGACAGAGAATATCTCATTGTGAAGTATCCTACAGCCTGGGCTTATAGCTTAGCCTTACCCAAAACCAGAATCCAAATTAAGTCACCAACAACACAGACAAATGTTCTAACTATGAAGTTATATGGAAAACAACACACCAACCTCTCTTCTGAAAGAAAGCAATAAACACCTGTGCAAAACCTGCTGCAAAAGCATAGCTGAACTTGTCTCATAAATCAAGCATCTCAACTTGCAGAAGGGGAGGAATGCTTAAATGTCATCTAGGTGCTTCCCTCCCTTGCCTGACAAGGTCAGAGAAGTGTGTACCTCCTAAGTCACACTAGCATTTTGGGCACTCACAGAAAATGATGAAAGCTGAGACCTCTAGTGAGTTGCAAAAATTTCAGACTTAGATGCTGGCCAAGGGAGGCTTTTGCAAACGGCAGTTTGGGTACAAGTCCTTACAGTGGGGACTAGCTCAGAAGTAGTTGTTAAAATGTGTCTGTGGCCATAATTAGTATGGATATCAGCTGCTTTCATCATCAGGTGGTGGGAAGTGGAGAGGAAGAGAAGTGAAAATGAAGTGAACGTCTCAGTGGTGCCTATATTGGATTAAGGTAGCACAAATACACTTCGGGGCCTGTGTTCCTTTTTAGAGTTAAAACATTTTTCATTTCATGAAGCAAAGAAGTCTGAGTTCTCTGGAATCTTTAGCAAGAACTGTAAAAATCCAAAGTGAGTGTTTTGTTTTGTTTTGGTTTTCCCCTTTGAAAGTTTGCTTCATGATCCCCACTTGAGAGGACTCAGTATTGCTTCAAGCAGTTTGCAGACGTAGCCCCGGCACCCAGCAGCTCTCTGTCTGTATTGAAGCTGCTGATATAAATGTGTTTGCAAGTATGTGCCATGTCAGCAATGGCAAGGACCATCAAGTTCTGTAACACTCTGAGAAGGAAGCATACTTCTGATTTGCTTTGTCATTTTTAGCTCTAGCAAGGAGTACAAAACATACTGGCACAGGAGTGCCCTAACGAGCCCTTGCTTCAAGTCAGAAGACAGCAAGTTTTGCCAGTGGGTGGCACTGTGAAATAGACTTGAGAGGAGCAGCCGAAAGGAAAAGCAAGTGGCACAGCAAGAAAAAGACAAGACAGGAGAATAACTGTTGGAAATCAAATACTTCTGACACGTTTACATAATTTATGGGTTTTCAATATTTGTTTACTGTTTTCATTTCACACTTTCCACGTTACATATTGCATTGTGAAACTGCTGTGTACTGCTATCAGGAAATAAACATTTTGGAACATATGGTTCTTGACCAGCTCTGAATTCATTTATTCATCATTCTTTCTACTGCTTACTGCAGCTGTCTATTTCTTTTTAAAAATACCATGATGCACAAGAAGAAGCAATTAGAAACTGAAACATAAGGGATATCTCTTCCTAAGATAAATAATTAGTCATCTTTGCTATTATCTGAATAACAAAGAAGACAAATATTCTCCCTTGTCTAACACTGCAAAGGAAAGAGTGCATTTTTGTGTGCTTGCTTGCTTGAGTTTAGTACCTGTAAAATATTTCAAACTCCAGCCTCACTTTCCCCTTATAGCTCCTGTCCTCTGAAAAGCCATTTATATAGTTTTGCAAAGCCCAGTCTAGAGTTTTCTTGTGTATTCTTTTGGTATTTGTAAACTTCAAAAAAAATGTATGTGTCTTACAATCTCTACAATAATTTTTACAGAGTTACCATGAAACCATTCAGAACCATGTGAACACATTTTTTTCAACCATTCTTTACATAGGAATACTGCCGTTTTCTAAGTCTAGCCTTGCAACACTGTAGGGTTTCAGGAACTGGAGTTGATGGCCAATACCATGTAGGCTGCTTTTAAACAGGGTGAAAAAGATGGTGCTGTTTACTATCATGGCCCTTTTGGCCAGTTCTACTATTACTTTAATCAGCTGGTACTTCACACTGAATTCTCCCCCTTGCCCATGATATTCTTGTGAGATTCCTGTGATACTCACCTACTCGTAACTTGAAGTCATTGAATGAATGCTTGTTTATGACATCCAGTTTTGCCACCAAGGCAAATGCAAACTCCACCATGGTTCCTATGTGCATATACTGTCGCTCGGGTTCCTGAATTCGAAAGACAAATAAAAAGTGTAAAATGGTTCTCGTGAGCCTTGGATGCTGCGGGAATACAACCAAAATACGTTGAACACTTGAACGCACTTAAGCCCTTAGGGATGGCCTAGTGTCAGCAGGCAGATGGAGAAAAGTAATGTAGAACGTGGTACCCTGTCTAGCATCAGTAAGATCAAACAATGGCCGAGAGACAGGATGCATTTTACTTGTGTATGACCAGGTACTCTAGAGGTGATAGATCCATGCCTAATATAACATTTGGATTGTCAAGTGACTGATTAGCTGCTGTCTAATCCCACAGGCACTCAATATCTATGTGTGCCTAGAATTTGTTAATTCATTTTTTCTAAGTGTCTGCTTCTATTGTATTCCCTTTCATAATAAATAATGCTTGTGGACAGCCCCCCAGAGATTCCTCCCTCTCACTGTTGCACAGCTCAGCTCCCTTCTAAAATGCTTAAGATTCAGTGAAATTCACAATTTTAAGAGTTCTTCCACTGCTCTAATCTGACAGATAAGCAAGTACCTCTGAGAACATTTAACAGACCTGAAAATGAGTAAAACACAAGAGGAAGAGGGCAACCCCACTCTGCCCCTTTATTTACTAGCTCAGAGCTTATACCACTTATAAAGGCTGTAGACTTAATCTCTCCTCATACATAACAAAGTAACCTGATTTGAGTCCTTTCAGGCTGAGGAGAAAATTGATTTTGGTGTCCCACAGCCCAAGGTAGGATCCTGACAAGTGAATGTTTTCATAAGACATGGGCTCATTGATCTCTATGAGAAATTACTGAGTCTTCCCCAGTTCTTGAGATAAAGTGACAGAAGAGATGGACAGATGACAACGTCAGAGATGATTCATAGAGTGCGTGCATCAGCCTAGGGTGGGACAGTAGTGGTGCTTGCTGGAGCAGCTGTTTAGATAACTGAAGCCTGTTTCCTTTGGAGTTCACTCCTAGCTAAAACAGATGGTTTCCTGTTCAGTTGATATATTCAGACCCCTTCCTTAGGCACTTAGTCTTCCTTGGATGCTTGTTTTAAGCTGGGGGTGGTTCCCAGCAGTATGTCTAGCAGTCAGTCACTGCCACACTAGGTACTGCAGGATCTGTGCATCTTTGGGAATCTGGAATGAGGGCTGCTGAGTTCTGGTGGACTTGAGATGTGAACTAAATCACAAAAGGAATGCTAAACTGTGGACCCCCTGATTGTGGAAACAAATGATACATTTCTTCCTCTGCAAACACTAGTTTTAGTTGTGATTGAGAGCTCTCTATGTCTTCACATCTTCAGTCTGCAGCTCTGCACTTTTTTCATCCCCTTCACCCCCTGCATTAAATGTCAGAGCTAATTTGAAATAATTTTTTGTCCTCAGGATCCCTAGGGTCTATAGTTCATGTGGTAATTGCTTGTGTTTAGAAGGAACATGAGTTTGGCAAGAGCACATTAATCCTTAGCAGAGACTGCATTGATTCTTAATTGCTATCTCTCTGTCACTAACCTGTAGTACTGTAAAGATCATGGCAAAAGCAAGGTTTTTGAATAAGTTATGAATTGCTTCTCTGAACTTAATTTCCACTGACTGCAGTTCCTAATCCTACCATATTAAGTAAAGTAGAAACAAAGGAACACATTCTCAGTGCTGAGTCTGAGGGTTCTAGAAGTTTATAGCTAGGAAGGCAAATCATCCCTCTCAGCTTACAATGGAAAACATTAATTCTTGCAATCTTTTGTATGCCCTGTAAATCCAGTACTGATGCAGCACATAGGAATAAAATGCTGTACTGTATTTAGAGTAGAAGGCCTGTTTTAGCAAATACAGAGGTGGCATTTTTCAAACTGCAATGTGAAAAAAAATTCACAGAGACTACTAAAGTATAAACTTGTCCAGTACAATACAATCTATGCTAATAAGAAAAAACTAGGCCACATTATTATACATAACCTGAAGCTTAATTAACAGAATTTTAGCCTTCATTTGAATATGCTTTTTATTAAGCAGGAACATTTTTTTGTACCTGACACTGTTCTTGGTTGGGTGTAGCACTCAATCCTGTTGCTGCCATGTAAGTGCTTCCAATGGTCTTTATCTTTTCAACTCCACTGAACTTTGGCTTTGACAATAACTGTAAAACAAGGACAGTCATTCCTTAATCAGATCAGCAGTCCTGTTAATCTAACACCAATCAGAGCATCAAGTCTTAGAACAGTTTCTATGTAGACCCCAAATGGCTCACAAATATATACAGGATGAAGGAGTTAAGGATGGATAAAACAATGGTTCCAGAACTCCAAGGATACGGAATTTCTGTCTTCTAAAATACCTTTTTACTATAAAGGGATGAAATTTATAGTAGTGAGAATAATTTCCGTCTTATTTTATATACAGCTTTTAAAAGTCAGTCGACTTTGCACTCATGTGATATTGGAACTGGATCATCATGCCAGCCAACAGTTAAGCTTTAAGCAGCTTTCAGAAAGTAAGCATCTATTCCATGCCTGTGGAATAGTCCATGCCAATGGGACTAAAATCCAAGGATTTTAGTTCATATCCCAGGTTGTTTTGAACATTGGGCACCCTCCAAATGGGTTTGCTGCTAAAACACCCTCTATAGCTGCAGATCCACAAATCCAGACTGCACTCTCTGAGTCATGGCACGATTTTAATACCTTTTTCTGGTATCTTCATCACTAATTACTTCCTTAAAGACAAATACTTTTCTCAGTGAGGCCTTTATAGATGCCGTTTCCCAATCCAGCTGTAGTCATACTTTCTACTTGCTTCTAACTTCAGAGAATAGAATATTAAAACTTTTATAATCCTTTGATTTGCTTGTGTATCAAATGATCAGTGCAGATCGGGTATAACACAAAGTCATATCTGACTTCGGACATTCGTATTTAGAACCTGTGGTTAATACATGGCATGTAATGTGACTGCCTCATGAGCTGCAGCTAAAGGGCAAAATAAAAATTTCTGTCAGGTATACACATAGGATTCTCCTTATAGCAAATCAAAAGCAATTGAGTATGATGTCAGACCAATATCTGATTTATCCCACATAAATATCTTTTTTCTTTAATACTCCCTGTAAGTAGTTTCCATGTGACCAGGCACACAAAAGTTCTTTTCTCACAGCTCTTCCACTCTCCCCTTCAAGTATCTTTTCTGACTGTTGCATTTCATGAGTTAGTAAGACTGAAACTGCACGTCAATCACTGTTGTAAGTACATACATCATCAAAGTCCGCAATGATCTCATTTAGCAGCCTGAGACATTCCAACCCTTCCTTATTTACATCAGATTCTGTGTAAAATTCCTTGAAGTCCGGAACAGAGGCAAACATGACACAGACGCAGTCGTATGACTGGTGATACAGATCCTGTCCAAAAGAAAACAGAATAAAGAAAAAAATCTATCATGCCCAGCTGTATTAAGTTTCCTTATTAACATACAGTGTCCAGGATGTAAAAACAGAGGTGCTGCGGTAGTTGGAATGCCTTAAGATGGTGGTTGGATGTTTTTTGCATTTAGTTGCATTTATTAATTTTACACAATATAGGAACCTGTTCATAAAAGAGACTCAACATATTCAGCTGAAAATATTATCTTTTTTTTTTTCCTCCTGAACATTAGCTCTGTGAAAATAAATGTTCACTAATTTATTAGATAGGGCCCATCTCTGAGCCTTCTTATGAAGAGAATTTAGTCTGGCTTGCATGGCTGAAAATGTATTTTGTAAAAAAATATACAATTTATTATTAGGTGTTTGTTATTGTAATAACTAAAAAACTGAACCAAAATCACGAAGTCAGTGTACTACAAATGCATAATGCAAAATGACCCTGATTGATAGTTCCTGAACTAAAATGACAATATGCCTAATTATCATATAAAATAATAATCATTTCTTTTGCATAAGAAGGAGCTGAGGCAAAAAGAAAGAAGTCACCTGAACTGAAAGTCATTTATGGCAGAGTCTGCACTGCCTTCTGTGACCACTGAAATGAGAGTATCTCTACTACACAGAAAGATTCTGGTGCTAAAAGGGACCACCTTCCACTGCCCCTTCAAGTTCCTCTCCACTGCCGTTGAACGTTAGACTATCTCTTCTTTCAGTTCAAATTCACATCCCAAAAAAAAAAGACAGGAAGAAAGAAAATTTATTAAACTAATACTTAAAAAAGAAATAGTATCTATACGCAGAGGTAGGCATAGCAATAAGAGAGGCTGTTATCTACTTTAATGTAAAACTACCTTCAAGTTGTTATTTGAGTAAAAAGGGATTTCAATACTCATATGAAAAGGATTTGTTCTGTGAGTCCAAGAAGCATAAGATATTATTTCCCTTTTTCCTTAGCAAAGCTTGGGTTTTGCAATTCGACTGTCAGTGTGTCCTCTTGAAAGAATGTGGTATGCCTGTACACGGATGTGCACAGACATAGTGGATCTTTACTGCTGATGTATAGCTAAAAAATAACAGAACTATAGGAAAACTGCTGACTGCCTCATCCCAGCACAGCTGTGAGGGAAGTTTCTGAGCAAACACCAATATAATGATGGACAGGGAGGAACACGAGCAGCTGGAGGTGATAAATTATTTATTACTAGATTTTTGTGCTCCTGTATTTTCTAAGGATTCTATAACCATAGCATCACTGGAGCTTCACCACAACTGTGTGCAGTAGGGATGGAATATATTGTTGTGATTCACAGCTCAAGCTGTTATTCTGTTGTTGCACCATGATTAAATCCAGATTTCTGAGACTCTGCTGTGGGAAACCCAAGGGTGAAGCCAGTAAGGAAACCTGGTCTGACTGTGAGTGTGTGGTGCCTGGGGAGTCAAGCAGGGCAGCTGTTGGCTCACTGGAGCTGCCCACTGTGAAGAGGATTTGGTTCCAGCTCACATGGTGCAGGTGTGACTGCCAGAGTGGCTCCTGCATGGTCAGATGGGAATATTTCCTTAACAAGGTACAGAGATTACATTTTGTGGTTAACTCAGCTTTACTTCTATTTCCTCAAGTCCCCTTCCCTGTAACTTCATTTCAATTTTGGCAATAGCAACCCATTCCTCCTCCTTCCTCTCTAATACTGGGGCAATATCCATCCCCACTAATGCTCAATAACATAGCACCATTATGGAAACAACAACAAGCGGCACTATTTATAACCAGGTGAGTAGTAATGGTGACTATCACAATAAATTTCAGAGAATTTTAAGGAGTCATCCCCAGCTAGATTATTTTGATCATAATAATAAAGGATGTTACAATCGAGTGCTTTAATTTTCCTGAGAGTTCTTCTCTTGAAACAGTGCACTCTAAAATGTTTAGTCAGAAAATTAAATGCAATACCATTCTAGGAAGGAACAGCTTTTCTTCTTTTAACAAAAATAAAATCATCCTGTCCTTTGCATTCAATCATTTTCTTTTTCCTCTTCAATAACATCTGAAATTCTGCAAGTATGTTCCTTTTACTGCCCCCTCATCTCCAATGCCTGAAGATCTTTTTGGGATAGAGAAGGCAAACTGGTCCAGTTCTATCTCTTGGAAGGGTATGGTGGTCAGCTTCTCTGGGGCAGAACTTTTGCTTTAAGGTGCTGGCTCCTTCCTGTAGCTAATGAAACAGGATTCCTCTTACTCAGTAATGGGCTTGCCAGTTAGCTTGCAGCACAAAAGCTCCCGAGCACTTTTTACTAAAAGGGAATCTGAAGGATAACAGCATTAAGGAGAAAGCTGCACAAAGCCAGGTGCAGATATATTTAATCCTGGCCCTGTTTTCTGCTCTTCATTTTAGATTTGATCCTGTCTTTCTCTCAATTGGAAAGTAACCTGTCTTGTATCCAGCATGCTGACTATGAGCAGAAACCCAGCTCCGGAGGTTCTGGTAAAGCAAACAAACCTTTATTATTTGCTCTGAAGGAACTTTGCTTTTTGTGTATTAGCATTCGTCAATGTGTATCCTGTTATAAAAAGACCTTTGTTGGTCATCTGAAACTACAACCTCACTGCTCCCAGTTAGCATTCATCCACTCACTTCTTCCCTTTTCATTTCTTCGGCCTGCTTTTCAGCAGCACATTTTGTTTTCCTTTTTCTCCACACAGCTGCATGCATAAAATACTAAGGGAAGTAGTATTTTGAAACAGAATATTCATCTATTATCTTAATCTCAGAATCTGTTTTAAACAGAAAAGAACATACGTAAAACTATACTAACTTGAATGTTTGCAACGAAGGAAAATGTGGACAAATTTCAATGTAGTGTCTGTTGACTTCGGTATCCACACAGAGAAAACAAAGGCCTGATCTGTCCTAACATCCTCAGGTGTATATACATACACACATACAGAATGTTCTGTAAGGTTCAACACAACCTTGCTGACATTGAAACAAATCTGAAGACGTGACAGACTGAATATTTTCAGGGATTTGAAAGGGTCTTCCTTTGAAAACTGTATTGAAACAAACAAAACAAGGGGTTTTTTAAACAACTTGAGGGTTTTTTTAAAAGGGATGACATTAAAATCATGTCAAATCATTCTTACTTCACCTGATATGATGAGTTGGGGAGCTCAGCACATTACAATTTCTGAACTTCATTAAATTAAATAAACTCATTCCAACCCAAGAATCTTGAGGAGTGACAAGACAAATCCAGTTGCCAATACAAAGGTAAGCAGATGGTGTTGCTCTGCTGGGTAGCTGAGGTGGAGTAGCACATAATCAAGAAAGCAATGTCCTGATGGTTTGCTGTGTTTAATGCCTTAACTGAGAACTGGAGCTGAATCAACTTGGCTTCCAGCCAAAATCTTCACTGCATCCAAAGAAACCCCACAGCAATTTCCATTTGCCGTTAGCTACCAAATGAATATTTGCAGGGAATACTAAAGTATTGATATGAAGTATCAATGTATTCATACTGCTTAATGCAAACCACAGTGAAAGGGTCCTTTTTGACTCAGGAGATCAAAAATGAATCCCTAAATCTGCCCCTTGTCCTCTTTTGTCGGTTTTGGAACAATTATTTGGCATGCACAAGTAATCCAAACTCTTACATTTACGATCTCTATGGCTCTTACTCTGTCTAAATGGTCGTATATTTTCTTTTTTCTTCTTTATTATTACTGCAAAGGAATATTAAGAGCAGGTCTAATTTTCAGCAAAGTAAAGATGGATCTTTTGGGTGACTTTTTTGGTGCTTGGATTAGGTCTGTAAGCAGTGAGTAAACAGATAATTCAGTGTTCAGAACATCTTTCCAGAATTAACATAACCACTGTTTCAAGGAAAAGTTTTATTTTAATTCTAATAAACAAGCTCTCCAGTCAACAGAAGAAAATCAGAACCTGGTTGCAGCTCCACTGTGATCATGAAGGAAAAAGTATCTGAATGCATATGGTTTAAAATTAAACCCATGTTGATTCAACCATCCTGTTCTTCCTCCTCTTCACCTATTTTTACCATCCTTCAATAGGCAAAGTGCATTGCCACTTAGGAAAATTTCACCTTTTTATTTCAAGGCGTTACGGTGCATTCAGTGCTGTAAAGCAAACCTTACAGGAAGGAAAGCAGGAATGAAAGTGACTGTAAATCTCTATTTTCACTGTAAGGACCTACTGTTCAAAACAGCATTAAGTGTTATTTCCAGGATACACTGCTTTCTTACAGAGCAGAGGATATACAGAGACAGCTGACCTCATTCTTCAGGTTTCTTGCCAAGAAGTGTTCAGCTACGTGGGCTGGAAGCACATTCTCCAAAAGCACCCGATTTAGGTTCTCCATGGTTTCAATCTCCTCCCGCTCTTTTTTGAACTTGTTCTTCCACAGGAAGTCTAACCTACAGTAATATTCATTCTGTTACAAGAGGACACAGAAGTAAAGAAACAATAGGCATCTTGTCCTGCTGGAGTACAGGTTTAAGAGACAAAATAAGCACAGTACACAACCCTTACAATGCTATTAGTTGGCTACTCAAGAATTATCCCAGATCCCACAGAAGTCAAACCCCAAGCATATCCTTTGTGACATGTGTTTTACCAAATCCAACAAAAAGACCCAGGAGAAAATAAGAAAAGTCGCAAGGTGCCTTAAAACAATGGAAGATTTATTTATCTGCTCTCAGACTTTAGTAGAAATTCATTCCAGAAATCAAACACTGTAACGGGAACAATTTATAGTTTTGCAACTTAATATTATTTTGTAAGTGCAGAATTTCACTTACAATAATGGGCATTTCAGGAAGACCCTAACTTTTACTAACTTTAACTTACGCCATGCAACCAACCTGGCAAAAAGAAAGCAGCCTAATGATATAATATACATTCAGTTTATCAAATCAGGATCAGACTATCAAAAACGGCCCAGTCAGCTGGGCCAACCCAGTTGAGCTTTGGTTTCGTAACTTGCTTTTTTTTTGGTTGGTTGGTTGCTTTTACACTCCTTTCTATAATACTTTATCCTGATTTTCTTTTTGTCTCAGAGTTCTCATAATAGCTTTCTGGCAACCACAACAAGACCTGGAACTATATGAAAATACGTAACATCCTTGGAGTATCAGTATGTTTTGAGATCCAATTTCATTAAAAGTGAAAATTTTACATTTCCGTTTAAAATTAAAAGGGGTGAAAAATTATTAAAACTGCATTTTTGTGGAGCTCTCTCTATTTCCTTTCAGTATTTTCCATGTTTTGTCATAAATTCTATGGCATTATTTCTACAGTAAAGCCTCCTCTGGCCCTATCTCATTTGAGCTGATAAAAATCAAGAGCTATTTCAATGTAGTCTAATGGTGTAACACTATCAGGCAATCTCAATGAATACTATGTTATTAACCAGGACAATATGGTTATGATGGCAATCTTATTACAGAAAAACCTAAAAATGCTAGCTAGTGTTATTAGCAGTCAGTAAGCATTCACACAAGAAATGAGAGCAAGTCCTTTTGACTGGACAGTGGCTGTCACGGCTCAAAATGATTCATAGATATTCTATTGAGATCACAGCCACAGTTAAGAGTAGAATGTTGAAATTAGATGGTATTAAAATGATTTGGCAAGCTTTTAAAAGGCAATGAAAGAAAAAACTGGTGAAGCAAAAAATGCATCTGCCAAATACATGCAGGATGAAAAAACAGTAAGGGGGAAATGATTCCTCCACTTAAACACATAGAGAGAAATACACTCAGGTTTCCTTTGAATTGGTTGATAAGGGCCAGGTACTATTTAGATATTTAGATACAAAATTGAATGAGAACATCCATAACATGAAATCATTGTTAACACACTCTCTTTGTGCTGATACCTATACTACTAAGGACAGAATGCAGATCTCAAATGCACTGCAAAAGAAATATTCTGGCTATTCTGACTCAAAGGTGACATTCTTCTGAAAGTAAAATGGGTCTTGACATCTTAGAATGTATCCCGCTGCATCCCAGAAATCTGGACTTTGAATGTCAAATAAACAAACAAGCTGGATATTTTAAATAATTATACGTTACTAAAGGATATTTGCAAATTCTAAGCAAATAAAGAGTGGGCAGAGACTTAAATACTTGTATGGACAATCATAAAGGTCCAGAGAACCTGAGAACAGAGTTATGCAGCAACTCAGAAATAGGATTTGATTGTTGCCCTGTCATTGTGCCTGTATTAAATGGCAATTATCACTCCTATAAAGCTTGAGGTCATGAACAGGGTTTTTTTCAGAACTGTTCACATTATGCAAAATACATGCAGTCACTTTTTTAGAATGTCTTTTTATATATATATGTTAGATATCTATACATCCAAGAACTTAGATGTATAAATATAAATACACATAGATGGTAAATTCAAATGCCACCAACTGTATTCATGCAGAAAAAATCCAATAAAACACTGAGATGTCAAAATTATCAGCATAAACTGACAAAAGTAAAGTGGATGCCTGATGAAATTAGATATCCATACATTTTACCAGCTTTGTATTGAAAAGAAAAGGTGGTAGCTAAGTGAAGTTTTCAAAAAGATGTTTCTTTTTAAAAGCTATTATCAAACAGATAATTTATTTGCTACTTTACTATTTACTGAATTAAATTTAGGCTGCTACAAAAAACCCAAAGAGAACTCAGAGATCAGAATGTATTCTACAATTTGCTTTGAAATTAGAAAAGTCAGCATATCATATTTCAAAACAAAAAAACCCACTAGCTTATTAACTTACTTTGAATTGTGGTGGCTTTTTGTTGCTTTGTTTTTTTTTTTTTTTGTTTGCATGATATGAAATTTGTGGTGGATATCCTGATCATTCAAAACAGAGTGTTAGAGAACTGACAAATGGTACGGATATAATGCAAGTCTTTGGAGAAGAAGCAGGAACAATAGGGCAAGGTACTGCATAAAAAACCACTGAATGCTAAGGAAAAGAGCTATTTAGACATATTGGCTATAGCTGATACAACTGGAAGAGCTGACATACTTTCTGTAAACATGCCTTCATATACTACAAAGAAGTAAATGGTCATGTGACTAGCAGTGAAATTTGAAATAAGTTTTCACTGAATTCTTTCAGAAGAGCCTCTTGAAGAGACTGCATTGTTCAAGAAGAGAAGAATCCCCTCACAGAATAAAAGCTCACTAAAAAACACAACAGAGATAACAAACAGTTTTTACAGCTGAGGGAAGCTGCCATAAGCACCTCAGCAGTAAAACTACCAATGAAATTCAGTGTGGATAACTGAATAACCAATCACGGAGAAAATAAATAGCCAGCCTACAGAGTGACGGGATACATATTATTTTAGGTATTGTTGAGAAAGGAATTCACAGGTTATGTCAATACTGGATTCAAAGCAGATCAGAAGAGAGATTTAGTGCTCAACAGTGTTTAAAGTCACAGGCAAGCCCACACCAATCTGGATTCCCCTGGGAAGGGTGCAAGAGTTGCCATTCTCAACACATTGTCTGCCTGTCACCAGCCTATTACCAAGTAACTCTGGATCTGTATGCAGGGTGTAGTGAGTCTCAATGTCAGGAAATGGTTGTCTCCTATGCTGGCAGGGGCACCAAAAAAAAGCAGTTTTGCTTTCTCCACCTCGCTTTTGTCTGTTCAATCCCATTCCTCTGGCACAACCTTTGCTGTGGCCATGCCATAAATCGTGGAAATAGACCTGGCTCAAAACCAACCATTTATGCAGGGTTAATTTTTAAGCCTGACAATTCTGTATTTTGATCCACTATATATCTTCACAACGAGCTGTGCCAGTACAAGTGAGGAGACACAAGGATAAGGATGAGCTGAGGGAAGGTCTGCTTCTTCCAGTGGTGATGCTAGCTGTGCAGCTAAAAGAATTAAGCAGGCTCATAAACCGTGAAATTATATACTAACTCTCCCTCTCTTCATCCCCACTGAATCAGAGGCACATATTCCGTGCCTCTGCTTTTGCATCAGGACAGGCATCTCTATGACCAGTGGTGAGCAGGTTCACAGAGCTAGGCTTGCAGGAAGGCATCCACTTTTTGTTTGGATGAACTTTTTGGTTACTCATCCTGGGGACAGAGGGGCACCAATGGCAGCTGAAGGGAAGTGGAAAGGCCCCCCTTTTCATAAATGGCTATTATCTGTAGCATTTTTAAAATAATCAGATATCAAAAGAAGAAAAAATATGTATTATCTGAAAAAAATGCATTAACTAACAGAGAAATTACTTGTATATTACCCTCTGTGGAAGAAGGGTAAGGAAGATTTTGACTTTGTTGACACTGCCAAGATGGCTCAACAGCATCCTCCAAGTGCCACTCAATGAAAGCAGAAAACAGGAAGTTTAAAAACAGAAAGACAGACACTGTCACATGACTTTTTATCAAACTGTGACATTCATTAACAGTCATTGGGAACACCAGGAAGATGAAATGGGTTAAAAAGGGATCAGACAGTGAAACCGAAAGCAGAACAGGCAATAGCTATTAAACATGGCCACAGAAATACCAACTGGCAGAAAGTGGGAGGTATATGTCCCTGGAAAGGTCACTCTAGGCAGGTTGATTTTCTCCCCTGTTCTTTTTCCAAGCATTTGCTACCAATCAATATCACCAACAGTAACTTAAAATGGCAGGTATTAGGCCAGTTATGTATTAAAATTAGTTCATAACATTTTCCAGTAATATTTAGACTTTGCTTGAGAGAAAACACAGAAGTTTTTTCTCCTTCTTCTTTGAGGGAGAATAAGTCAGCAGAAAAATCAAAGGCAAGATTGAAGAGTTACAAATAAGTGGTGTCATGACAAGGATCCTGGACCTACCTGAAGACTTTTTCTATTACAGGATCATTTCTTAGCTGGTGTGACAGAGAACACCCGTAGTTGTGTGCAAAACAAACTTGTTGACGTGACTGAACCCACAAAGAAATCTTTCCTTTCCCAGTGAAGATGATATTCCTTCTCTCCTTTGTTCTTGGTATTGCACCCTCTGCCTCCATCTGACACTGATTGACAGGGACTAAAGGTAATGTGATGAAGAGCTTATCCCTGTTTCTGAGGGGAAGTAGCTGTGCTCTACACCCACTCTGTCACTGTCATCAAATGAACAAACTAATGTGCTGCTGGCAACAAGGTAGATGAAGAATGTTATTTCTAAACCAAGAAGGATGTTCCCCACTATAATAAATACTGGAGAAACTGCCAGGTAAGAATTTTTTGTGTAGTAACCTGCAGGGCCTGCATTGCAATTTAAATGGCAGTGATCACTTTTTGAGGAATTGTAACGTAAATGAATGATTTAAGGACAGTCTGGGTTAAAATCCTTTCCAAGGCTGCAGTCTGTGAAGGCACAGGCTGTTCATGAGATCTCACATGGATTGCCTCTTCCATTTCGGAAGTGCACTGCATTGTTCTGGCACAATGGGCTGGAATTGCAGCTTTTAGCCATGAGCCCTGTACAGGCCTGAGGATTTAGAGAAAGAACTGCCCTTGCATCTTCCCTCAGCTTAGTATAGGGTAAGACCGTTGACATCACATTTGTTCTGAAAAAGCACAACTGGGTAATAAAAAGAGTAGTTTCCTGTTGGGTCACAGTTTTAGTGCAACCGTGGCCTCAGCATGTGGTACACTTCTGTGTGCACGCGATATCGTTTCTGTGTCTGCACCAAACTGTAACAACTGTGAGGAAAATAGCTGACAATTAAGCAACCAGGGAGACAGCAGATGGATAGAGACAGATGGGAGCAAACCGGGAAGCTACGAGCCAGTATCGGTCAGAATGACAAGCAACAGTCACAGCACACTATCAGCATAATGTCACTGATAGTTATTGGAGAGTTTTAAAGGCATATTGGAAGGTAAGAAAGAAAATAGTTTCAAAGATGCTCCTGACAGTCCTTTGCAAGGGTATGGGACAGAAGAGGACAAACGTGTTTCTTTGAGAAGGTGACAGGCTGCATGTGGCAGCTGGCATTGTGTCCACTGGTAGAGGTGAAGAGAAGTGTGTGTCTTACCTGTCTACCCAAAACCAGTAATGTGATGAAGAATATGAACAAGGAAATTGAGCCCATTGTCTTCAGGTCCTTCAGTATTCCTGGCCTATAAAATAAAAACATAAGTAAAGGCGGCTGCTCAAAAGTTAAACCAATATTAATTCAAGCACAAAAATAAGACCACAATTTATATATACTACTTTCTGGTATGTAAACTAAGAGCATTTAAATATGATATGCTATATTATTTTATGAAATATCATTATTTATGTTATGTAGCTTTAATTACCTCTGCTACATTCTCTGCAAACATGCCTACATTTTGGAGTACAATAATAAGATGAGGGTTTAGTAAAAATAATATCCTTTTTTAATTACAAATGGAGAGCATTTGTGGCTTAGTCTATACAAGTAGAATAAAAATAGATTTTTAATGCAATAACACTATTTCCATAGTGGAGAGCTCGACTATGTCCAATGAATAGGAAGAAACAGAAACTAAAGCACCTAACTCCCAAGATACCTTTTCACCTGAGAATTACAGGAGGCACAAACTAGATCTTGTACAGAGTTTATTAAAAACTCTGCTTTGGCAAAAGTCACTAGAGGTAATGGGAAACGGTTCCTACTAGAACCCTCCGACTCATGCCACTGAAACAAGAACCTTGGTGAGAGATTTAGGAAGGAAAATACCAACAGACACAGAGCTTGACTGACAAAATCAAAGCTGCCAGAAGCACATGCTCAATCTAACCCGTCCCCTGGTTCTCCATACCATCACACAGACCCCCTTTCCACTAATGCACTGGAAACAAAGACCTGAGTTTGTTCCCATTTAATCTTTAGATTTAAGTGCAAAGAAAACCTACACTTTTTTTTCCAATTATTCAATTGAGATCCTTTTCCATGATTGTTACAGAACAAGAAAAATTATACTGAAATTACACTCTGAATATCCAGACTTTCTGGTGTGGCATATGCCATACACTTGGCCTACATAGAGGAGAATCACCTCTTTGTTTTGAAAATGAGGTAGAAATTACAGCTGTCCAAAAATTATTTGACACAGCAAAACCAGGAACTGGAGTCATAATTTTGGTCTTACATATTATCACCTGTAACAAAGATTTCAGCAGTCTCACTAAAAACTTAAGATACAATGCACAAGCACCGCCAAGTAAAAAAAAAAAAGATACAAACTGTTGGTCTACTAATTTTTTCAATAGCTAAGACTGCATTTCTAAAGATTTAAGCCTATGTACTGGTTCTGGGGAAGCTGATTTTCTTTGACTTGTAGCAAATATGCTCTAAAAGCCTTAATGATGTGCAGCCTGAGGCCTTAACAAACTTGATAATGACTTCTTTGTAGTGTCCTTTATGACAAAAATGCAAATTAAACCATACTCTATTTCCTATAGTATGTGATTTTAATGCCTTGTCCAGACTTATTTTATTCTAATGCTCTGAGGTGTGACATTAAATCAAATATTAACTTCAGCATGATGATGATTTTACATTGTGACTCAAATTACATAGCCAAACATGTATGTTCCATGACTAAGAACTACCATGGGTAGTATTTAACTTCAGAAAGACTGGAGTTAGCCACCTACCTTCTAAGAGGTGCCATTGCATACATAAATTTGCTGTAGTCATCCAGCATGGGCCCATGAGTGTGCAGAAGGATGACATTGTAGCCCACCAATGCAATCAACATTATTACCATTTTCAACTCATAATTTATCCTCAGGAAAACAGAACAGGAAATGAGCCCTAATATGCAGCTGTATATAAAATACTGGCAAAGAGAAATCAAATGGAAAATATTTAGAATTTGGCTCTTGAGTAGGAAATCATGCATAATAAAATGCTCAGGCTAGTTTAAAAAACAAATTATTGACTGACCACAAAAGTGTGCAATCTATCACAATCTGGGACACTATGGTTTATAGACAGCCAATAAAAATAAATTTATGCTCCCTAATCTTCACCCTTTGACACTTTTGATTTATTTATCTGCATTTGTGGGATACCACTGATGGTGTTGAAATCTAATGTAGGAGTCTGCTGCCAGCAGACTGACATAAGATTTATTCCTGTTCCACTGTAAAATTTTCCTTCATGCTTGAGTCCCACGATTACTCTGGATGTCTTGCTAGCATTTGGATCAAAGTAAAATGTCTAAAGACCTAAAAACAATAATTTCATTGCCTATATTTGCAGTTGTTATAAACTGATGCAATGCCCAGTTGTTATGAACCTCATAGATATGCAATTTTACAAACTCTAGAAATGCAGCTAAGGTTGGAAAAATACAAAGATATTAACAGGGTCTATGCATAATATAAATATAAAAAATCCTTGTCTCAAATCCTGTGGAGTAATAACCATATAAAAACACATTCCATTGCTAAAAAAAAAAAAAAAGCCTTTTCTTTCCTATGTCATATATATCAACAAAAATATGTGGTTGAACTTAAATTCCTGGAACAATATTTTCTCCTGATACTTTCTGGAAATTGATTAGGGCATCAAAATTAATGCTAAAACAGGAATCATCACAAGAATCATTATCTTAGTCTTTAATATGCAACACCTTTGCCAGAAATGCTTCCTGAAAATTACAGTCCTGCACCTTGCAAGGAAGTTTCTTTTCTGAAACTACAAAGCATTCTATTTCTAGTCATGCTATTTTCAGACTACTGTTGACTTGTTGATGGCAGTACTTTTGACAGAACCTGAATCACTGTATACTAATTTTGGAGGATCACTAAGAAGGATAATTTTCACAGCACCCATGAGACAGAATTGATCTGCCACCTCAATCTTTGCTGTTACTGTAATTTGCTCAAAGATCTGGTTGAAATAAGAAATAGATAGAACTATTGTTCAGAATCACCAAAAAAATAAAACTCCTCTGATAGCTGCATTTCAGAGGAGGTCACACTCCAAATTCAGTGTTACATAAAAATAGCAGCATCCTTTTTGAGTCAATAAGGCATTCTACTGTTGAAATCAGTTTTCCAAAGAGAAGCAAGCAAAGGCAGTCTTGAATCCACATACTGTTTGACAAAGACCCAGAAATTTTCAAGTGGAACAGTCTCTGACAGTATTCCATAGGAATACATAGAATAGATGGAAAATTTCAGACAAGGGTGGATGAATTAGAGAAGAGTGGCACAGCCACACATTTAAGAATGCAGACCTTCCATTGCAATGCAGTGTTTCAGAAAGCAACAAGCAGTCCTGGAGAGTCTGGCAACCCACAGAGCAGTGAAGCTGAGCAGGTGCAGAGCCCTGGTCTGTTTAGTGCATCCCTCAGCCACAGGATCACCTCAGCCAGCTCAGCCAAATTGTCACAACCCAGGAGCCTGCAGGCAGTTCCCACTTGGTACCAGTGTGATGCCACCTCTGCGGCCTTGGCCTTATCCAACAGTGCAACAGCAAGTTCTCATGGATGTCATTTTTGCCTGACAGCTGAAGCAGTGAATAGCAATGTTTCCTTTTAAGAAAATCCTCTAACAGCTCAGAAGAGGAAAATGCTGGGTAACCTCTCCACAGACAGAATCTGCACCTCATGCTGTATGAATCATGATTCTCAGCATCTGGAGAGGCATAACGGCATCTATCCTCATTTTCTTTCTTGTGCTAGCTCAAATAAAGGTGTTTTAACCAATACCTTACAGAGACCGAGTGCCATTCTTACTGGGATCACAGGTCTGGTGCCTTGCACCAGGGTACTACATACTTAGGATCCTGCCCAGTGCATTTGGTCTCTTCTCTTAAAATTTAAGACCTACAGTTCTGTGGGCATAAAGATCTTTACTGAAGTAAGAAGGAGTTCTACTCCCATATGTCTATAGAGAAAAACTTGAGGACAAAGTCATTTTGTAAAAAAATTTCCTAGTCAAATAAAATATATTTCAAAACTGCATCTTTTAGATGCCGATATTATACCTTCTATTTTGTTTTAACACGTGGAGGTGGCAGCACTGACACCAGACTGTATTTTGTCCCAGGAACAGATATACACATCAGCTTCTATTACATGGAAACTACAGAAGCATCCCAGCAAAACTGAACAAATTAAACACAAAAATGTCCCTATAATTTACTGATTAATCTTTGCTAAGTCTTTTAAAAAGTAATCTATACCAATCAAAAAAGTTATTTTGGGGGATAGAGAAGGAGGCAAATCAATTGCTTTGCTTCAAAATGAACTGAATTCAATTGGGGCTAAAGTAACTCCCAAAGCTCTTATGTACTCATTTCAGATGACACAGTCAATAAATGTCAGGTTTACTATCATAAATCACATAAAGTTTATCGACATGAGTAAAGCTTAAAACTAACACACACAGATTCAAAATAACAAATTTTTAATTTAAGGAAACAAACATTTTTCAGCTTAAGTATTCAATATCTTTCTTATACAGTGAAGAGAGAGAAATTTTATTCCCAGATTAAAAAAGAAAAAAATATTAAAACTGGTAACTCAAAAGGACTTTGTAGCTTTTTCAAGCTAAAATATATGCAGTGTCTGAGGATGAAAACCACATGTATTTGAGAGATGTTTTAAAGTTTTTAAAATCTTTAGCTAACTTAAATTTTTCATTTATTAATGTCAGCAGTGAAATTGTAAGTTTTTTCATGCCAATCTATCAAAGACCAATTTTCTTAGATGAAAGAATGTGTTTTAATACTTTAAAAGCTATACATCCTGAAATCAGGACACATCGTTTTGGTAATGGTCTCATTATTTCACCGCAGAGATAAAATAATCTCCCTTCTCCTCTTGCCACCACCAGCTTATTCATACAAACCCAGCTGACCTATTTTGATACAATATATGGCTTTTTATTTTCAACTGCAGGTCTTTTGTAGTCCTTTTAAGAATCACTGCTCTCTAGGACACAGTTCCCACTTTTTTGCAGCAATGTCCTTCCCCCTCCTCTTGCACGTGCCGTTGTGCTTCTGTTCACACTAAGACATCTTCTTCAGATCAATTCAGATCTCTTAAGCAGTTTATACAGCGGCACATGAGAGTTTTATTTCTACCCCTCTCACCCCATCTCTTATCAAATATGCAATGACAGGAGTGTGACAGTTTCACACTTACTGTCAGGGATGAAAATGGTGAAAATTTTCAGGTCAGCCACCTGAAAATATTCCCACCATGGGCAACCTGCCTGCAGACTAACCTGGCTCTCCTTGCACAGCCTGCTTTGGAGACACTGCGTGTTATCTTGGTATCTTGTAACATGTTAGCATGGATGAATTAAGCTTCCTTGTTATTATGCTGTTTCCTGCTTTTTAATCTGACATTCATTAAAACCTCTATTTTCAGAAGCACTAATCTCATTTAACTTCCCACTTACTTCAAATGCAGTTGCAGCTGACTAAAAAAAAAAATATCAAGCCTTTTCTGCAGTCTTAAAAACGGGTGGGTGTTTAACTTCAAGCAGATCTGGTAACAGTCAATTTAGTGTAATTGTTGTAAACAAACAAAGAAATGTAAAATTAACTTACCGGTAGGAAAAAACAGTTATTTTGTATACACCACCGTGTCTGATTACTTGAATTAGAAAAACTTGCATTTGATGAATTAAGAACTGAGGGAAAAGCTATCACAGCATTATCCAGGAAAAACTAGAAAAAAATAAACATATAATCCATTAGCATGACAGCTGTTTAAGGTCAAAATAGAGAATAGAAATGGAGAAGCAGAGAAAGCCTTGCCAGTAACCACTTAACTTTGGTATTTCACTATTTTTTTGTATTTTACTTTGAAATAGGAAAAAGATGACATAACATGAGTTCTTGTTTCTGCATTCTCAAACAAAAACAACTTCGTTGACCTTCATCTGCCACTTTCCACTGGAATAAAAGACAAAAGGCTCTTTGTTATATTACTTTCATATAGCAGAAGTTCACACACACAAGAAACAATGATGAAATAAATTTGATATGAATAATTCCTGGGTTTACCTACACTGAACATCCTATGTAAACACAGGAAGAATTAAAGAAAGAATAATAAGTCTTTACTGAAGTTGGTTTACACAGATGCAATAACATCATAATGCTGACATTAATGTCGGGACCAATGTCATTGAAACAGAAAAGTGGATCCAGTATCTCTTGGGTCATCAAATTCAGCCAGTAATCACACAGGAAACCATCATCATGCAGACCCCCTTGATGCAGTGATCCAGTACTTTCCTAATGATTTAAATTTTGGTGACTACTTTAATTCCAGTAGTTTGAATCTCAACATTTAAGCTGTTTCTACATTTAACCACTATTCATGGCCAGTTCTCGTGTTTTTCTTCTTGTCGTAATTTCATCCTTTAGCTTTCACATGGCTTCCTTCTATCCCTAGTATTTACTGTCCTAATATTTAAGATCATCTCAGCCTTCATTGTGCTCATCAATCTATGTTTTTTCTCATTCCTTCTCTGAAAACAAGCTCATCCTTTCCCTAATTAGTCTAGTAGCCACCCTCTGTACATATTCCTTTCAATTCAACCTTTTGGGTGACCAAAACTGCAAACGCACTTACCATATTTTATCATTAAATCATGCTGTAACACTAATTCTGCAGAAAATGTATTTTCGTACATCCTAGAATCACAGAATTGTTAGGGTTGGAAGGGACCTCTGGAGATCATTCAGTTCAACACCCTGCCACGGCATGGTCACCTCGAGCAGGTTACCCAGGAACATGTTCAGGTGGGTTTTGAATGGCTCCAGACAGGGAGAGCCCATGACCTCCCTAGGCAGCCTTTTCCACCCTCAATGTAAAGAAGTTCTTCCTCATGTTGAGATGGAACTTCTTGTGTTTTAGTTGTGTTTTGTTCCATAAGGCCGTTGCTCCTCATCCTGTCTCTGGGCACCACTGAAGAGTCTGGCACCTTCCTCTTGACACCTTTCTTTGAGGTATTTATATGTATGGAATAAATTGATTAGAAAAATTGAATTTATACAGCTAGAACAATGCTCCTTTGCTCACAGCTACAAAAGCTTAATAGCTCACTGTAGCTCATGCAGCTGGGGCACAGACAGATCATGATGTTATAGGAGCTTAAACACATTCTGCACATGGGCATCACCCAGCCACTAACAACATGCTCAGCAAATGTGAGGTAGGTTTCTTTCACTGGGACTCACCTAGGTAAATGCAGTTTATGCTCACCATGAGTTAAAAGCAGACCATGGATGGTTATTGTGATTCAGCTGGGTTGACATTAAACCCACATAATTAATTAAAATCCTGAACTCATCACCTATCCGTCTGATGAGCTTCCAACAGGTATCAGAATTTCTTGTCACTAATCTGTCAGACCAACTATAATCTTGAGCTTTTTACTACTAAATTTCATCCTAGTTCTTTTGCTCAAATCCGCACCTGACTTCTTCCTTTCTAAAATCCCAAGCCGTACCTCACAGACACTGTCACCTTAATTCACTAGTGAATTTCATAGTTCCTCTTACACACTAAAGATGAAAATCCACATGTGGCTGTTCAGAGTAGAGGTCCATAGGCCACCTCCCTCTCACACGCTGTTCTCTGCAGGTCGTCACCGTGTAACCCACCTCTAAATTCTTTCTTCATTTCTGTCTTTAACTACTGTTACAGAGAAAACCTGAACTGCTTCACTTGGAGCAACTAAACGTGGATCAAAATGGTTTATTGATTTACTAATGTTAAATCTGTCAGTCATAGTTCTGTACAGCCAAGTCTTGGAAACTTCCAAGGACAGAGACCCCACAATCCCCCTTGGCAACAGTCTCAGCACTGTACATGCACAGTGACTTCTTTTATCTTTCTAAAGACTATCCATGTCACCACCCATGTAATGTTTTGTAGCTCTGCTGAGAAGAGTCTGAAACCATTATCTCTGGAACTCCCCTTCAGCAGAAGTCCAAGGTTGTGGATTTGCGAAGGTCATCAATACACCACCTATTACCAATACCAAGCTGGCACTCACCTGTGTTTGTACAGTTGCACTTTCAGGTTGTTCTCCTTCTCTAATATAACTGTGTATGTGAAACTACACGTAATTAACCTGCCATCAGTGAAGTACAAAGTCAGGACCAGGGTCAGTGTCAGAAATATAACAGATAAACCACAAAAACAGACCCTACGAAATGTTAATAAACACCTACATGTGTTGTAACATCCTTCTATAACTGATCCCAAAGAGCTCTAATGACGTGCACATGCAGAGAGTTACATCCACATCTGCCTCTTCCCACAGGATGTGTGGGTGAAATGCACACAATCCCTCTTCTGGGAATGCAGGCTCCCCTCCTGGCACACCCTCCCGAAAGGAGATGCAGGTGCTCTAGTATTGTGTGCCCCTGTGCAGCTCCCTGCAAGCTGTCAGTGCACATGCTGGAGAGAGGGCCCTGCAAGTCCATGTGCAGAGACAAACCTGAGCAGTGGTCCCTGCCTGTCCCAGCCCGTGCTGTTTCCTGCCCATTTGTGTGGCAGGCAGCTCACAGTATCTGACAGGAAGGCTGCTCCTGCTGGCTGAGGCAGAGGTGTGATGCCAGAGGGGTGACTTATGACAGTGTCAAAATAGAGTTTTGACAGTCATCTGTTTTCAATCATAGCTCTCTGTCTCCTGTTACACATTCCCACAGTGCCCAGAGAGGCTGTGGAGTCTCCCTGACTGGAGATATTCAAGAACCATCTGGACACAATCCTGTGCCGTGTGCTCTGGGATGACCCTGCTTGAACAGAGAGCCTGGACCAGATGACCCCTTGTGGGCCCTTCCAACCTGACCCATTCTGTGATTCTGTGTCTTTTATACTTCTTTTCACACTATTTCCTTCTTTACTTAAGAATTTTCTGAAGTCACTTGGTTACTTTTTGAGCCATATGATGCTCGCCTGCCTCTTTTAACAGGAACAATCTTGGGCAAAAGCCCTTCAGACAGCTTTGAGGATTCACTCCCCCTCCCTGCCTCCAGCTATTTAATAGCTTTTGTTAACAAGGGCATCTGCCAAGGGCCCCCACATCCAACTAACAGTGCATATACTTTTTCTGTAAACATGAAATATTTAGTTTCAGAATCCCACCTTATGCATGTCTCCAGAGCAAAGATTATGTAACATGAAGAGCTCAAACACAATTATATTCTAGAAACACATATGGTATGCATATTTATATATGTTAATTTATATTAAAGCATTTTAATTTTGGTTTTGAACTTTGCACAAGGCACTTCTGACCTATAAATGTTACCTGTATGCACAGAACACTATATGAAATATGGTATATCTTTGCATATATTAATAAATTAATAAATTAATAAAAAGGGAAAAAGAAGATATGGAAGTGTTGTCACCTGCCATAAGCCAAACAACACTTATTTCTGAATGACATGTTTGCACTTGTCTTTCTTGTCTCTCATCAGTTATCTACATCTGCTATCACACTTTAAAGATACATATTGTTCTTCAACATAGTATTTTTTGTAAGAGTAGGTTCAGTCCTACTAAGCAGTCACACCTACTCAAATGACTCAAATGAAAGCAGTATTTTTTATGAATACCAATGTTTGCCAGGGAATGTCTGAGCATGCCACCATTAAATTCTTATTTTAACTTCATATATTCTAACAGCTTTTTATTTCTTGCATTCACATAATCTGCAATCCTCAGTTGTGAGTTTTCTGCCTCGCATAATGAAAATACTTGCTTTTAATGGGAGCCATGTGGTGACAGACCTTCCTCCCAAAACATGGGAAAAGTAAATTAGTGCATCTCTCTTGTTCTTTGAAAACAACAACATAATACACTAGTTTAGCTCTCATTAAAAAGAAGCCATCTTTCTCACTAAGGTACTTGGATGTAGAATGCCTATCACAGCTTCCACTGAAAAATGCCAGTTGCTCTGGCAGTTGAGTCAGGACTTTTATTCCCAGATCCTCACAGGAATGCCCCAAGAATAGCGTGAAGAATTGCAAATTCTGGTATCATTCCCTCTCTTCACAAGCTCATAAGCAGAAGTTTAAGGACAGCCTGGAATGCTAAGTTCCTACCAAGACTATTATGCATTTTTTACTAAACAACAGTGATGCTGAGATATTGGTAAATTGTAAAGGGGTGAGAGATGAAAATCCAGAGAGTACTGAAATGCATTTAGCAGAATTTTTAGAGCATTTTGCCTCTGGGTTTGTACAAGACTTTTTAACATCAAAGTGCTTATGCATCTATGTTATGAGGCTTGTCTCTTGTTAACAGCCAGATGTACCAAATTAAAGTTGCTCAAAAATGTCTTTTTTATTAAAGTTTGTGTGGCAAGTGAAAATGCATAACTGTCTTTGTGCCACCATGTATTCAATTCCCAGCCCCCTGCAGAGGCAATGTGCAGTGGAAAGTCCCTGCCTTGTTCTCTCTTGTCCCACCAACAACAGAGATGAGGAGCCTGCTGGCCCTTTACAGACTCAGACACCATGATTTCTGTCTTTGACAGATATGGAGAGATCCTCACTTACAAAGGCAGTGACAGCATGACTCCATCTCTTCCCACACCTTTGAAAGAAACCAGAACTGCTGTAAACATGATTTCAGAGCAGTGTCTCACCTGCTAATGCATCTCTGCTAATCTAGTGTACCTAGACTGATACTGATTTTTCAAAGTTTCTTAAATCCTGTCTATAACCTGGAATAGATTTGTGACTGCAAGTGCCACTTGAATGACATGACTTGAGCTGGGCATTGCACTTTCTCCTTCCAACCCCCAGGCCAGGTCAACCAGCAGCATCTGTTTATTCTTCTTGAAAGCCATGCATTAGGCACCCTCCAAAACAGGTTCTTCAATGTGCCAGGCACTGTCAGGATGTATAATTAGAGTGTATCTGCCAAAGAGCTTGACAATTAAAAATACAAGGTCAGCAACTGTATTAACAGAGTCAGCTACACTAGAAGGAAGGCACATTAAGGTAACCAACTTTCCACTAAGAGAATGAAAGCAGGTTTAATTAATTATTTGTAATTATTTATAACAGGATATCATTCATGACTTAGAGGAGGCTAATACTCGCATCATTAAAGGCAGCTCGTGCTCACTGATGTACATTAGCCAATGGAGCAAAAATACTCAAACCTCTCTCAGTCTTCACATTCCTAACCACATGTTCTTTAAGAGGAAACAGTCCAGTTGCCAAAATTCACTGGATGAAAAGACAGGAAAGCAAGTAATAGCTACAGAAGGGCCACAAAGATTATCAGTGTGCTGGAACACCTCTCCTATGAAGTCAAGGCTGAGAGAGCTTGGGTTTTTCAGCCTGGACAAGTCTCGAGGGAGACCTTAGAGCACCTTCCAGTACCTGAAGGGCCTATAAGAAAGATGGGGAAAACTTTGTAGTAGGGTCTGTTGTGACAGGACAAGGGGTAATGGTTTTAAACTAAAACAGGGTAGATTTGGACTAGATATAAGGAAACGTGTTTTTTTATGGTGAGGGTGGTGAGGCACTAGAACAGGTTCCCCAGAAAGGTGGTGGATACCCCATTCCTCACTCAAAGTCGGGTTAGACAGGGCTCTGAGCAACCTGATTTAGTTGAAGATGTCCCTGCCCATGGCAGGGGGGAGTTGAACTGTGTGACCTTTTAAGATTCTTTTTAACCCAAACTACTCTCTTATTCTATGATCCTGAATCTTAAAGCTGGTAGAGTAGTTAAGAGTTAGTGGGACAGTATAACCCTAAGATCTTCTTGCCATGCCAAGAACCATTCATACGTTTGATGCAGAAGTCACTGAAACCAAGAGCTTTTGCAGGACTCTTTTATCATGCTGTATTCCTTGAGATCACATGGATCCCAGAGGATGGCGAGGCACGGTCCTTTGATGTATTGTGTGCAGTCATTCATTCAGCTTCCAAGTACTGACCCTTTGTAGTCATGCAGTCCTGCTGTCTCTCTGGGATGCCTGGATTGCTCCGTGCAGGATACTTTCTCATGTTCAGTTTAAAGCAGGTCAGCTTGACAAAAACAGCTTTCCTCAGCCACTGATAGTTGCCCTGCTCTCTATACAGCACCAGGTCTAATGCTGAATGGATCACCAGGTCTAATGCATACCCTCTCCCTTCAGCTAAGAAGTACTTATGTCACATTAGCTGATTTTTAACTTCCCTCCACTGAGCAGGACTACGTACATCTCAAACCAGAAGAAGAGATTCAGATGTCTGCTAAAACAGCTAATTTCAAACAAAATTGCACCCCTGCTCTTTTCTAGTGTCCCTTGACCATGAAGACTGAGTTTTATTTGACATTTTGGTCTTAATGATGATTTATTAGGTGTGGCATGGTTAGACACTTTTTATCTCCATTAAATCCTAATGGCTACATTTTGCCTTTTTCTACTGAAAGGGCTCATGGAAATAAACACAGTTAATGGACTCTGCTATTAAGTACATGTTGCTTGGAGATATAATAATAATGCTTCAGAGTCTCTCCCACAATTCGCTAATGCACATTTCACAATCACATTTAAAGTCATTTTTGCTAGTCAAACTATTAAGGTTTAGTTTCAAGGTGGGAATTGTACTTAAAATTATCATCTCATGAATATCATGGAACATGATTATTTGTAACATTGTAACATTGCTGATAAGGCACTGAGACTTTAAAATACAGCCTATTAGGTTTTACTATAATATTCAGTCCACCTAAAATTGGAAGTGAGCCAATCAAATTAAAACCTTTTTCTAAAAATTATGTACTGAATGACTCCTTTTCTTTTTTGCTAGAATGTCTTTTACGACTTGAAGGCCAAATCTGAAGTGGACTGTACACACTAGCAGAACTTTAGTTTAAGCAAAAAACTGTTGCTGACTAAATCTCCTTTTACATTTTTTAACTTATTAAATAACCATATGCATGAAGTCTAACTGAAAGTATACTTTAAACCCAAGTAGGTTCTTTCTTTTCTTCTGATATATTTACAGAGTTCAAAATAAGAGAAAATCTGGCCTGATCTTCATTTTACAAGTTACTACATCTCTGGGGTTTATGCTGTTGTATAACTTTTGCATGGCTCAAGGTTATAATTCAAAAAGGCATAGAGTTTCCAGCTAATGGAGAATCAACAGCTTTTCAGAATAATTCTTTCCATTGCTAACTGCTTTCACGGCTGAAAAGTCATATTCTCATTTCCAACCACTGCTTCTTTGAGTTTCTCCTCTCCCAGCCTTACACACTAAATTCAGCTAGGTGAATTTTAGATTTTGAAAATGGAATTGGTTTTGAGTTTCTCTCCTCTCCTTCAAAAAAAGCAGGGAAAAGAAAGAAGAGAAAACCAACATTAACAAGCTAGGAAAATTTAACAGTAAAAATGGAGAGAATGCTCTACCAGAAATTTCACGTGTTCACATTTAAAAGCCCACATTACATCATTTGGACAAGTTTAGTACTTAGTGTAACAAATGATTGACTAAGGGTCCCTTTCAATGTGAGAAAACAAAATAAAATGGTGTAGATACCATCAATCTCTAAGTCCTTTATGAATCCTAAGTAACAAAAGTACCAGCAACCCAGGGAAGCATTAGAGTTGCAATTTCAAAAGCACTGAAATGTTAATTTTACTCATGTGAAATGTGAATAATATCTATGCATTGATGTTGTAATGAAAGCATTGCCTAAATAAATGTTAGAGTTCCCATTTTGCAGATACAGAACTGAACTGGAACACTTTCACAGGTTTACAAACAGAATCCACCTTAGCCAACAAGACAAAACAAAGGAAGATTTTTGATCCCACATACTGCTCATCCCATTAGACAACAGACCCTTCAGGCTGAACAAGATCATTAAGATTCATGCTTTAAGAACACTAATGACAGATTTACTCTATAATTGCTATAGTTGCAAAAGAATAATAGAATTACATGGATTTTCCTGGTTAGGAGAGAAAAGCACAGGTTGAGCAGACGTAAGCAGACGTAAGCCCTAACGAATTTGTAGTTCAGTACTTTTGAAGTTTTGACGTAACTTCGATTTTTTTTCTTATTTTAGAAAAAGACAAGCACATGAAATCAATAATGTAAACATTATGATCCTTTTTGGGTCAGCAGAGGAGCATCACAAAACTGAATAGTGCTTAGTTTGTTTCATGCAAAGTCTTCCACACATCCCGTGAGGAGACCCTTCATTTTTTCAGAAGTGCTGTTTTTCTAAGCAGTGCATAGATGACTAAGGGACTTGCACATTTCAAACCCGGGATTTAATTGTTTTCTATTCATTATAAATAATATTTTTTTTTAACAAATTTAGCCAGGGTCTGAGCTCTTGTTGAGCACTCTGCTTGCAGAGGTCTCCGTTACACAGCATGGGTTTTTTTGCTCTGCTTTACATTTCTGTCTCTGGCAATTGTTATCACATATGTTCCTGGCACAGCCACAGGCCGTAAATTTAACACCTAAACAAATACTGAATAACACAACAACAACAAATCTTAAATGAACAAAGAACCAGGAAAAATTACTCCTTTTTCGCTTACCATGTTGAATACAGCCATGGTTAATATTATAGCAGTGGTTGTCAATGTAAGAGTGATCCTTGGCCAAGGACGGTTTGCAATTATTCCAGATGATTTCAGGATCCACAACAATGAAGCTGATGCTTTCTTGCTACATTGCTAAGCACAAAGAGTTTAGAAAAGAGAAAAAAATATCTTTAGTATATTTAATTAGTATAAACAAGGGTAGAACTAAGACATCTCAAGATTGAGGGCAGCATTAATCTTCAAACATTGTACAGAACTATTTAACTATTATAGTCTCATGAGAATTACAGATCATGATTAAACATGAAAAGAAAGTAAGATTTATTTAAAATATCTGCGATAACATCACTTCCATTAAATAATTATAATTTGCAAGTACCTTACTAAACATTCAATATATATTATAATAATAGCAAAATACAGAGTTGACAGCAGTGTCATTACCCTTAATACCAGCAAAACCCTTGAAAATGAACCGACCTGCCTTGACTGAATTGAGAGTCAAGTTTAGTAGCCTCTGGAAACTTCAAAACATAAATAATGACTCTGCAAAGTCTTTGACACAGAATAAAGGCTAGCTATATCCCTGGCAGCCCACAAAACAGGAGAGTTTCTGGGGCTTTCTTTCATTTTTTTGGAATCTTGTTCATTAATTAGTTTTAAATGGAAAATAATTCAGCGAAGCCTATCAACCTTCACTAAAACTATCTAGAAGGCAAATAAGCATTTCATAGAAAACTGGACTTAAAATTTGACACAAAGAGTATTCAGTGAATAGAAAAAAATTTTTACATAGTGGCAAAAAATAACAATAAACAACTCTGATTCATTTAATCTGCTTCTAAGAAGATTAGAAGGATTGCAAAGTCTCCATTCATACATGCATAGTGCCTAGAGGCACAAGAGGCTCACACAGAATAGACAACAATTTGTGACACATGCAATAAACATTAATTTTCCCAAAACTTTAGCAATGAGGAGATAAGGTTGCCTAGAAGCATCTTGTGCCCTTTCCAAATGTCAAATTCAGTTTTATGGAAACCTCTGTAAAAAAGGCAAAGAAAAGTAAAGGAACATGACAATCCCACAAAAATAATTGTTTTTCTCAATGTGTTTTCTCTATTTGCTTAATATTATCTGAGATCACTCTGCATATTGTTTTCACCCCAGCCCCAGCCATCAGTAGATACAAGCTCAGAAATGAGAACTAAAGCACAAAAAACTACCAACCACAGGACTTAACTTACAGCACTGATCTATTTGCTCAGGTTCAATAGCTGTGGCACATTATGCTAAATTACACCACTACCCAACACACATGATGCATTTTGCATTAAGGTCTTTATCATACTGCACCGAAGCATTTCACTCCTAATTATGCATTATTTGGACAAATTCGCTGCACATGCAGAGCTTTTTTTACATATTGTTTCCTTTTATGACAGGGAGTTTTGCTGAACTGGACAGGTTCTGAGTTCAGTTTCAGGAAGGTCAAAACAATCATTGGAATCTCAAGGATGGACAAAGAAAAGGGAAAAAACAGGCACCTTTTATATACACATTACTTCTTCCCCATATCAAAAACCCACCCAAATACATAAATTCAAAGGACCTGCATTTTTGAACAAAAAAATCCTGCTCAAAAAGCTTTTTGAACTCCCCAGCCTTGTTCTTCATGCCTAAGTACACAGCATATTTCAAGATAATTCGAATCCACACATAGATTTTAGAGAAGTTTTGTCATCCCTCCCACTTCAATATAGTAAAAAGCACAAAGCATTGATTGCTGCTGTTGCTACAGAAGGGAAGTGTTCCGATGGATGCAGGGAATGGATCTGTGTGAAAATGAATCATTCAGTTCTCTGTCTAGTCTGCCTAAAACCCAATGAGTCAAGGGATCATGGATTTATGGCAAATTAAAACAGTCATGAAATCATGCCTTAATTACTCTTTACCTTTATTATAGCTCACCAGGAGCTTTACTACAACTTAACATTCATTGTTCTGTGATTTTCTTGGAAATTTAAAAGCAGCTGGAATAGTTTAAGTTGCATTAGGGACAAAACTAGGCAAGTACACTGAGAAAGTACTAGGAATATAAAATAGCTAAGAAATCATATATATAAAGCTGTACACTCTGTTCTTTCTGAATTACATTACAGGGAGCTACGCTGTTCAAGGAAAGTCTTTAGGATTAGAAATTCCAAGAAAATAAGCTAATGATGGAAATAAATTATCTGGTCTAAATCAGATATATTTTATTATGAATTTTACAGGGTTTATGTTATCTGACAAGAGGCTAATCAAATCAAACACAAAGACATGGTGATGATCAAAAGGGCAATGACAGTTGATGAGCAACCTCATCAACAGAAGCCAATGAGTTTGCTGCTGCTAAGACCACTGAAGGAGGTTCCTGCAGTCATGATTTCTGATGGGAAACCCACCAAAAAGCCTCAATGAAAAAAACTTCCTTTCCAGGATGCCCTGCAGACTAAGGTTGATTCCTGCATAAAAGGGTAGCAGGCTGGCACAGGACAGTTAATTTTGCAAGTGAGCAGAAAGAAACTTGGGATTGTGTAAAACACTGTGGTATATCTCAAGGGCATAGTGGGTATGTGGAAAACCTACATGACATTTAGGGGATGGGACACCTAAGAGAGGAAAGGAAGGCAAAAATGTGGATAAGTACAAGCATAGGCAGATGGAGACGAGAAGGGATGAAAGGAAATGGATGAAGGTGAACACTTTTCTAAATGACTCTATTGCATGTTGTTATTAAATTCTATCTCTAACAATCTTCTGTGTAAGTGCAGTCCTTATTCTGAGCCTGCATGTGTGTGAATGGTAATAAACTTCATGCTGGACTAGATGGCAAGGGGCACAGGATGGGTGCCAGCCACTGGAGAGAGATCACATGGGTGAGGCAGCTGAGGGCTGGGTGTCAGTAGCTGAAGTGTCTCAGACCAGTCCCTGGGGAAACCCACAGGGTGTGTAGGGGAGTGTGTGTGTGTAACCACAAAGCAAATTCAGTCAGAACTGGTTGGCAAGTAGGAGATCAACATTTGGAAAGACCCAAGGTTTGAGCTAGTCACTTTATAAAGGGGGCAGAGCCTGGGTATGGATATTGTATTGGCTAAAATTCCACATGCAAGACCCACAAGTGAAAGTGCGCCTGTGGATGAGCACAGTCAGGAAGTGTATATTCCATCAGTCCTGATCCTCCAGAAAGAAGGAACCAGACCATCAGTGTTGATCTTGTTTACATGAGTGCTGCTTGTTGTTACGTGGGCGCTGTAAGAGAGCTGTTCTGTTCACAGATCTGTGTGACTGCTCCTCTGTGTATGGTATATGCCCGTTTTCCTATTAGGAATACATGCCCAACCTCACTACAGGTTGCACCTGGGACTTCAGTGGGAGTGGGACAGGAGAATCCCCTCCCTGGGTTTTAAATTCCATCCAATTGTTCTTCAGTGGGTCAGGAAGGAGCACTTCCCAGCTGCTGAACTCCACTGGGCCCAACAAGCTCCAGCAGCTCTTACTTTCAATTTTGAAACTTTAAAAACCACGGCTCAGTAACAAATGCAAAACAATGGTGTAAAAAAGTTGCTTTCCTGTTTTAGTAATGCTACACAATGTAAATTGAGTTTTCTCTTCTCATACGAACAATTTGTGTTATCTTAATTCTGAGGACATAATTAATTTCCACATAGAAAATCTCTGCTTAATCCCAGTATCTAAATGCAAGAATGCTGGCATCAAATGATGGTGACTTTTCAAACTTTTCTACTTTAACATCAATGCTTCCAATTGTAAAATCTGAACTTTCTTCATATTTGAAAGCAATCATTGAAAAAAATTAAAATATAGAATTGCTGAGACTACTTAGCAATGTCCATGCTGAGAACAGCATGTATTGCTGAGAATCACCTTTGTTTTCCAAGTACCTGGAAAGCAGGTACAGACTTACCTTCTGTACTAAAATTCCTTGCAATAATTCCAATTTTTCTTTGCTTACAAGATTTTTGAACAATATCACCTGACCTTGTTAATGTATTTTAGCAAGGACTTATTGGACTGATTCTCTACATTTCTTTAAAAAACTCTTTTTCTGCTACCATTAAGGAAAAACAAACAAACAAAAAAGGCAACTTTATCACTAAGAAAAGGTCTGGAAACATAAACTTGTGGAAACAATATATCATTCAGTCAATGTCATCAATCAATAAAGAGATTCTATGCTTTCCATTGCTATTGCTAAATTATGGATACTGCTGGCTCTAACCGGAAGAACAATATGCGTGATGTTAAGAGGGCAACTTCAAAAATGAAGTTGTAGATAGTTATTTCCACTTGTCAAACAGAAGCACAACAGGGTGATGTATGTCTTACCAGGCTGCTTAATGCACAGCTCTGAGTTCTGGAAGGGAAAGACCTGTGTTTATTTGGTACATCTGCCATGCCCACCTTGTTTGTTAAGCCAATGAGGGTCCTGAAAGGAAAACTTGTGGCAAAACCCTAAAAAATCTTTAAGCCATCATGTATATATTCCTTGGAAAACATGAAAGAATACATTGTTGAATAATAATTCTCTGTGTGAATAACAGATTTGCTGAACTTCTTTTCACTTTTGAGCAGTCCAAATCCAGTCTGTATGTAGTACAACTGCAGCATTTCAGTACAGCTGAAAATTTGGGGAATTCCTGGAAGCAGAACTGGCGTGGTGGGGTAATCATTAAAACTACTCTTAAGAGCAGAATTATGCACATTTATTTTGCTGATTCCATCACACATTTTTTGTTGTAAATATTATGTCTCCTTTGAAATTTTCTGAATAAAATGGAGAATGAGATTTAAGAAAGAAAGTGATCAGTTCTTGAAAGCATGTAAGTAGGACAAGACATCAGATCTCAGTAGCTTTAGAGAGTATCACAGTGTTTATTCTAAGTAGAGCTGGCAGAATATGGTTCAGTATTTATCATTTACTGACTAGAAATAATAGGTATTTGTAGTATGAGAGGTGACTAATGTATTACCTTTTCATCTGAACATGTTAAATCTGATATGACAGCACAGCAGGATAATGAGTAATAACTTATTTTGAATATTCAGGACATTACAATGTATCCTGTGTTGTCTTTCCACACACAGAAACCTACTTCAGCATTTAATAAAATGAATGCTGTCTTTCTGAGTAGGATCAAGGAACTGGTGCGAGAATTAATTGTGACAGCTCTGTTGTAGATGAAAGACAGTGTTGCAAGAGCTGTCACACTTCTCCTTCACATGCTAGCTGAGGTTGGAACACCTTCACTGAAAACTTCTTATTTACAGAAAGCCAGTGAATCACATTTCTATAGTTCTATTGTTGTTCTTTTCATTTTGCATTCAAATACAACTCGGTATTTTACCAATACTGATGCTTCAAAAATGCGATCAAGAGAAACAAAATTCAGATTTTTTTTACATGCTCATTTTCATTCAGAGTTGAAGAAGACATCAAAGTTCAAGCCCAAAGAGCTTGATGGCAGCAATTACACTGACCTAAGCTTGGAGAAGGGGGATTTTGCTATATAGGCACAAGTTTTTACTTACATACTTATTAATGCTTCTAATGTTGACAAAAAGGACCAAAGTACTTCTAAAATGAGTACTGTAACACTAAGCTTTTGAATTCCACAGTGGCACCTGTAAATCTAAGCCAGGCATTTTGAATCCTACAAAATGCATCCAGGTGAAAAGTCTACTCAATTTATATTTCATGCAACTAGCTGGACAAAATCTAGAATCCTAAATAAAGAAGTTACAGCAAAAACTAAAGTCAGTATCACATTTTTAATTTCACCATACTTTGCGGTGTTAATTATCCTTTACAATGGGTCACATTAAAATGGCCACGTGGTTCAGCTGTGTCATTCAAAGGAAAGAACATGTCAGTGACCTGCACAAACATGCCTTTAGGCACTAGGAGTTCAGTCCTGGCACTTCCTGTGCTGCTTTCCTCACTCAAGAAAATGTACAGTCACTGTGTTATATGCTATTTTAAGTTAAGATGTTCTCAGTCCCCCCATCAAGGTTTTTCTTTTTCTCAGAAAATATTTAAAGAGCCACTGGTTTTGAGAAGAATCAAACCAGAATGACATTTTAAGGACAATGCTCAGGGCACTGAACTAGAGGAAGGAGTTCTGAATGCTGCGTTCTGCATTGGCCGAGTCTTGATCTCCAAGTGAGATGCTACCATCCAAAACCTGTCTCACACAACAGCAGCTCTGATCTGTGACCATACTCTGGTACTAGCACATCACGGATATCACTTCTCAGGTAATACATGTAAAGACCATTGAAAACAATCTGGATGCTCTCTGCTTTCATGCTTTTTTAATGACCGTAGGAAAAATAGTGTGCACGCCAGGAAGCACACTTGGGTATCTCTTTATGTGAAAGGAACTTACAATCTCATCATGGGCAAAGACACTAAAGGGCAGCATTGCTGGATTTTAAAAGTTATTGAAAGAGAATTTTTGGCAAAGCAGACAAAAGGAATGTGGTTTTCACCAAGTCAGGCAAGTTCTTCAGCCGGCTTCAATCATGTAACTAATGTCGCAAACATGTAACCCAAGAAGCTGAGTAAGAAGAATGATTTTTGTTACTTAAATCAGTACATTTATAACAATTCCTGAAGTCTGAACATGGTACTTAGTTAACTAAGTGGTGATGGATTTGCTGTTGCAGTGCCTGTGCTAGAGACTCATCAGAATGACTTTTAAGATTGATGAGCCTCTTTCATGGACCCTGTTGTAGGTGCCAAAGTGCCTCTTTAGGTTCTCCTTGCCTTCCACCATCCCTGTTTTAATCTTCATTTAAAGGCAAAGCCTTACTGCTGAAGAAACTAAAGGGCCTGGATCTTTCATCTGTATCTGCATTAAGAGACACTCACATCAAACGTAAAATTCCAGATTGAAAATAATTTCCAAGTAGTGCTGGTACTGATATTCCTTTCCTTGCAGAGCTTTTAAATACCTTATGTGCACACAGTTGTTCTGACTGTACCTAAGTACCAATGCCAATTGCTTTAGAGTAAAACACAAATCGCTGCAAAAAGAAAGGCATAGATTGTGTATCACTCTTTATACAGTGGTGTGGTGTAAATAAAGTGCTCTCTTCTAGCAGGGACAGGGCTGCTCGTGTACTGGCTGCCCTTTGTCAGAGGCTTTGTTGACCTTAAATCAGAACATCTTTCTCAACTGTGAAGCCAGTTATTTTCTGCTGTTTGTTTTGTTGGTATTGTGTTCTGCTAATTCCATGATTCAGCTGGGTATTTAAGAGAGACTATAAACATGTTCAGATGAGATGAAATTACTTCTATCTCCTCTGTTAGCTTAAGCAGTCAAATAGGTTTGCAAGGTATAAACATACGCAACAAAAAACCATCTCGTATTAATGGAAGTAATTGGCACGAAGAGTATGTCATGTAAATTAAGTGCATGTGTGTCGCAGGTAATGCAAAGAGATTTTTGAGACAGTACTTGCATCAATGCATAAGGAACATCTGCTTGAGATCAATACTTCTTTGGCCAGGTACCTCCGCTACTCCAAAGATCTTTCCTTTACATGCCTAGTGTGGGGTTTTTTTCTCCTGGATGCATTGCATTTTCCAATGTATCATTTAGGTACCAGATGTCTGCTTCCTTGCATTCACAACAGGAGGTAAAACACATCTAACACTTACAGGTCTGAGGCGTTTCACATGCATTCTATGAACTCGTCTATACTTCAAGAAGATAAAGAGAAGAGACACAGAAAATACATGAGCTAAAGGACAATCACTGTCCTCTATCCCTCTATTTGGGAAGGAAACCTCTCAAGGAAATTCAAAGAAAATATTCAAAATTAATTAAAAAGAAGGGCCTCCATTTAAAATACGAAAATACAAGACAAAAAGGATCTTTATGACCAAAAATAATCTTTAAGAGTATAAGTGTCTCTGAACATTGTGACTATCCAAAAAAATATTAAAAATTTTATAGGCACAAGGAAGTAATTAGAACATAAAAGATATAAATTCCTTTCAAGCTTCAGGGTATATGCTGTTTTAGCTAGGATTGAGCAAGGTTTAATGCCTATGGGCAAATGACTGTTCCTGTGGGAACTCTCAGCTCTCCCTGCCCTCGGCCTGTTTGTCCAAGACCAGCAGGGGAGGACACGCCACAAAGACAGGCTCTGGAAGTCTGTAACCCCTTTATTTGTGTTACTACTCTGTCGCATCGTTTGATGGAAAAATGCCTGCTCTTCTCTAATGGCTGATATTCTCACTCCACTGAGCACTGAGCAGACTGAGCTGGACCATGCTGCAGTGCTGCTGAACAGTGGAATCCGCTAATAAACTCAGAGTGAAATGCTGAGCATAAATCTCTTCTTACAATATTGTAATTAAAATCCAGGAGAGCTAGTAATTTTAGCATTACAGTCTGGATGTTTGTTGTTTTTCTTTTTTTTTAGTTTTGCCAATGAAATTAAACTCATACAGAGAAACTTGTTCAATGTTGGTTTTTGTGTGACTTACTCTGTGGTGGTGACAGCCCTTATGATAGGCGAAGACTGAGAGTGCAAAGTGTCAAAAGTACTAAGCCAAGCACATAACACAGTGAGAGCCAGGTGTCCTAATCTGAACTTAGATTTTGCTGTCTTTACTGGCATTTCAGGTCCCACTCTGTAACTCTTGTAACAGTCCTGCAAATACTTGACTACTACTGCAAGTTTATGTACCAGGTGCCAGTGCTCAGGCTGGTGGTGGGGCCTGACCCTGGCTGGGCACCTTGGGAACACCAGGGCCAGAAAGAGCCCAAAATGTTGGGCAGAGAGAGGAGGAGGGAGCAAAATGCAAGAAACAGCAGCGGGAACACCAAGGTTGGGGGAGCAGGCACTCCATGCTGGAGCAGATAACCACACTGCAGCCCATGGAGGATACATGCTGGAGCAAGTGATGCTCCTGAGGGAACTGCAGCCTGTGGAGATCCTACAACTGAGCAGGACGGAATTGTGAAAGGAAGGAGCAGCAGAGAGAAATGTCTATGTACCAACCACTCTCCAGCCCGACTTGTACTGCCTGGCGGTAGGTAGAGGACTCTGGAGCAGAGGAGTGAAGGGGAATTTGGGATAGGGAGGAGTAATAGGGTGGCTTTAATGTTTGTTTTTGTTTCTTGCTACACTAATCTATTCTAATTGGCAATAAATTAAATCAATTATCCCCAAGTTCAGTCTGCTTTTTCTGTGAAAGTAACTGGTCAGTGATCTCCCTGCCTTATGTCAAGCCATGAGCTTTCTCATCCTGTTTTCCTGCCCCATCTTTCTGAGCAAGGCAGAGTGTGTGAGCAGCTGGGTGGAGTCTGGCCTGTAGCTAACTCACCACATTTCATCTGTCACGGTCAGACAGGCACAAAAAATTCCTGCGTTTTTTGGTGCATTTTTAGAAGAGAGATATTTGGTGATTTTAAACTCTGTAACTGTGTGCAAGTGCATGTACACACAAGCAAATCTACATTTACTACATGCCTTCTATAGGGGAATCCAAAATCTTTAGTAAAAGAGGTGTGAAAAACCCCCAAATAAACCCAAACCAATTCAGCCTTAGGACAATAAAGCCTGATTTCTGTTAACATTGCCACTGTTGTGTGAAAACTCACATATTGATACTGGTTTCTTTGAAATGTTAGACTTTTTGTTCTACAAAAAAAAATGTTTACAGTTATGGATAAGATAGTTCAACAAATACGCTACCAAAATATGACATAGGGTGTCACTGTGGTTAAAGCTGCAAAACAATACTTGGATTTTGACACAAAGGAAGAAATCTTAGGGAGAGAACAAGGGAAAGAAAAACCTACTGCTTCTTTTGTTAGCTGCTTCTCACCCATCACCTTAAGAGCTACATCCATGCACATGAAGGAAAGACAACACTGCATCAACTATGGTCATAACTTTCTGAAATCTTGTTAGCAGCATAGCTTCTGTATTAGAGCAGCTGAACTCACAAAGACATGGACAGAACTAACTCCTCTTCAAGTTATTTAGGTTAGAACATGACAACGGGCAAGTAATCAGAAATGCAATGACAGGTCTCCATTTCTGGGAACTATTTACAGTACTTATGTGAGATGGGCAAAAAGTCATTGAAAATAAGTGTCAGATGTTGTTCACATGGCACATCTGTACACCTCTGACTTGGGATATTGCTTAGCCACCCTTTAAATGCAGAAAAATGTATTTGTATTCCTCCTAAGTAATACTATAAATAAAAGCCCCAGGAGTATGTATGTGCCAGCACTTCTTGATACCATTTCATTAGCACCTCTTTTTCCTACAGGGAAAGGCTGGCTTTTCTTTGAAGGATTTGCTTTTTAATTTGCTTATTCAAGAGCAGTACTCTGACTACATCATTCTGCTCTCAATCTGCTGTCAATAAAAAACAGCAATCAACTATAACATTAGACGAGAACTAATTTTTGCTGTTAAGTAATAGCAATACCCCTAAGATCTCACTCTAATGATTAAAAATATTTAAGAATAGCATTGCATTATATTTCAGTTTAATTCCTGAGCAGTGGCAGCATACCTAACTTATTGGAAAGATAACTGAAATGTACATTAATTATATTTTCTTAAAAACATGTCCTGGTTAATTCCAAGCCTCATAAGAGAAGAGAGAAATTACAAAAACCTACTTCCTCTGTTTCTTTCTTTAACTACCTTGTTGTACTGTTTTACTGCACACTGAAGTAATTGTCTTTCCCATGTGCTTTTTTTATAAAAGATCTTTCAGTTTTCTCTATGGGAGCTTACGCAAAGACAGAGAAGGAGAAGTGGGAATGCCGCATTCAGATTGCATTCACTTTCTTACAGATCCTGAAACTCCTTATCCTTATTGTAGATGGAGTTCTGTGTTGGATCTTTTTGAAAATAACTGAGAGGGGGACATGCTGAAATGCTCAAAGGTTTGCCCAAATATTGAATTAAATTCTCAAATTCAGCATAATATTACATACACTAATAGGTATTAATAATAACACCTGGACCACTCAGTGCCAAAACTGGAAATTTACTATAACATTTTTATATTTCAAACTAAATTTTTATGGTGAAATAAATTTCTTGAAACTCAAAAAATTGTCTTATACAATACTTAAACAAATAAACAGTCCCACAAATTAAAGCACTCATAAGATGAGTCATTTTCTGTAAGCACAACAGCAAAAAATTTTGAAAGGCAATTTATCAAACAATAATGAAAACCTCTCAGATGATCCAGCTTCATATGAAAAAGAGAATATTAGTGTCGATACAGACAACCACTGCATTGGCATTTTCTGCTTTTCAGATAAATGAGGACATTTTACAGAAAATCAACATGGACAAAACAATGTCCCCAGAAGCCTGAGCATGCAAATCCTTTTTCCTTTAACTGGTACTCTGCAAAGGCAGAGTGACTTGGCAAAATTAGAACATGTTATTTCAAAGAAACCATCAACTAATGGATTAGATTTCCTTGAATACCTACCAAAAGCTGTCCAGCAAAACAGATAAACAAAATGAAGGAAAGCAGGAGAAACGCAGCCCCAAACGAAATTCCAAGAATAGATGTTCTAGAAGAAAAGGAAAAGAGGTATTAATTTCTTTGTTGCACATTTGTCACATGACATTTCTTTGTCTATAATACTGATGATATGAAAAATTACTAGGTGCAAGTTGCAACTTCCAAAGATCAACACCATGGAAAACCAATTACAATCTTTACCAGAACAGCAGGCATTTCCCCTGCCATTTTCTCAATTCAGGAATGCTTAAATTGGTATTACCTCTGACTTTCCAAAGTTATTACCATGAGAAGCTAATCATTTCCATACATATAATGACAGACTACATTAACAGCAGCAATGTTTTGTTTTAATTTTAGGAAGCCTGTATTAAAGAAGATCCCTATTGCTTTATTTTTATGTTGTTGATTTTGTAATAACATAAGAGTGTAATAGATATACAAAATAAACTTGCTGGTGGTGTACATTCACCCCTAAAAGGCAGAAAACAGCACAGGTCAGTGATGTCCATTTTCAGTGTCTCACAGCAGAACCTGTGATATCTGTGATGCCGATCTTCCTTACTCACTGTTCCAGTTCATCCTTTTCTTGTGTGTTATAAATAGAACGTCTAGCTAAACGTACCATCCCTGGGTACTCAGGGAACAGGGATACAGTAATAACCTGTGCTTTCCTTCATTCATTCCTTCATTCATTCTGCAAATGTGGAAATCTCTCTATAGGAATACCACAGTAGAGCATAATTGCTCCATTAGGCACTATGTGAGAGTTTCTTACCACATCTGCCTAGGGAAAGATGCAGTGGAACCAAATTATGTTTAACGAATGCCAAGAGAAGACCAGAAGCTCTGGATTAACTGAGTTGTTTAAGCATGGGAACTAGATGCAGTCATGAAGTCTCTCACCTGAGTACCTGCGTTCAGGTTTAACTCCAGATTTGACACTTTTACAGAATAAAAAAAACATCTCTCAACTCCTTTGAGCATCAGCAAATATCTTACTTTATGAGACATTATATGCAGAAATGTTAGGAAACATTTTGCTCTGTTTTAACAAGAGTTATATAAAATATTTTCAGGAAAGAACAACAAAGCATTAACATCACCAACCAATCTGATGGTATTAAAAGCATTTTGGAGAGTAATTGATGAGCTTCCCTGCCAGTCATTCAGAGAACTTCTTATATGGTAAGTATTAATCACCAGATTTTGGGCTGATATGCACAGATGATGAAAAACAAACAACTGGCAATTCACAACATATATTAATCATGAAATAATATTTCTTTAAAAGTCATTTGAAGATCATTATTACTTATGAATACATGCTGTCCAAGAATTTCTTATTGAGACTGAGACAGTAAGCTGTACATCAGAGTATTAAAACTAGTCTCTACTCTTAGGAATTGAAAATCCTGTAAGCAACAGAAGAGATAAAGAAAAGGAAAAAAAGAAAAAAAAACAACTAGGAAACTAGAAAGAAAGTCAGTTAGAAAAGAAACGGGTTTATTTTTTATATATGCATAAACACTTCCAGTCATATATGTCCCTCATTAACAGTCAAGGAACTATTTCAAACTATAGCTATTCTTTCTCTGATATGAAGAATACAAAAAAAAGAGCCTTAAAAAATGACTCAACACAAGAATAGCCTTCTCAGTCAAGTCTGGAGTGCATCCTTTTGGAAGAAGAAATGAAGATGTTTGTGAGAGAAGCTGGAGAGCACGGGAAATAAAATTAACATGGCATAAAGAGAGCTTATGCAAAGAGTACTTAATCTCCTGGGCAACAGGCAAGAACAAAAGGTCTTTGTAGCTGTTTCACATAATCAGTGATGCTATTGAGGGGGCACAAGAATTACACAGCAAGGTGAACAGGACAAAGAGAAAAGGACTGAGGATAATGAAAAGTGGTATCTTAGAATCCAGAGTTTAATGGTGAAAAGAGAGGAAAAAAAGACATAGCATTTTTAGTCCCCACACCCCATTCTCTTCTGGGAACAGCAGGACTTCTGTTTCAGTTAGGCTAAGACAAAATAGTTTCACACTGCTCCTAGAAGGAAAGAAGTGGGTTGAAAATGCTATAAAGAGAAGCAAAATGCTAAAAATTAAGTGCCACCATAAACAAGTCTCATTTGAGGCAATGACCATAGGAAAGCCATGACATGATTTATTTTTTGTCACTGGAACATTACAAAACCAGTGCAGGTCTTTACAGTAAACTGACCTTGCTTTTACTGCGTAGAGTTATCAAATGCATTGCATTGACAGATTTGGGCAAAATATTTAGTCAGAGGAGCACCTGAAATTGCATAAGCCAGGTAAGTTTTTACCTGCCTCTTCTATGCTTCAAGGAATGACCCCATTCTGCTCTCTGCTACAGTGCCCCACCAGAAACCCAGACAGGACAACCCTTGACCATAACGTACAGAGGGACAGTTTAAAAGTGAGGAAACAATGTGAGAACTTTTCAAGCTTCAGGTAATTCCATGTCTAAATAATGTATGATCTTAGCTAAACTTGCATTTTTCTGGTTTCATTAGGAAATATCTGTTTTGAACAATTTATTTTTATCAGTGGTACGAAACTGGAAAAAAAAAATTTATATATATCTTGTCGGTAACAATTTAACTGAAAACCAGAAATTTACTTATGAAGATAAAGATACTGAAAAATGCAGAAAATAATGTGTTTTTTTCTACAATTTTGTGACTTTTAGGAAAATATGTGACTTATGGCACATGTCCTTTAACAGGATGTAGGGAATTTCCTTAGCTTGTCAGGTAATCGATATCCATGATCTGAACTATAGGACTGCAAATTCTCTTGAGGTTACAAAATCACAGTGAAGACACTGCAAATGACAATATACAAGCCAGTACTGAATTCAGACTTTTTTGGTACCTAATAGTAGCTATTTATTTCTTAAAGCAGTTGATGCTTTCACTAAGCCATCAAAGGATTCAATAGCTATGGAGACTGTATGGCAGCTTCAATGTTAAAACAATATCAGTTCAGTTTTATAACTCTGCTTGAGTTGATTGTTGGTTTTTTTGTTTTGGGGTTTTTTTTGGTTTTTTTTGTTTGTTTGTTTGTTTGGGTTTTTTGGGTTTTTTTTTTTTAATACAGCAGAAAAATAGCTAGAATGATGGTTTTCTTTTATTTATACCATCCTATATTTTACATGACTGCTTTTGGACAAAATTTTTAAGTACTACCTTTCCTATGAAGAAATTCAATTGTGCCTGATTGAAAATATTATGATAAGGCCTCCTCAGCACGAGTCAGGACAAAAGGACAGAGCTTCTTGAACACAATAGCCTCAGAGAGTGAAGACTTGGGAAGACTCTTAAATATAGCCCCTAATAAATCCCTTACTTGAATACTACAAGAAGTATCTCCTGTTCAGTAGAAAAATACTTTCATCAATTCACCAGTTTGCATTTTGAAGAACCAACTCTACCAATTCCACGCTAGTACCAATTCTGTTTGCTTAAATAAAGAGTGTAGTGAATTTCTAGAGACAGGTCTCTCACTTGGTAAACCAAGAATTCTAGAGAGCCACTGCAGGCCTGTTCCAAGGAAATGTAATGATAAAGATTTGCTTTCATTTTAATGCCAATGAAGACCTACTCCTCATCATACACTTCACCCCAAGATATTGTTTTCTTGATTAAATTTATAATTACCATTTTTTGTAAAGCTTATTATTAAAACACCACATCACTTTACTGACCCCAAGAAAATTAAAACCTTAATAAATTATTTCAGCCTTGAAAAAAATGCCTTATGATCTTGAAGATATTACTTAGGACTTGCAACTTGCTGGATGTTATTCATCATCAAATATCTCCAAATCTACTTTTAAGTAGCAGGCTGTGTGCCTGCACAGAAATCAATGATATTACAGTACTGCAAAACCAGATTAATGGAATAGTGAATCAATAAAACCCAGTGACAGATTTAGTTCATCTCCCTGTCTTCATTAGATCACCATTTTAAAGTCCTGTAGAACTTTTGGAAGAAAACAAAAAGGTTAGATAGAATTTTAGTAGGAAATAACATTTGCATTATTGGAGTATGTTTGATTTAAGCTACATTTGTGATGACTACATGAACTGGTGATTTTTAAACTTTTTTATTGTTGTCGTTGTGGCTGTTCTTTTAATTTGCAATGCTCCCAATTTTCCAGAAAAGATGCAGGTACCTGTATAATACCTTGCCTTTCTGTCTTCCTTTTTTGTATCTATTAAAATAATCCACAGACCACTTGAAGCTGAATACCATTCATGTTGGTAACACCTGATTTCACACTTTTGCTTTTACAATTTAATATGCAGCTCTATGAAAGGATCATAAGACACTTAACATTTTGGTAATGAAAATGATAAAGCATTTATCAGTGTCTTTTGCTCTGATGTTAGAAATACCAGAAATATCAGTAAGATGGAGGACATTTTCCTTAGCTGAATACAGCTCCCTAGAGGTTCACTGATATTCTGATATATTTCAATGAGCTAAACAATTGGTGTAAGTGACATAGCAAAGATAGAGCAAAATGAGTGTCTGACTACATGCAAGATAAATGATAAATCTAGATTAATTTTTATGACTGAAATCAAAACCAAAAAACAGATTTAAAAATCATACTGCTGGCCTGGAGCAGTTAGATCCACCTTTGGCTTTTGGGATGTGGCAAAACATGAATTTCCCTGAATTAATTCCTTTACTTATCAAAATACAGTATGAGCTTGTAAAATAAAATTTTCCATGTGTCTTAATTTCATATTTTTAATAATGCCTGAAGTCAGACTCAACCATGTGCAGGATACTGCTGAATGCTTGGAAGAGTGTCCCTTGGTTTGTGTCTCCGTTTAGAAATTAGCTGGGAAACTGCTGCTGTAGCACCTGAATGGAAGTCCATAAAACTTTATACATGTCGGCAGTATGGAAAGTCAATTTGTAATGTACTAACAGCTCCTTCTGGCTTTGAATTAAAATGTGAGTAAATACTACAGAACAAGACCAATCGCTCAACTGTGGTTATAAAGAATAATGCTAAAAGTGCTCTACGGGAGAAAGGACTGTAAGTTAAGAAAAACTGTATGACAGGGAATATGAAGTGTTGGCTTTAGAAACAATTGCTATAAAACAAATCCCAGCTTTCCACTGTGTAAACAATCAACAGCAAAATTTAATTTTAAGAAGTGTAATAAAGCATCCTTTATTGGAACAGCCTTCTGGTTTTCAGCCTTTCTAGAATATATGCAAATATAAATCATCTCATAATAGATAAATTCTGGTAAAAATAATTACTCCAGAAATGGATTTTAATATTCTAAAATTAATTTTATAAATATATGCGTTATGGTTATTAATGCTCTGTTTTCATGCTTAGTATAGCAGTACTATCCTAGTGGTATATTAAATACATTTATTTATCACAGTTCCAAGTCTGCAATCCATTTTGTCCCACTCCAATGTCCAACTGTCACACTTATTTTTAAATGCAAAGATAAAACTAAAAGGAATTCAGAATTTATACTAATGTTTGGCATAACACCATTGACAGTGTTTAAAAGTAGAAACAAGCCTAACTTTGAAAATCGGCTGAAATCCCCAGTCTTTTCTGTTCAATTTCATTTCCATAAACTGACATCTGTAAACTAACAATTCCAAATTTTTTTTTTACTTATATAATGAGCAAATATACATAGGAATTAATACACATTAAATAGGACTTACTTTGGCAATACCAGAATCTGTACAACAAAAATGCAGAAGAATATGAGGCAGGCACAAGTTACATAATACTTGAATGCAGGCAGAGTAGTTGCTCGATACTGGAAGAAAATAAAACCAAACATTAAAAACACAATTGCCAAAGCAGAGGAAACATCACCCAACTGAATTTTCAACTTAAAGATCCACACATGTATAGGAAGTTTTTAGCAACAGTAAATTTCCTGTTCTTCAGTGACTTCACATCCACTCACACAGGGCTAGGGATTATCAGGCATAATATTAATCCTTTTGCTTATTGAAGAACAGCCATGTCAAATGGTTTTGCCTTGTTCTTCCACTGAGCAGACTATCTCAAATTCATCAGAATATGTTTAATTAACAAAAAAATCCCCCTCCCTCCCCCCTCCAAAAAAAAGAAACCCTCCAAAAAAAATGTTAAAGCATATGTTAAAATATTTTTAAGAATGGCCAACCATTCTTCACACATTCCAAAATTCTTTGTGATTAATTCCTCAAACTGATTTTCAATTATTGATAAATAGTGAATGGGCTGAAACAATTATAAAAAATGTAACATTAATTTAGACAGGAAACTTCTGAGCACAAAAAGTAGCAAAGTGTAAGCTGTGCTACAGAGCATAGCTAGCAACCACACTGATATTTACTGAAGCTATATTACTTCAATTAGAATATTTTATGTCTTTGTTAAAAGGCCTCATATGTCCACTGCTACTACAAAACACTTGATATTCTTAGGAGACAGTCAATTTGATCCGTTTTGTCACGAGAAAAATCTATTTAGCTCTAATTAGTCTGTCTAGAGACATGAGAATTAAGCAATGAAATATTTATCAGAGTTGCTCTGCTATTTGAGATAGATATATCTAGGTTGAAACTAATTAAGTACTCAAAGGGAAATGATCTAAGTAGCTATTAAAGTTACTTACTCCATCCTAGTTGGGCTTTTTTTTTTTTTAAGGATAAAAGTTCAAGATTTAATTACTAAAAAAAAATATACCAAAGATTATTCACAAAGTGCTTGAGATGCAAACTTCAGAAAATGGGAAGTGCATGAGCTGTGCCTTCCAACTGCAAGCACACAGCTGTGTCTCTGTGCTTAATGCCAAGTTCTGCCTATGAAACCAGTGCACCAAACTTTACATGAATATGTAGAAACTCACTTTGGCAACACAACAGCTTTTTTCACTTTTGAATTGTATGACAAATTAAAAGCAATTCTTATCACTTATCGAACTAAATTACAAGGCACAAATGTATCTTTGCTCGATGGGTACTTTTGCAGCAAGTTCTGCTCTTCCACCTGTCAAATATGTTTGTGGTCCTGTTCAACAATTTTGGATCTTGAGCTGCAATTAAAATTTTAGAGAAGTCCAATCCACTTTTAAATTTGTCTTAGTGTTTCACACTTCTCAAGACATTTCCTAATGAAGACAGGCAACTCACTCCTTAGGTTAAGCAATTATTTTGCTTTATTATCTTTCTGTACTTTCAGGTCCCACGGGGCCAGAAAAGCTTCTTTTTAAATTAAATGCAGACTTCTTACTAAGTTCTTTAAAGTCAAGACTGGACTGGTGAGTCATTAAAAAGCGGCAAAAAAAGATATTGAAAATCTGGATCCAAAAATAACAATTAGCTCTTTGCTGTTCCACAGCATTCTACATCAAGATATTAGACTTCTACTGGGAGCATTGACTCAGCCAAATAACTTAGCTCCCAAATTTTCTCCCAGGTCACTGTCCAAAGTACACATATGACGTTTTTTTCTCAAGCTCTCTTTCAGAATTCATTGGTTAGTAACACCCACATTAAAATCTTAATGTGCTACCAGGCACAGCTTTGATCCAGTCAGTGAACCCCCAAACAATAAGGATGAAACCACACCAGGTCTTGCTTCTTCTCTCTTATGAAGTCTTCAAAACAGGCTCAAGGAGCCTTGAAACCTTTTCCACCCTAAAGCATTGCCAAGCAACACATGCCTCTGTCAGCTGGCCATAACAACTATTCTGTTGAGCTGGGAAAGATCTGAAAATAATTTCAGCTGCTTTGAACTGAAAGATATCTGCAAAAATAATTAAGTATGTGTTTGACCACCACATGGGACACAGAAGATACACTGTGAGCACAGTACAGTAATACTTCCTCTAGCCCCTTCTCAGTGTATAAATTCACTAATTTATACAGCCAGTTGTGGTCCAGCCTTCCTCTTACTTCCCTGAAGGACAGCATAGCTGTTCAGCCATCAGCTGCCCCATGCTCATGAGAAAGCAGAAAGAGGGAACTCCACAGCCTTCCTGCTGAAGCTGTGTCAGTATGAAGAAATACACTCGAGGTCCACAGGGCCATAAAACAATGCAAAGGCCTGACTTATGGAACTTATGGAAAAGAACTTACTTCTTTTTCCAGAGTCTTATTATAGAAAAGAAGTGATATCCTTTGAATGTCTTCAGATTTAAGCCACTGCCTAGAAGAGAGAAGGAACATTATCACTGACATAGGAATAAAGTAGTCCTGTCCTTTTATATTACTGAGATGCAGCAAAATAAGAAGATCAGTTGGAATAAAGCAAGTTCATGTGTATTGCAGTGTATATGGTGAATTTCACTGACAGTAAAAGTGGATACTACAAATCCCCTCTCCTTTTTGACTCTTACTGCTGAAGTACACTTTAAAAAAAAGCTCAGATGAGCAATTGTTTTTCTGTTGATCATTCCTAAGGAGAACCAAGGGAGAGATTTATATGATGTAACTCTAACAGTGATATTCCATTCATGTCCAAAATACTGTAGTATATCCAGTGGACAGAAGTGAACCTGAGACAAAAACAGTCCTTCACAAGGTACCTTTAGGAAGGGTACTAATTACAATAGTTACAATATGCAGGAGTGGTGGGTAGGTAAGTTACACTTCACAAACTCCTATTGCAAACAAAAATGTAACAAACATTATTAAAAGCAGTGGAGGGATTTTGTCTTTGAGCTGTATGGGTCTCTTGACCACAGCCCTGTACTCTAGAGGTAGATTTCGATCTTTTTGCAGATTATAAAACCTTCTTCCTTGCTATAACATGAGAAATAGCATAAATACTTGCATTGAAATAACAAATCTATTTTAAACTAAGTGAATCTCGACAAAAGCTTGACATAGCTTTTACAAAATGAGATGTTCTAATATGAAAGACTACATTTATTTTAATGGACACTTGAAAAGACATAGAATATTTAAATGTCAAGAGGGTTTGGCTGCTTGTACCTGAAGGGCACCACGCAAATTTGAAAACAAAAAATTAATTAAGCAGACTAGCTCTATGGACATGCAGTATTTGAGCTTGAACAATAGTAGCAGGGCCTGAGATATTTTTCCAACATTTCCAGCAATAACTTTAAATTAGGCTCTAAACTAGTAGTGTAGTTAATGCCTTTTAAATAAAAGGGAATGTCTCAACTGACTGTCTGTAATGCAAATAAGTAGCAGCAGTGAACCACAGTGGAACATATCCTAAATTAAAGTCCTGGAGAACAAGAGTGGACAGAGTGGAGTATAAGCTATTAGCTTTAATTTGTGAAATAGAAAATACTTTTTTCCTTGCCTGGGAGACTGTCCCTCTTCCTGTGCAATCAGTTTCTTTAAAAAAAGGGTCTGTAAACATAGTCAGTTCTTGGAATGCTTAATTCAGAAATATATTTCCCAGTTTGCTCTGCAATGGTTCCCATCTATGTCTGATCATAGTTAGGATTCTGAGGAGAAAGGGAACTGGAAGGCTGGTGCACATACAGCATGATTTTGTTTGGGTTCAGCTGTAATCTACTGGAGAAAACATGCAGTTTGCAGAACATTTTTGGTAAACTGTGAAAATGAAAATGCAAATTTTTTTCCATTTAGTTACAAAAATTAAACAAGAAGTAACCCTCTTCCCCAAATAGGTAACTAATTTCCTGTTTTTTCCTATGGCATCCGACAGGCGGATTGATTTAATTACCATCAGCACATTGCTAAAAAGTTCTGTCTGCAGATCTACTCCCAAGGGCCTGATTTGGTTGCACACTTGATCGCGTGTGAAGTCAGCAGTGCCATTTACAGCACGTGCTGCCTCATACTCCGCATTACAAGCTCACGTTTTCAGAAGCTACCAGTTCTTCTTTAAAGTTCACAAAAAAATTATGCTGGTTTTAGGTAGCAGGTGCTGAGAGGTCTGAGATCAGGGAAAGAGTACAACACAAACAAATGGAAGTGGAGACTAAGTACAGCAGAGGGAGCACAAAGTCACATACCTTTGGCAGAGACATAAGGGCTAAAAAATTCTACCTTCAGCCTCACCCCCTGATGAGTCTGAGAATCGCCAAAGTATTTGCAAGTACCTGAGGACGTGTCTCCTGGGAAGCTAGGTACCAAAGTTTGGCTTAAATTCTTTTGCAGTTTCAGGAACAACACAGGCAGACATCTGAATTGTGCCTGTATTCACAGAGGTGTGTGGTTTCACAGGGCTTGTACTGCTTGCCAGTGTACAGCAAGGAATTACGCACAGAGCAGAGCAGCCACCGTGACTTAAAGGAAAAAAGAGCAAAGGGAGTGTGTCCTTTCAACATAGCAACCTACTCACCAAAGACCAACTGGCTTTACTTTAGCCCCCTCTGTAGGTACATATTTAGCTAGCAGATCAGATCATCATCCATCTCATGCCCTACAGGAGTTCCCTAACCACCAAGGCTTGGGATGGCATAGCTAGGGCTGCTCATCCCCAGCCTGTGCAGGACAGCCCCTTTGAGCCAGGAGTGCTTTGTTCAAGATACAGGGAAAAGAAACACAGGGGCAAAGTGTGATGTTACACCCTACTGGCTAAGGCACAAAAGCTCTTTGTTCCTCACTCACTCTCACAGTAATGTTTTTTAACTTTTCTTCATTCAGTCATAGACCTATTTGCCATGCAATCCAAACTTTGCACTTAAAAACATTTAGAAATGCCAGTTTTCTCATAGATTTTCTTAAAAGTTTGCTCCTTGATTCACAAAAGCAAAAGGTTTGGTTTCACAACCACTCATTTGCTCTAGCTGATAATGTTATTTTCATTTTACAGATGAAGAGCTGAGGCACAAAAATATGCACAATTACAAAGAAAACAAAAATGTGATTAGTTTTGTGTCCTAAATATAGGAAATATTTTATTTAATTGTCCTGTGTGCTTAGCTTTCACAGAGTTAAAATATTATTGAATTACCTTGGCCTTTGAGGAATCAGCACTTTTGACAACTTATTCCTGAGAATTAATCAATTGAATCACAGCTTTTAAGAGATTCATTCACCAAATTGCTACAGAGCTAGGTAGAGAATCTAGTTTCAGAAGGTGACATTCAGCCTTTCTGATATATAAGATCATTTTTTATCTTTCTGCAATTTCCCATGTAATTCACAAAGTGCACTGAAACTTTTTCAAAAACCTTTTTTATCCCCAAGTTTCTCTGAATTCTCGGTAATAATTAGATAAGACAGGGTTTCTGTGAGATAAAACAACATACAGTATGGTCACACCAGTATTTTAATGCATTTATACAGATGCTTTACTTTTGACATCAAAACATCACTTTTTAAAATCCATGTATCAGAGCAAGCGTACCTGAAGACCCATAAAAAGTGACAAACTTTATATAGCTGGTTTAGGGAAGTCTAGTATAATCAAAAGGCTTTGCCTATCACACAACCTACCCTATTTCACTGTATTCTTTCTATGACCTGTAACTATCAACACTTTTCTAAAATTACTGGAAAACATTTTCCTAAATCCAGGTACCATTTAGTAGGACTCAAAGATGAAAAAAACCCAAAATGTGACATATGAACATTAAATAATTAGGTGTAATACCCAGCTAATTAAGATTCTGAGTAACAGAAGCAGTGGGGGAAACATGTAATTAATCACAATTATTGTCCATATTTTTGAAGGGCAATTCCCTGGTTTCATCAGAGAAATATAAGAAGCTTGAACACTTATTTTGGACAGGTATTGATTTCTTTCTCAGCCTTATCTATTCACCAGGAAACAGAAAACATCACACTGCCTCCAGCTCTTCCTAGGACACAGATAAAAATAAAATACATGGCAGGTCGTCTTGCCCAGCAATTCCAACATGCTATCACCATTAGCCTTCCCTAAGAAATCAACCAAGTAACTGAGAGACATTACACTATGGTTTTAGGGAAAGTTTCTAGTTCTGAGGAATTGTTTCTGTGACAATTGGGAAGCATCAACTTTCACATAATTCCGATTCCCGAGCCAGTTATTTCTTGTGTCTTACTTCTCTGCCCTCAGGTAAGATAAATCTGTAGTGCTACAACCTTGAGTCTACAGACACAAACAGTTACAGAGCAAACTCCCTTTGCCAGAAGATCAAGACAAGTCAATACCTCTGTCACACCATGATTCACAGGCACTGTCTTATCTCATATAGTAGAATATGTTACTTTACAGCCTATCTTCAAAACGTGCAGCGTTTCCTATGCCAGCATCAGTGACACCTTTACTGTTTCCAGACTCGGTGTGCAAGTGGCACCAAAAAAAACTAAGCACTGCCCTCTGTTGCAGATTTATGTCAAAGAGACAACAAGAGACAACAAAGGATAGAGGATAAAGCCCTACTTTTGGGCATTGATTCCATCAATGGCTCGGATCATCCTCTCGTTCAGTTCCTCCTCAAACCTTCTTTTCTGGGATTTTGTTCTGAAACAGAAAATGTGGAAAGTTACTTCAAAAACAACAGCTGTCATAAACTTGTGAGTTTATCATAAATTTTTAACATTTATACTGCAACAGCAGCTATAGGCATCAGGCACAATGACCCTTGTAAAAAGCTCTTAAAAACCATCATAAGCTACAGTCTCACACACAAACACACACACACAAATCTAGAGTTTAGCTCGTAGGGAGCACTTAAATAAAACACAAGAAAATATTTCATAAAAAACCAAGAGAGCTCAATAAATTCTGGTCTAAGGGAAGTCTTCCACAGTGTTATGAATTCATGAAAAAGAATGGGAATATGCTCAAATTCATAAAGCATTCCTGTTTCTTGCAGTTATTTCTTAAAAACCTTGTCAAAATTGTATCATGAGCACAATGTATTAGCGCACTGAGGCATAACAGGTATTCCCTACCAAAATCCAGCTAACTCCTCTTTTCTTGGAAATACCTTATTATTTTTAATAAGAAAACTGAGCACTGTCTGAAATCAGTTTCAGGCATCCATCATGTTTCTCTATTTATGAGCCTTGTAAATCATCTGCAATAAAAAAAGCTTCTTTACTTTTGACTGGACTCAGCATGAACCCAACAGAGGATCATCAGAATGGGTTTATCTCTGCTAACATAAATTGCTGCAAACATTATCAATCCTTTCAGTAGTTGTGCTTTCCTTGAAAATGACATATCTCCAATAAGATACAGATGATGTCTGTATTTGAAAACTTAAATCCAATGTTAACTTAAAACCAATGTTTTCTAAGAAGTCATCAGTCAGATCTGTCAGTCAGATCAGTCAGAAATTTTTGACTCTTTGCTCACCAAAACCTCCTTAACCTACAAATTGAATCCTGTCAAAGGTAACATGGATTTTCCTCAAACATCAAGTTTTTGGGTTATTTCCTCAAAACTGATAACCTGTTGCAGGTTTCAAATTAATACAGAAATTGTATTAGTGTGCTTACAAGAACTTTAAAAATCTCAACCAATTTCATGCCTACTCAACGCTATTGAATTTAGGTAAGAAAGTGCTTATAACTTGTTTCTCACAGAAATCAATCACAGAAACAATCTAGGAGAGATACTTAGACAGATGAGGAGACATTGTCCAACCACAGTTAATCCTCTTGGCAGATCCTCAACAACATAAGACTGTCATGTAATGCATAAGAGCTAACACTTCCACAAACAGAAGCCTACAGGCAGGCTTCAAACCCTACATTTTCATATTCTAATAAAATACTGATTTTCAAAGTGCTTATGATCATTTCAGCTCTCTCATGTGAGAATGATTAACTAGCTTATCTAGAATCCCAGTTACGTCTGTCTCACTATGGACATTAGACACTAGTAGTGGAAGAAATTCCTCCCATAATATGGTATCAAGACACATTTTTCTTCCTTCTGAATCTATTCTGTAGTGGAGTCTAGAAACACAAAAGCAAGACCACTTCAGAATCTTCAAGAACTGCATTATTTCCAAATGCCATAGTCCAATGATCTTTCACTGCCTGACAGAAATTCTTTGGACATACTGTCCAAATGTAAATCTGCATTTTTAGAATTAGACTCTTTTTATTAATATCATGCATGTTCAGTCAAAACATGTTCATCTTCTGGAACTGAGCAATATTTTAGGTAATTGCATAGTAACCAGAGACAATAAAAATACAAACTTTTAAAAGGTTCATTCAAATGACTTTACAATATTTATGATATCACCATCTGGCCCTAGTCATCGAGGTACCAAGCAGGAGCATGAAAACTTAAAGCTACTGTGATCTTGTAAACATTTTGTGTAGCAGAAGCACCACAAAAGACCACAAAATACCTTTTGAATATCTACTACTGCAAACATATTAAAGACTTTAAAATAATAAACCGCAACACAAATACAAAGCAATTACACAAATATACAAAATGTGTCTTTTAGTACATATTATTAGCTGTTGCAAGAAAAATTATTAACAGCCCTTTCCATCTTCCCTTTTCTTACTCCTCTCTGGGCTTCCTCCCCATTTTCCTGCATATAATTTTCTTCCCACTGGTAGAGAACCTGGTTTGTAGTAGGTCACCAACATACTAATTCAGAATAAAGCTATTTGTTACCAGGAAGTGAATTTGAAATTCATAAGTAACATGTCTGCCAAATCTGTTTCCTTTAGCCCTTCTTTATGTAAGAGGTATCAGCAATTACATATAAAAACCAGTCTGCGTGAGAAATGGCCCTCACTATTTGACAGCATACCAATGTATATTTATTTATATGGACACTTTCTATGAATAACTGATTTTTTAAAGATTGATTTACCTCTCTCTGCAACGCTGAAAATGATATTGCCCCATGGGAACATCCTAAAAAACAAACAAACAAACAAACAAACAAAAAGACCGCTATTAATTGCAATAGACTTTAATAATATTAAGTTGCTTTTAAAATAGTGTTGAAAACAGGGTCAAGTAAGGAGAAAAGTTTCCAGTGTAAATACTTTTAGCACTCAATTAAATCTGTCTAAAAGAAAAATCCAGTCAAAAGTGGAAGATGGAGTGACCTGGAATAAAACTCATCTATCAGTATAAACACAGGATAAACCAATACAACAATCTGAATCTGAGTGTGCTTTGCTTTACAACAAAGGCTTCAATGCCACCACTGTTTGGATGTATCCTGAACTCTCGCCAGCTTCAGCAAAATCCAGTCGTAAGTGTTTTTGAAAAAAAGAGACCTGAGTGGCCAAATACAGACAATGGTCATTATTTTCTAATTAATAGCAATGGCAGCCATCATATCCACATTTATTTTGTGATTAATAGTGATGACTGGGTGCTTCCTGTAATGAACCTGTCACAATCCACATTCTGATGCACTGTATTTATTGAACAAGAATATGTCTCATCTATACAGGAATGAAACTGAATGCCAGTGTTCTATCAGAATTTACCTCTATGCATTCACTTTTTAGAAGTAGAAGATAATGCAATGTACAAGCTGTAGACTGACAGCATCTTACTGACAGCAGTCAAACAGTGTTAGTAAAATTAAAAAGGAATCTGTTCAGTGTAAAAGATGCAACACTGCACTATAGTACTCTAAAACTCAGGCCTTCAACCACAGCTAATGACTTGTATGTTCACTTTCAAAAGGTGAGTATGGATTTGGTTCCCAGAGTACTTTGAATAAAGTCCACTCCAAGTACCACAGGGATTATTCTAACTTCACAGCCTTCGCTCCAGGTTTGGCCATGTTCCAAATGGAGAATGTAGCTAAACAGTCAATAAATCCCTACGAATTTCTCTGTATTAAAGGATTTCCTTCCTAAAGGTGTTGCATTCTGGCTTTATGTTCAAAGTATCTTTCCACAAGATGAAGAGCAGCCATTGTACATGCTGTGACTTGGGGGCGTCTGAGCTCAGAGGATCAAATTATGTATTTTAGGAAGTATGCTGGACTCCTTATAATTCAGAGATGCACTTACAGGAAGACATGGCTTTTTAGAAGCTAATCCAAAGCTTTTACATTCCAATGTAAAAGCTTCCAGCAGCTTCACTGGTTTTATGCCCTGTACAATTACATGTATCTTCTTCTACCAGAAATAACCAGGTATTTAGCAGTGAGCAGCTTTTTCCTTTCAAATATTGCTATATTGTACGAAATGACATAAGCAGGCCCCTACTGTTGTGCTTATCTTGCCGTTTTCAGTGGTCATGCTGTCCCTGTGATGCAAGTGTGCAAATGGTTTGGCTGCTCCCCAGGATTCCAGGTACCGGGTCATGCGGACAGAAGCTCTCATTTTGGCTCCATCAAGAGTATGCCGAGGCCGAATGTGGTGCTGAGGGCTTCGCTTCTCTCCCTGGTTGACAGAGGACAAAAGGTGGTATCAGCCTTTGTGTTCATGACCTTTTGAAGCAGCAGTGCATCATCTGGCACCACGGATCTCCATGATTAGGGACTTATAAATGGAGAGGTGCTATGAACCTGCGATTCTTAATGATATTGCTGGGAAATATCAGAGACTTATTTCTGAAGAGCGGGAAACATTTGCACTGCAAACATTATGTATTTGTAGGCATCAATAATAGCTCTGATCAATATCTTCTTGTAGTGAATTATTCAATAAAGAGATTAATGGTCCTGCTCAAAAACAAGTATGACTGGCCGCAAAATAAAAGTACTACTAACCTTAGGATTGATTACAAAGTAAGTCTTAACATTATGCTCTTTCAGATATGGGTCCCTCACATCTCCGTCCCCATCTTCCACTTTGTAAGCTCCATTCAAATGTGCCAAGGTGACTGAGGTGATGTGAACACGGCTGAAATTATATTTCAAAAGAATGACAAAGTCACAAATACCGATCAAAAGCATAATTTGAACCTGATCAACATTTTTTACTTGCTTTCACATACAACTTTTATATGCTGCTCACTTTATTTACATTCCAGATTTTAGAAGTGCTAATGGGCATAAATCTAAAAGTTTCCATCCACTAAAAAAATGCTCCTTAAATCACAGGAAATACTGAGTGCTCCAGTTTTGGGTTTTTTTTTTTCTCAAGACAGCATGTAAGAATGAGTTGAGGCATCTCCATGAAGGCTGATGGCTTAAGACATGGTGCCTATGCATTTCTCCACGATTGAAAAATCCGTGTGTCCAAAGGTTAACAGAGAAGTCTCTTACCCTGGGACTCCTCCAGCTTCCATGTGATTGGCCAGGGTAACATCATGGGACCACACATCGTACTGCCACTTCTGCAGCCCAATAACACCGCAGAGCACGTTCCCGGAGTGCACTCCTACGCGCATGTTAATGTCAACTCCAGTCGCATCTCTCACTTTCCTGCGGTTGAGAATAAAGCTTCTGTTAATGTACATAACAGGCCCTTTGTTTTCTTTTAATTTACCAGTCAAATTATGTGAGTGGAACACCCCTGGAAGTGCTCAAGGCCAGGTAGGATGGGGTTTGGAGCAACCTGCTCTAGTGGGAGGTGTCCCTGCCCATGGCAAGGGAGTTGGAACTAGCTGGTCTTTCAGGCCCATTCCAATCCAAAACATTCTGTCATTTTATGATTCTATGGAAAAAGCAGTAACAACAGTAATGACATTTACTTCTTTTTAGCATTGCCTCCATTCTTTTAATGCTATGATTATATATTACCTCTCCTATTATCTGTATTTGCAACAATTTGTAAAAATATTAATTGTCAAGTCTGTGTCTGAAGTTCCTTCTTTTATGTTCATCTGAAATTATTTGGGAGGGCTGCGATGAATAGTGGAAATATTTGGTCTCAGGGTAGAACCTAAGGACTGTTTTTGTTCTACAGGCAGCTTTTGGAGGTCTGGAACTACTGTTACACACCCTTCTATCTAAAGACCCTAATGTCTTTTCAGAGACCTTCTCATATCTGTCATATCTGAGAGGAATGATGAAAAACTCAACACCTCAGGCTATTCCACAGGGCTTGTACACTCTTTGGGGATATGGGCTCAGTACCTTTCAGGCTGTGGAGAACATAGGCTCAACAGCCTTCCACATGCTTAGTGAATGCTGCACCCACTCGAACATTATAGAGCGATTGAAAGGCTACCCTCACTGTCCAGACCACATCTAAACCTTTGACTTTTCCAGTGACAAAGTATCTGTTCACCCCATTCCAAATCTCAGAAGAGCCCTACACATAAGATAGGCATTTATCTTTGCAGAAGCAGCTCTTTTGAATCACAGGTGGGTGACTGAGGTCAAACAACCAGAACATTTCCAGACACGTCATATGGGTACTAAATGTAAAGAGTAATAAAACTAATTCAGTTATCTACAGGCTTATACAGTTCTAAGAAATGGAAAGATCATAACTTAACTGGATTTACTTATTTAAACCCCAATTCATGTGGACCCAAACCTAGCCAGTAATAAGGAACGTGCACATACACTTGGAGAAATTCGGGGTGTTAATGGAAGAAAAAACTACAGCATAAGGAACTCAAATGGCTCCTGTATATGAGTTGGGTGCATAGTTCTAGCAACATCTTCGATCTCAGTGATGAGAATCATCAGCTCTGTACCTTATGAATTATTGAATTAAGGTGGCAGGTTTCTCTTTTTTTTTTTTGAAAAGGAACAGAGAATGCAACAGGCTAAATTTGATATGGTAAATCCTACATTTAAGCAGTAGTTCTCAAGTGGTTTTTTTCTGGGAAATGAAAGTAACAGGAGCATGACTGAAAGTATTTTAATTCTGTCTGTCTCTCTCAAGTGTTTATTGGTATTTCTTTTCACATTGCCATTTTACACTGCTCTTGTGTAGCTGACACACTTGAAAATGAACTGCTTGTAAATGATCTTTGTAAGCGGTTTGGCAAATGCCAAACACCACTTTGCTCCGCACAAGGGGTATGACAAAAGCTTGGCACTTTGGAAAAAAGTGTTTTACAAAACTGGGCAAAATGTGGAACATTTATCCTCTAGGAGTGCTTGTCAAAAGACTGCCCTTCCATATTCTGCAGAGCAAGCAGAATAAAGTCTGCTTCATAATAAGCTCTCAGGAGTTAAGCAGGAGAGCAAGCAGAATTGTACCACAACTTAATCTTTTCTTCTGTCTCACAAATTAAAGAAACCACAGAAGACATTAAATTAGCAGTGTAACTCTGGACCAAATTAGGGTTTACTACTTCTTCTATCCTGTACTCCTTGAACAATTGCTATGACAATGCAGGCACTGAATGCATTCAAGAATGTAGGCTATCACATCCCCAGAGGATGTTTGCCTTACCTACAGAAGTATATCTGAAACTTCCCACCTTTATTTCATTTTCTGCTCCCCCTGTGTTGCTGGTTTCCCTCAGCACAGCACAGCCTGTGTGCCCAGCCTGGCTGGGCAGTCAAAATACTCATCAAGACACTATTTTTCCTATTGCAATGTGAAATTTGGGTCTGTAAGGATTCTACACTTTTCAGAGGCATGGTTAGCTTGCAGGTAATTTTAACAACTCTACTCCACACAAGCAAGAGTTCAGGTCATTAGGAAAGCATCTACATCTCAGCTTTACCTGAGCTTTATTCATCTATAATTCTGGACTAAGGTTATCTAAGATATACCTAGCCCTCTCTTACACACTTTAACACATTGAGTGAGCCTTGGGCATTTAGCTGCAAATTGCCAGCTTTAACAGCATAGTTTCCTTTTGGATCAGACCTACAGGAATGAAATCATACCTAAAAGAATTCTTTTATTTTGTATCTAGCATTCAAAATGTTATAACCATCTTATACCCAACAGTTTCTTTCACTTTCCTCTGAAATGGAGTTTATTTCATGCTACCAAATCGAAGGAAGTCTTTGAGAATGTGTGACTGAGAAACATGCAAATAAGGAAGTCACCAGACAGACAAGGGGGTAGACTTTGAGCTGAATTGAAACATCACACATATTCACACACAAACATATTTTGCCTTAACAGATAAGCTCTGGCCTTAAAGCACCCAGTTAAGGTGGCCAGCTCTCAACATCACAAGCAGCACTGGCATTTATGCCTTGATAAAGTGAGCATCCCACTCCTGGGCAAGCAGGCTGCAGACTGTAAGAAACATTGGATTTGTTCCAACACAGAACAGAGAAGCACAGCAATTAATCAGTGGGACTACAATACATGTTTAAATGGGAACAATCCATAGCACAGTGAAGCTGAATTGCTCAAAATGGAGCTACACGTCATTAGGTAAGAAGACTGAATAAGACTTTGTAGCACAGATCACCGGGCAATTTGGCAGAACTCCTCCTTTTTTGAGGAATTTTTGCTTCCAAGAGAATTGGAACTGAAACCATATTCTGGTGGTAAAATCTATATAGAACTACTAATATAAACAGCAAACTACTCTGTTTCAGTAGCTTACACACCAAGAGGGCAGTTTGCACCTCAGTGACTGAATATACCAATAATTCCTATCTGACAAAAAAGGTATTTCAGATAGAGCAAGTCAAATATTTTGAGTGACACACTTCCAATTGCAAGAGTATTACTACTTCTCATTTTACAGGGCACAGATGTATGTCAGGAGATGCTTCCATACAAAGATGCAGCAATCACACAACAAAATTTAGAGATGATTAATAATCAGCAATTTTCATTCACCTGCAGGCTGCGACACTTGACACAATACTTTGAAAGGATTTGAAAACACAGGGTACAGATTCCTCCCTTCTTCTGTAAACAGGCTGTGGTAATCAGACATCTGTCTACGGGACTATTGTGGTTTCTGACTACAGTAATAAAGTCAGATCAGAATATGCTTTACAACTAACATGTAATTTTCTAGTCTATAAGGCTGCTCTTACCAAGAAGCTGATCGTACAGCAGTAACAATGAGTGTACTTGATAGCAGCTTGAGCAGAAAGTTATTTCAGAGAAAATTGGAAGTTCTGAAGTGTGAGGAACTGACAGATTGCTCTCTGAGCTCAAGTAAAACATTGCACTATGATGTGTGATATACTTTGTTTCTTTGTGAACGGTACTTTATGGCTCAAGCTTAGTGCTGTTTTTCCACCACTCTGTAACCTCCTATACTTTCTTCTCTTAAGTAACAAAGCAACAGGTTGATCAGAAACTCTATACAAATACTTTCAACTCACATTTCTCACACAGCACACAGATGTTTTGAAACGTAAACCAGAAAGCTCTCATTTTCACTCAAAGGCTGGAGAAAAAAATCCCAACATTTTTAAGCCAACCAACCCAAGCACCCCCCAAGGGGGCCCAGAACTTTGGGATTAACACCCTTTTACCAGCTGCTCTACAGAAGGGCTTTAGTTTCTAGTGTGCTAGAGAAGCAAATGGTTTAATTGTGATACTGTTCTAGTATATCTAAAAAAGAGAAACATCCAGTGAAAGCAACTAAAATGTAACCAAACCTGTAGACTTAATTGCTTGGCAAGGAGAAGTACTCCAAGTACCAGTTAAAAATTGGATTTCTTTGGACACTAAGGTACAACCATATGTGGATGAAGAAACAACATTTTAGAGAATGCAGCAACCTGATTCCTGTACTGAGGTCAGTGTTACAGAAGATTGCTAAAGCAAGGAGATCAAAATACTAGTTTCTAAAAATACTACACCTTTTCCATGAACACATAAAAGGGAAAATAACCAAATTTGCTTTAATCAACCTACCCATACAGTAATTACCCTGGATTGAATCAGAAGACCAGATAACTAAAAGCCAAAACCCTCTTGGGACTACAATTACGCACATATGAGGGTAGCATTTTAGGACTAGAGGAATAATTTTGTATGGCTACTTCATTAATCACTAAGATTAACACAGTTCAACACAACTATCCTTTTCATGATGAGGTGCACACCACACATACACCTCACAAGGATGGGCCAATTCTTTACTTTGCTACATGGCCTGTGGTTTATGTGACCTAGACAAAAACATAAAAATTGGAACTTACAGAAGAGCATACCAAGTTTTAAAATCAAAGTTCAGCTGGTTAGAAAAAAACAAATCACATAGAGGACTCCCAAATATCCAGACCTCCACATGATACATATTTTTGCCAAGTGCAGCTCACCTAGATATACTACAATTTTAGTGAAAGGAAACTGGGTTTTAAGGTTTTTTTTTAAAGTTTAGTACTTACTTAATGGCTTCACACATGTCCAGTCCCATTTTCACACAATTCTTGGCATGATTTTGAAGAGATATAGGTAGTCCAGAAACACAGTAATAGCAGTCACCTAAGATTTTAATTCTCATACATTCATTTTCCTGGAGGAAAAAAGCAGAGTGAGATGGTCACTGTCAACTTGAAATGCATAAATGACGGGTTGCTGTTACAAAGACAGACTTAAATGATATTAGCAAAGTAATTCTACTTAAGTTTGTTTCAGTAGAGAAGGGCTTGCTACAACAGAAATGCTGAGAGAGTTTTGTATGGATGATCCCTCCACCAGTTATGGTCCTTAATGGGTGAAAGCAGGAAGTAATTTCACTGCAAAACATATATGTGCAGCATTGCTCACACCTGAGAATAAAGAACTGAATGAAATTATCATGTCCTCAATCTAAATAAAGTCTTTTTGTTTGAAAAATGCAATCAAAAGATGTAGTTTTCCACATTTACGTCTCTGAAAATACACTATGGAATGCTTCCAGATGCTAGCAATCATAATAGTATTTCTATATTTTATACTCTAAGGCCATGTAAAGATTTTTATGTTTTAAAAACCAATACTGGACAATAGTTTTTGAACCAATAAAAACACAGAAAACTTTTATCTGTTCTGAGGTTTCTGATTTCACCTTCACACACAAAGTTTGGTTTAATTTTTATAAAAATAACACCTAAATAACAGAAGAAAAATTTCTGATTGTATGTGATTCTTTTCTTGAGTAATCAAGAGGCTGTGGTTAGTAATTAAAATTGGTTTGATCATTATTGTCTCTCTTCTCCTTCAGTCTCATAAATGCTTTTTCTGAGATCAGAAAACTGACTAACACTTTTCTATCTTGAGTTTCTTAATCTTTGTTAATGCAAAAAATCTATTTAAAGAACTGTTCATCTGCCATTAAGTTTTATTGGACTCCATGAGCTGTCTCTATTGGTCCTATTAGAGAGCTATCTTGGGTTTCACAGACTGTCACACTGGCAGAAATGCACTGCTGCACTCAGACCAGAGCCAGATCTTTTTCTTCACACGTTTCAAATCCAATCTTCCTGCCAAAGTCTCAGAAATGCTGCACAAAGGCCCCAAGAAGAAAAAAAATATTTTAAAGATGACTCCCTTATTCAAACTAACAGTAGCAGCCCATGGCCACCCACCTTTGCAATCTGATCAAACTTGCCAAACAGCTCGTTTAACATGTGCACCAGCTCCCCGGGCGAGCAGTCACTGGCCAGGCGAGTGAATCCCACGATATCGGCGTACAAGATGCTGCAACAGAAATGAACAGGATCTTGGTCACAGCTTCCTTCTGCAGCACTCAGATCCATCAATCAACAGCAAAACCTGAAAGTAAGTGTTCTGGACTTCACAGGGGTATGTCCATACCCAAAACAGCCACTACTAAATGCAGAGCAACAAATATAACTACATTTATAGGGAAACCTATATTTACCTTTATGGGTGTTGTGTTTATGGGCAATACATACCTATATTTATCTTTATAGATGTTGTGTTTATAGGTAATATATACCTATATTTATAGGTATTAACTTCTCAGGTATAACCTTTATAGGCATACCTATATTTGTAGGTGTTTATAAACATTCTATTCGTCTATTTGTTACAGTATTAAAAAAATAGAAATATTTTTCCAAGTCACAAATCAGCAATATAATAATGGCAATATAAGAGTTTCAAAGAGTATTTGTGCTCACAAGAGAACATGAGTTTCCTCAAAAGTCCTGCAATATTTTTAATAAAGCAGTTTCTAAGAATATCATTCAAACTACCTTGTCCAATAAAAAAAAACAGGCGAAAAAAACTTGTAAAGAAGAAAGAATGCTTGAAAAAAAAGGTGATCTGTTTTTCCAGCAACTAGAAATTTTTAATTAATAAATAATTAGAGCTGACAGCAGAATATTTTATCTCAGGTACTGTGAAAAATACATATGCGATACAGCTGCCTCTGATTACATGATATAAATCCTGAGAAGTTGTTCCAGTTAAGAAATTGCAAAATCAGAATCATATCACTGACACGAATTACAATTTTGACTAGTATACATGGAAGCAGGATTTGGTACTTCAACCCAAAAAATGAAGATGTTATGAAAAAAAGCCTATCATGTGGCTTTTTCTCAACAACTCCTTTGTATTATCACCCTTGGGGCTCTTCTGGAATGTAGCATTGTCAGCATTTGATCAAATTAAGGGATGCTACATATTAGGTTGCTGAAAAGCATATTAAAAAAATTATTTTCATAATTGCTCCCTTAACACTTTCTTTCAATTTTGTTTTTCCTGAATGCTGTAGATACATTTTATTACAGTACAATACCTTACATTGGTGTGCCTTTTCACATACAAATTGTGGAAGTTGTTGGTGTTTTCCAGCTGGCCTGCCTTCGGACCTTGTAACCTCTGAATGATCTCTGCTTTCATTTCCATGGCAATGTGAGCAGGCAGTAAAGACAGTAGAAGACGCTCCTAAAATGTAAAATGAAATGTCCACAGTTTCTTTAAGGAGAATAAAGTTAGTATGGCATCAATACCGTGCAAGGCACACACTATCATCAATACTACAGAACATTTTGATGAGGCTTGCACTGAGGCCTGGTATGAACTCCAAAGTCAGTTCCTTGAAGAGTGTGACAGAGATATACACACATTTCCAAGTAGTACTTGCCTTCTTCAAGGCTTTGTGTATATTAGAAAAAGCTTAAGCCAAGCTTAGCATTTGACGAAGTTATGTACAGGAATCTACTCAATATCCGAGCAGGATGCAGCAAATGAAACAAGAGTCGCAAGGCCAGTCCAGAGGTCTTTCAGGGAAATGCAGTCTGATTCAGGGAAGAATAAGCTACATCTTTTTTTTAATGTATTTAAATGCTCTACTATAATTTTAGCAGTTGGAGTGAAATTAAAATAGAAAATACAGACACACAACATACTGAAAAAGTTGAACATTTGCAGAGCATTTTGATAGGTACTCTCCCCTTTAATATGGCATTTGACAAGATTTTTTTTTTTTAAATTAACCTAAAAGCATATTAAATCTTAAAGAACCCCAAACCCTACATATTTTTCCTCATCATTTGGTATTAGGTTCTTCCTCTTCATTTGATATTATGGTCTTCCTCTTGTAAAGCTCTCTGACACTTTCATTTTCCCCATTTTACCTGTGACAGCTTTACACTGAGTTCCTACTTCTCTGGAAAACAGATCAACAAGAACTCTGCAAAAAAAAGTCCTTCTTGCTTTATCATATTCCATCTTGAAACTGAGCAAGAATTACCCATTTTCTCATAGGCAGACAAGAGAGACTTATTCTGGCTAAGGATGAAAACCAGAAGCCTGAACCAGTGAGGAGGGGGAAGGCATCTGAAAAAGCCCCTGACAGAGCCAGAGAGAGAAACAGCTACACCAGAAAAGATGATGGCCTCAAGCTGTGCATGATTCTCGGGTGTTACTCAGAATTATTCATTTTCTTTGGTTCACAAGAGCATTTTTGCAGACTTTGCAGTTCTGTTCACGAAGATACCAGAAGAAGTGTAGCCATTAATCCAATCCTCTGCCTGGGATAATTACTCCCGTTCAGGTCTGATGACCTTGAGTAGAGCATGGCAATAACGGGGCTATAGACTCTTCTAATATTTGCAGCTACCTTGGCTCTCTATCTCTGTCAAGTATAATGAAAAATTCACATTCCTCACAGCATTTGTGCACTTGCAAGCATAGCATTCAATTACACAAGGCCCTGTGAAACTGATTCTGCAAACACTTGGCAAAAAAACTTCTATTTCAGTGAATCAAGACAGAATCCTGCTTTGCTGCTAATTAATATTGAAATAATAATTTATTTCTTAAATGCAAGATTAATTTAGTACATTTAGGCACTTTAGCAGGTTTACATCCAAGAGACCGATGTATTTTCATTGCTTATGTTCATTGGCAATGTTTCACTTCCACTGCTCCTTGGTGGAGGTATTTTGCTAACTTGTAAATAATATCTGCACAACTAATTGATTTTTTTCCATACCGAAAACTTACTCTTCCAAGTTGCACTTTATCGAACAGTACAGGATTGTTCAGACTTGTTAATAACTATAATTACACAGTTGATGAAGAGGTGAGTGCTCTTAGCTACAATTTTACATCACCATACTCCTTTGGTACCACGGATAGTAAATGCAAGCTGGTTCACTATCTTCCTATGACCGTTACGATTCCAGACACACAGTGATGCCGACACTCAATGTCCAGGTTACCGCTTGCATCTTTGAAACTCAGAGAGGGTGGCAAAAGGTCATAAAGCAGCAAATGTTTTCAAGGAAGCAAGCAAAAAAACCAAGAGAAAAGGTTTTCATGGGAAGCAGCATAAAGTCAGCTACAAGCTAAAGAATCATATGAGGAAAAGGAAAACACAATGCCCTCAGTTTGCAGGGGACATCAGGAGAGATGGAATATTTCCCCTTCTTTTTCTCTTCAGACCAGCCCACTATTCCATTCTGCTTAAACATCCTGGTGAAGCTGTTCACCACATCAGAATTCCCTCCAAATAATGTTTTCCTTCCTCCATTCCCACTGTACAAAATAGAAGGTTGCAACCAGAGGCTGCCTTAGAGAACTGCAATTGGTGAAGCACGCTGCGGAACACCTTGCCATGCCCAGCTGCGCACACAGCCTTCAGACACCCGGCAAGCATTCACACTTCAGTCCTGAAGTTATCCCCTGTGTGACATATAATGTGGATGGTTAATTTTCATTTCTTTCACTAAAAGACAGCTGTTAAAGAAGGTGAATCTCAACTACTTACAGTCACTGTGGCTGGGCTGCTCAGCTAAAGATCCTAAGAAATGCAAAGCACCTAAGAACACCTCTTCCTTCCTGTTTTGTCATCGGCATTGGCTCAAAAGAGCAGAGTGGAAGGATCAAAACCACTTACTGATCAGCTTGTAGTGCCTGATGTTGTGCACTGAAATTCCTGCAGACCGGAACAATGCAAGGAACACCACAAATCAAGACCGCTGCTTATGCTGGCTTTATATTGGGTAACACATTCCATTCTGTACTATTCTCTCAGACAGAAAATCTACCCATCAAAAACTAGGTGAACTGAGATACAAGACACTGGCTTTTAGACAAAAATCTTCCTTATTTGTAGTAACTAGAGAAGCCATTCTCAGAGCTACAGTCTGTAAGAAAAACACGGAAGTAATTCTGAATGCAGGTCAAGAGGTACCATTTAAAAGTCTTCAGACTGAAAATAAGAATACCTACTTCTGGTGAAAGAGAAACTCCTGTATTATGACAATAATGAAAATCTCTTCACAAATGTCCTTCCCTAGAATATTAACAACATGACCTTAACAGCCTATACAGGGGATTTATGCACACAAGACTGTTTCCTGACTATTCATGTTCCCTGGGACTATGTTGTCCTCTCAACCATTCAAGTCACTTCTAGCTGGTACCTCTGAAGTCCTAGGGCTAAAAGATGGAGCCCACGATCTATACTGAATACAACACTAAAGTGCCTCTCAATACTATAGGGTTAAGTACTTCTCTCTTCTCCACCTGGACCCCACTAGGAGGAAAGCAAGTAGACATCCTCCTGGGTTTTCTCGCTGAAGATTTTCTGTGGTATATATCAAACTGTTATTTGAGTTCCTGTTCTCTCAATCTCTCACATCCAAGTTGATTTCTTTGTCAGAATTTTCCCTGAATCATGCAGATTACCTCAGCAGTGATTCTCAGTTACACATTACTCCTCTAAGCTACGTAAACTCTAGTTGCTGGCTTAGCTAGAAGAAGTTAGCATAGCTCAGTTAAAGAACATAGCACTGTGTTGTTTTCAGCAACGTGGCAGTTGTGTTTGAGTATCCTGCAGAGTATCATGCCATTGCTATGCAGCAAACAAGCAACATATCCTCAAATGCTAGGTACAGGACATTTTCTAAAGTGCATGTTTCACAAATCAACCTCTTCTTGGCCTCAGGCAATAGTGCTTTATTTATTTGCTCATTTCGGTTTTATTATGTAAACGACCCACACTGATTCACTCATTTGTACAAGATTACACCACTATCAACTATTTACTGTAGCATAAATATAAGAATTGATGTATTTAAAGGCCAAATATTCTTCCATCTAGTCTGATCTCTTGAAAAATACAGGCAACAGAATATCATCAAGGAGAAACAAACTGACTTGCTAAATTAAAATCAACTTTTGACTTGCTGTCAATGGAGAGAAACTGTCCTTCAAGGCATTTCACAGAAACTAATACTGAAATTCTGAGGTAGCAAAGCTCTCTCTCTCTCTCTGTTGTCTAGGGAGGGAACTGCTGGTCCAAATTTGGTCTTACTGGAAGAAATGTCCATCTTTGTTGTTAAACTTCTTCTGATATCCAACAAGTCTGCAGAAAAACTATATATTTGTAGATCAGTAAAGAACTATAGGAATATTTTTGTCCCTACAATCCCATATAGGGATATTTTTGTCCCTTTCAATGTTATTTAGGGCACTGAATATTGAATTCTGCTTTTCTGCAGGTTGGATTTTGTTTTCAGATTCCTGTAGCACATATCTAATCATCTATTTAGCAAGTCTGACAAACCAGGTCAGTAAGTCAGCAGTAAGAGCTCAAGAAGCAATTAGCCTATGCATGCATCCTGCTTCACTATAGAGTTTGCAAATAAACACAAATAACTTCAAATGTTCAGCTGCCCTTGAAATGTATAAAGAAATAACCTACAAGAAATTAATTTTGTGATTCCTGACCACAAAATGATGAAATAGCCTTGAAGCTGATCAAGATTATTGTCAAATTATAGTACTTTTTCCCCCAGATCTCATGATCATTCTCTAAAATACACCTACAAGAATAAATAGTTGTAAATTGTTCTTTCTTAAAGCTAACTTGGACTCCTAACTGTGAGGGGAGAAGACTTCTCAAAATTACGTGCTATTATCTCCTTAAATTTAGCCTATGTTAATAACCTCCATCCATCAACCTCATTACTTGTGCTGAGGCAAATAAATTGATTTTACTCATATACATCAAGAAAGATATTCAGTCTTGACTGCAGAGACATCAAGAGATGGATAATTCACCAGCTTCTAGTGGTTCATCAGCTGAACTGTTAAAAACTGTTAAAAATGTGTTCTGGATTTCTTACTTTGAAGTCTCAACCCTGTTGTATCTTTCTGAGCTCCAGATTAATGTCCCTACTCTAATTCCAGTAAACACAGGTAACTGTCTTTTTGACCAGGTAAACAGACTTAGGTCCAAAAACCTCCTCCTCCTAAGTATTTTTTACACTCTCTTCTCAAAACCCTCAACAACCTTCAAGCATTTTTAATGGTTTCTTGACACAAATCCTAACATTTTGCTCCAGTAAACGCAGACATACACATATTTATTTCCCTCAATATATCCATGACTTACTCTGCGCAACCTTCTGCTCTAACATGCCCAGAGTTCCCTGTCTGTTGTTCCATGTCTCCTACTTTCTCCAAAATATTGTACGAAGTTGCAACCTTACAATATCCTAGCTGTGGCCCACACTCTTTTAGAATTATGTTTCTTCAGAAAGTTATTAAAAACCCTCTTGATTAATATTGTTTATAAAGTATTCCATATTATGGTATTTATTATCAGACCAGTATTTACATTTTCTGCAAAAATTACTGTCTATGAATGTCTTCACATAGCTTCTAGATCATTAATAAAAAATACAGAATAGCATAAACAATGAGATGTGATTCTTGCAGAACGTGTCACAGGTGCCAATTCATTGAACATCTCCAGTGATAACTTCCAGTTACTCTACTCAAAATCTATTAGACCGTGCTCTTTTGATGGGAAGTGTCAGTACTTTTATGCTGAGCATCACTGCATCAAATATCTTACTGAAATCTTTTGATTTTGGAAAGTTACTTAACCCAAACCTGTTCCCATTAAACACTGAAAAACATTTTCATATTTCTCGATTTCCTACCAAGTTATTGAGTGCATCGCTCTATTTCTTTCCAGATACAAAACTATCACAGCAGCACCTTTTATTTCATACTGATTGTTGATACTCTTTCCATCTAGCGGCAGTTCCTTCCTTGGTTATGATGGCTTTTTTCCTGGAATACTTCCTAAACACTGTTATTGGCCTTGACAAAACCAGACAAGGATCAGGGATTTTTTGTGACATCTAGAAATCTCCTATATATCACAACTTTTGTCACATTGAACCATTTTTTTATATATCTAATTACTGCTTTTGCTTTCACTCGTGGCTAGCCCAGGCTTTATGATACAGATAATATCTTTCCTGATGACAGAACTATGAACTCTCATCTGTTCTCATCTGTTCTCCTAAATGGCGCCCCATTGCTAACAACATTAATTTCTAATTTTTTTTTTTCCATATGGAAAATGAGATTTTCCCCAAGCCCACCACTGTAAGATTTTTTGTTTTCATGACCCTTTGGGTGAAATTTCAAGCGCGGCCATGCCAGGAACCACAATATCAACACCAGAAAATCAACACACACACAAGGGAAGTGAAAGCACCATCCTCTCATTCCTCACTAGTTCCCTAGCCATGAAATGCAAATGCCCTCGTGAAGTTATTCTGCAGAAGACAAGCAGTAGCTGCCCAGGAGCTGTGAGAATGGGAGCCCTGAGTGAGGGCTGCCAGTGTTCAGACCCAAGGTGGCCGCTGAGGTCGCAGCTCAGATGGCAACAAGATGTGTCCATCCAGGTGCTGGGACTGGACCAGGGCCAGGGTGAGGCCCACGGTGGTGCCAGACAGGGATCTGCCCCCTCGGTGCTGCCTGGGAGCCTCTGCCTGGGAAAGAGAAGCTGCCCTCCCTACTCTGTCCCTGAGCTCCAGCCCTGCATCCAGAAAGGGGCCAGTTGTCTTCAAATAAATTTGTGATGGCTAAATATCAGTGGTGTGACTTGCTCACTTCACAAGAGCAGTAAAGCCAATGCAGGCTTTCAGCTGAAGTACAGGCAAGGGTTTGCAGGCTGAATACGCAGTGTTGGGTACCCTCAGTGTGCCCAGCTCGTTTGCTGTGGAGTAGCTCTGGGAATGTAGAGCTGCCATCTCACCAGTCACCTCCACATCCAAAAATTACTAAAACTGTGCAAAGCACTGCCACTGTTTCAGTGTAGGGGACTGAAAGCTCATTTAAATTCACAGGCTCACCACGTATTTGGCAAAGACAAATTCCTTCACAGAACCTAGGGGATGCTTAATGTTTATGCATAGATTACAGTTTGCATATGCAGGCTGTTTATGACTAATTTTGCAAACAATGTTCACTGCACCTTCAGAAAACGTGCCTGTCTTGTGCCTGTTCAAGTGAAGAGTCACCAAATAGCACAACAATAGAGTAAAAGGGAACACAACAACATACACAGCCAGAGCTGCTTAATTAACTGAGAGAATGTCAAGGTTTATTTCTGTCTGATCCTGTTAATTCTTGCTTGAAGTTTTATATATATCAAGAACTGATGAACAGACAGAAGCAGCATTTTGCAAAGAATCAGTTTGATGAGAGTAACATGTTTATTACTATATCAGTCTTTAATAATGGTGAAGTATTACAGTACTTGCAATCTGGCAATTGCTCAATACTGTTCTTTTAAAAAATAAACCCTTTAACTCCAGTACAACTCACTTCACATTTTGATGAGACTTTTGTATTTTTTCAATAGAAATGAGGAAAACCAAACCCATCTCTCTTTTTACATATTTTCCTTCTTCCAAGCCATCCATGAGGCATGTCAGGGAAGTTATTCAAGAGTACTGCTTAAAAGGTATCTATGCAGCCCTTTTTCAAAGACAGAAGCTTCCTGTTCATCTGTCCAGATTAGAGCCAAACCTTGTGGGTGAAAGCATCAAATCCGAAGCAAAACCAAATGTATTTCTAGGGCACAGCATTGCATTTGTTAGAAGATCACATCTGAAGCACACTGACAGCACCACTACCTCCATGCTCTTCTAGATACTTGAAAATGGTTGTTCTCACCTCTGACATTGCCTCCAGTGTTTTAGCCATCTGCTTAAAGAATGCCAACTAAACATGTAAGAATGGATTTCTTTCTGTATTTCACTGGTGATTTGCTAATATTCTATTGGATACTCTACAGGTATTACACATTTGAGTGACCAAATGTTACTCACCACACAGAATAAGGATCAAAACCAAGAATCAGTCATCCAGCTGCACTTGTCAGGAGCTCACAGACACTTAACAGTGGGTCAGACAGAGCAGTGAGAAGCAGGGCCAGACAGAAATAGAAATGAATTAAAACAGTCAGTCTCTGTATTAGCTTAGTCAAGAGTAGAAGTAGCTAAACAGAGGTCTGGCCCAGACAACAGCCAGTTTAAATAGAGATAGAAGTTTATTCAAGTAGAAGCTAATTCTAAGAGTTTATTTCACCCATAAATTAATGAAAAGTGAACCTACAGCAAGGATCTGTCCTACTTCTTGTGAAACAGTGATGATAAATTTTAAAGTTGCAAGCTGTATATTTTAACGCCTCTTTTCTGAGCACCACTATTCATTCAGCAGCTCACTTCCCAGTCTTGAAGACAGAGGAGGCTGACTCACACTAGGTGGAAATCAAAGAACAGGCAGATGTCTGGAGGATATACACTGTTACTGCATTCATAAAGCAGACCTTTTGTTTCCTTACAGTGGTCTAAATAAAAGCGAACAAGAATGGTTTGCATTGTATTTCTATCTCAGCAATGGCAGTTTCATGTAGAAATCTCCCAATTGCTCTTAAATGATTATATTCACCAATTACTAAAGATAGAAAGTTTTCAATTAAAAAATTTGCTGCCCCTGAAAAATAAACAAGATAAACAGAGTTTTGAAAACCAATTCTCTTTATTTTGAGGAATCTGATCAAGGAGAAAAAGCAAGAACTTACTGTATGGCAGATATATGCTAAACTATTAATTAATACTCATTACTAGGTCTAACCACAAAACAAAATTTAGCATAAACCATAGCAAGAGTTAAAGCTTTCAGAATTGGCCTGGGTTTATTTTCTAAAAATTTTCTGAATTTTATTCTATACATTTTGTTTTCTGTACTGTGTGTACAATTTTGGAGGTGCTTTCTATGGTATGTTCCAGAGGTACTTACACATAATAAGTTTGCAGGCAAGGAACTCAGACTTAATCACAGATAGACAGGAATGGTAACTACCAGATCTTCAAGTGTGTTGCCATTTAGGGAAAGCCTGTCCCAGGAAGACAGGCACTAAGTCTGTGTGTGCAATGCATAGAGAAAATTGGAATCCTAAAAATGCAACTGAGAAAAATTAGATCTGCAGGAGGAAGCCACATAAGTAGAAAATGCTCAGAAGAGGGTGCTGCTTATGATTCTGTACGAAGAGCCACCAGGTCATTACCTCCAGGCTGGAAGGAGGCACCTTTATGTGCTTGGAACTCTGTTGTGGGCAAAACAGTCTGCAGTCAGGTAATTTTAATAGAATTAATTTACTGTAAACAAAACCAAACCTCTCATTGCTGATTGCAGTTTTGAGAAAAAAAAAATAAAAAAAGGAACATAAACACTGAGACAGACTCTTACACAACCACCTATCCTCCGCACTTCCTGGTCTCAGTTTTCCCTATTTTTGTTGTGCATTATGCTCTGTCCATCAAAATTCCTATGCTGAGGTGGCAGGCAGGGTAGGAAGCTGAGATGGCATGTGTGATAGTTTGTCTCTGTCACTCTGTGCTTAACTTTGTCTGCTGCTCTATGCTTAAAGGCTCCTGATGCCCTTTTTCTCCACATCTCTGCTCTGGCCTGGGACACTGATGGGCTGCAGTGCCCTCCAGTGTGTCCCTGCTCCAGCATGGATCGTCCATGTCCCACAGCCCCTCAGGGGTGAGGCTACCTTATTTGGGTACAGAGAGTCCTCTACACAGATCAGCTTGTCTCCAGCCTCCAGAAAATGCCTGCTTCCTTCTGAACTGTGTTTGGGCAGGGGCACTGGTTAAATAACTTTTTGACACCCAGTGGCTAAGATTTGGTACACAAAGCAGGTTTTTCCATGGCTGGTTTGTGTGCCCCACAGGAGGCTGGAGGCAGCTTTGGCGGACATGAGGTGATTCACGATGACCCCTCTGCCAGCTCACTACCTCAGACCCCTGAAACCTGTGGCCACCAACACAGGCTCTGTACAGAGCCACAGCACCCCGCGGTGCAGAAATGGGGTGTCAGCTCCACAGGTTTTCAAGATTTAACAGGACACCTACAGGTTAAACAGTGTTCTCCATGTGTGACCCTTCATCAAAACAGCCCTCTGCCAAAATGAGACCTCAGCTCTCTTCCCATCCCCACAGAGAAGTGCTTATCAGTGAGCATGAGATTATTTTGGAGGTAGAGTCTAGAAGACTTTTCAGGTGAAATTAATTTTCTCCAAAATGAAACCATTTAAAAATCACTGAAGCAAGTACTAGATTTCCTGTCTCTGCAGTGCTCCAGGTGAATTCCCTAATCCCCAGGCTCCTCCTCCTCTGCTTCCTCATTCTCTGTCATGGGATGAGCAATCCAGTGGAGGCATTTGGCAAATGCCCTTCAGCACAGCAAAAGACGGACCCTGTTTGTCTCCTTGAGGAATTAGGTCTGAATTCTTGGCCTCACGTGTTGAAGGGTTTAAAACAGGTCTAATTCTTATAAATTCCGTGTTCTTTGTCTATTGTTTTGGAATCCTGGTTTACACACTGATGCCTGCACATTTTTGCATGTGAATACTGTAAAAAACAACACCAAAGCTGCAGCTGATTGGCTTTGACAGTGTTATTTGTAATGCCATATATGCTATGGATTAATTAAATGTATTTTATCTATCTATGATTACTGCACTTAAATTATTTCCAAAACTTTCAGAAATTTGGGAATAGTGTGTGCCTTCTTTACCCAACATTGGTTTTGGTTATTTGCAGCACGTCATCAATATGCTCCATGCCTTTATTTAATTTGATTCATTTTGAAAAGCTGCTTTTTAAACATTGATTAACAGATATATCTATCAGAAAAATATGTTGACAGTTAGGATCGTGTTGCTGTTCAAAGAGGTAAAATTAAAAGAGGGTAATATATACTAACTGATAATAGTTTGCCATGTAATTCACAGTATCCTAATTTATTATACATCACTGAAACCTCAGCACACATGCACATAATACTGACTATTTAAGCTACAGGAACCATAATTCCTAGAAAGGAAGAGAGAACAAAAAATGTATACCTTTAGTGTAACAAGACATTTATTTTCATATTTGGCTCCTGCTCCAGTCCTCTTGGTGAAATTTTTTTGCTGCTTAAAAACTCTTTCTGTATGCTATTAGCAACAGTTACAGAGTATGTACTTCCTTTTCAGACTGGCATTGCTGTTCCCACCAATTATATTGTACAATTTTGAAGAAAATGGTGAAATATGAGACTGCTATATGTTTTCAGCCTCTTGTTTTAAGAAATGCTATAAAATATTGTTTTTTATTTTTGTTAGCACACTATTGTTATTAATAAGCAAGAGGGAGCTAATTTCTTTTCAATCCTGAGTCCAAGGTACACCTCAAAATAGTTTTCTCCCCATGGAGCCTCATAGCTGTCTTCAGCAACACAGGCACTGCCACATCCAGTACAGCTTAGCAACATTCAAATACCAAGTCCTGCCAAGAATCCACAGAACATGTGCTCAACACAAGGATGTGCTCTGATGAATCAGGGCCATCCTATATAATCAGTTTGGGTCACTGCAGAACTTGCTTGTTTGCAGTTTGCAATACCAGTATTTAAAAAACCTGGGGTTTTTGTTGAGTTTTTGTTTTGGTTTTTTATTTGTTTGTTTGCTGTTGTTGGGGTTTTCTCTGTTTTTTGGGGGTTGTTTGGGGTTTTTGTTTTGTTTGTTTGTTTGGTTTTTTCCCCAGGGGTGTGACTGGAAGCGAATGCTTCACTCTTAAGTCAAGTGGATCTGTCTAAATGAGAGACACTTTGAGCTGCAGCAGAAAGAACCTTTCAGAAGACTGGATGGAACAATCAGAGAGAAAGCATGAAGAAGTGAGATATTACTCTGCTGCAGTGCACCAGACTTCAGCATTTCCCACTTTCTTGACAGGAAGATTTCCTAGAGACCCCGACGGGACTTGCTGAGGTTGTTTTAATGATGGAAGCCACTGGAAGCCACTGGAAGCCACCGAAAGTCTTCTAGAAGGGCTTTCTAGAAGAGGCTGGAGGAAACGCTACCCTGCAAGGACTCAATATGAGATTTATTTTCAAGTTTGGTATTTCCTCTGTATCATCAACAATTCTGAGCTTTTCTTGGCCAACGAGTTAACCTATTCTAACTTATTCTAAGTAAGTTAACTGTGCTGTAAAAAAACCTCTTCTTTTTGAGACTGGAAGCTACTCCACCCAAGGACCTATGAGTCGTGCTCTGTCATACCAAGTGTGGTTTAAAGTCTGAATAAACTCTCTCAGTGATCCAGCAGGTGAAGCCTTTGCAGCTGTGCCTACTCCTGTATGGACTGCAGCCCACGCAGTGAGCAAATTCTATAAATTATTTGGGAGCAAAATGTTGTTCTGTATTTGGGCAATTGGAGGGAAACTTCCATTGCAGAAGATCATCCCTTAGCTCACAACTGCTGTCCAAAGAAGGACACAGCACATACACAGGGCAATTATTATTCAGTGTTTGTCAGATAAAGGTCTGCATCTTATCTGTCTGGTAAGATATTAGTTCCTCTGCGATTCTCCCATATCGTTGTCCTTTCACAGTCTCCAAGGAAGCCTGGTGCTTTGGTCTGAGACTGTACACTGAAATATTGACAGCAGTTTCAGAGCAAGAGCTCAATCTTTCTTGCACAAACCTACAGCTCTCCCAGCAGGGCAAAATTCACTGGATTGAGGGCAGTAACAGCTACCCAGACCAGTCCCCTCGCATCTTCCAGCACAACTTCTTCAGAGTTTGTTTTTCTCTCAACACTAAGGGGAAGGCGACATTTTGACAACAAGTTCTGTTGGTTTCAGCTAACTTTTCTCATCTATAGGTTCACATTTGCATTATTCAGGTGCTTGTTTCTAGTATCTAACTGCAGCACATTGAAAGGATGAGTGCCCAGATGTACTTCTTTCATTACAGTGGTACAGAAATCCAACAGTTTATGCAATACAGCATTTTCATGTCTCTGCTCCTAGCGCAGAAGAAGGGAGTAAACAGAAAGGAACAAAATATGGCCCAGGAAGAACTGAAAGATCAGCAGTAAATCGTATTTCCTCAGTGTGACAAAGGAGACAGAAAAATGGCTGTGCCAGATGCCCAGATTTAAAATACCTTCAATTATGTAAATCTGATGGTTTTGCTTTTTTTTTTTTTTTAATTGTCAACAAGAACATGTTGGGCTACACCAAAAGCTAGGGCCCAGGCTTCACTGCAAAATGGAATAGTAAATATAGGTGCTACTTGCAAACACTAGACAGAAACACTTTCATGAAGAAGCAAGGGAGATGCCTGCTATTAATTTCATACTAACAGTTGGCTCTACCCCCAGTATCCATGTTATTTCATAAACAAACCTATCTGGTTACATAAAGGTGAGAAAAGAAAGCACTGTAAATCTGCCCCTTATGAATTCCAGTAAAATTACTCTTTGAGTATTCCTTTCATCTTCTAGAACTGTACATAAACTACTACCTGTATACCTGCATACGCAGGCTTTATTTTATACATGAACAGATACCTAAAAATACCTTATATAACAAAGCAAATTCATTTACAGATTTCCTTTGGGTAGCATAAAGCTCACTGTAAAAGCTGACAGATCTTCACACTGTGCTGTACTATGCGACACTAGAGCACTTCTGTGAATAACACTCTGCAGACTGGTGGCACATGCTCCAACAACAGATGATTGTTTCTGGGACTTGTAGATATTTTATGCCTGATAAGCAGTCAACCATAAAATAGCTACAAATTCCACTGAAATTTTTAGGTTTCGGAGCAATGCAGAAAGCTACTTAAAATTAATCTGAGCATAAAAGAAGACTGAAGGGACATGAAGGATTTAAAAAAATGCATTTTTAAAAAATTTTGCAATTGGTAGAACTAAAAAAAATTTAAATATTTGATCATGTAAAGACATTTTTCCTGTCCCATGCCTGCTTAGTTTCTTCAAGACCCTTTTGTGAGAGATCTTGTCTTCCGGAAATCCAGGCAGCCTGTATCAAATGGACTTTTCTCACCCACAAGATCTGAAACCTTCAGAGAATTCTTTTTTTTTTTTCCTCTACAAAAGCTGTCTTGACTTTTCTTTCACCTATCACCCTCACCCACATCTTACATTTTACTTCCACTAATATGCCCAAACAGACACTGGCTTTCTAAGTCAGTAGTCCTCTGGTGTCTCTTGGAGCTCTGCAAGAATGGGTATCACAGTTGCCTCCCTCTTGCCCTGCACTATCAGCACAACTCTTGGTGACAGACTCCACCTAAGAGGTGGCAGGAGCATTTCAGTTGTTTCATCCCCGAGCTTCTTTAGGTCCCTCTGCTGAATACACAGACATGAGGATTCATTACCACTTACTTTATTTAATCTATCTATTCCTTGACCTCTCCTCCTCGTGCTTCACCTTGAGATAAATGTTGCAATTAGTCTTCCATGAGTGTACAAAACCCCTTTCCACCACAATGAGCACAGGAGCATTAATAAAAGTAGTCACTAGATTTACTATGGGGAGTCACGAGATATAGTTCTGAATATGAACTTACTCTGAAAAAGATAAATCAGTTAATTTCTGCACAGTTTAAAAAATACTTTGTGTTTCTTTCTAATAATTGTTAAACTTACAGTCACATTTGTCTTCTCAATGCCGATTTAATTTTCCAAAAAGATAACTTTTTATTTTTTCTTTTTATTTAGCATCCGCTTTAATCTAAGCAAAATTTCAGATGCTTTTGTACCTATTTAAAATTACTCTATTACCAATTTTCATACATATTAACAAAGTATTAAACATTAGGAATGGATTAAATTGAACAAATGCCTTTCTATTCCTTTTTAGCTTTCTTTTTTTTTTCAGGTGGTCTAGAATTAACTGAATTATTACTTTGTTTTCAGTGGTGGAGGGACAGTAGCCTCCTTATGGTTGATTTTTAACATTTTCATGAACTTCCAAGAAAACAAAGCAGGCAAGCTACACAACACAGTCTAATCCCTTAAAACGTTTACTATTTCTTTTTATATGTACTCCTTATCAACGGGCACTTGAATTCACCCAAGATGACTTACAGGTAGGTTACCTACAAGGAGGTAACTTAAGTGTGTTTAACACATGACTACAGACAGCTTTCTGAGGGAGTACCTAACTTTTTTCCTATTTGTACCTTATACAATTAGGTACTGTATCCCAGCTTACAAGTTCAAAGGGCACAGGTATGACAGAATGTCTTAAATTTGTAATTTTCCAAATCCTTAAACCTGTGACTCCTAGTAAAACTAAAATGAAATCAAAACACAATTTAATGAAATCCTACCATGTCGTCTTCTTATTCTGATGTAATTCATTATTAGAATACCCTTTTTTATATCTATGTATCTATATATTAAAAAACCTGTTCATTTCAATAATGCAGTGCATTTCAACAATTAATGCTATACAAAATCCAAATACTAAGTTATCCTACATCATTCAAGGCCAGGTTGGATGGGGTTCTGAGCAACCTTGACTAATGGAAGGCATCCCTGCCTGTGGCAGGGGGCTTGGAAATACATGATCTCTAAAGTCCCTTCAACTCAAGCCATTCTATGTTTTTAAGTCTACCCCCTTTGAAAAACGGAATTAACCTAACACCACGGCTCTACAGCTGAAAGGCTAAAATCTTCCTTTGTTAAAACAGAAAATTTGCGAGCAAATTCTCCTGCACAGATATTGGCCTGCACAGGGATATCAGACACAAGAACATGCGGCAGTGGGGATACAATGGCAACACTGCACCAGTTATAATTACCACAAAGTGATGGGTACAGTGGGGTTACAGCAGTTTCTGCAGGGCTGTTTGTTAATCTGCTCAGGAGCACATCTTTCACTGAACGGTAAACAACCCTGCATCACTGTTAACACAGTCAGTGACTCAGAAGAAGCTCTCACTGAACCTACCCTGCAGCTGATGCCAGAATGTTCCCAATACCAAACCTATCTCATGAAATAAAAACCTCTTTAGAGGGTAGTTGAATTTTTTTTTTTTTTTAACATGTGGGCTTTCCAAACTAAGAAACCAATTCATTCAATTCAGTTAGGCTAATCAGTCATGACCAACTCAAGCACACATTTCCATGGAATGAAAAACTTGCATCATATCATACCATATCATATCATATCATATATCATATCATATCATATCACATCATACCATATCGTATCATATCAATCTTATAATCAGTTTTATTTTCTTTTCTGCTTCTCAAAAATGTGTCTTATTACCTACCCATGTAAACAGGCTGAAATTCCAGCATCATTTAAGAAAAGCCACTGTACTGCAAGTGACTTTGTGCATTTCTTGCCAACTAACGCTAAACTTTTCAGTTACATTACCCTCTGTGTTTTCCTCTCAGTGAAAATGTGTTTCACTGCAGATACTTGCCTAGTTGTTGTGGTACTTTTAGGGTGAAGAGTTTTAATTTATGAAAGAGAGTTTCAGATATTATGCCTGGAAAGGGAGAAAGACAGGGAGTCACTTAAAAGGCAACAATGGTGTGTAGAGTCTACGCTTATGATCAAGAAAAGACAGAAGAGTTTTGCAATGGTTCTCTCTTTGAATCCAGTAGCAATGCAGCTCTCCTCTAAAAAATGTGATATACTAGACAAAGTCAGTGACTGAACCATATACTGATCTGTATTGAATTTTTCATGAGTATTAAAACACCCCAAATTGCTTGAGAACTCCACAGTAAATCTCTTTCCCAGAAAACGAGGCGCTAGAATGCCCTTTGAAGCAGGCATATGAGGGCAAAGATGCTGCAAAAATGAGTACCAGTAGGTAGCTGGGGGAACTCTGGTCAAGTACTTGCATGGACTAAATGTTTGGCCCGTCCTATAGAGAGCAAAGGTGCTCTGCAACAGCCTGTCCAGATCTGAAACCACCGACTAAAGTGGTTTTAAGTCTGCTGTGTGCACACACTATGTCTTTCTCCCCTTTGCTGCTGAACCACAGCTTTTAATTAGGATTTAAATAGTGTTTTCTGAATGTCTCAATCATTTTCAGTGCAGATTGCATATTTCACGTTTTTAAATCTGAGAAATATCACTGAACTGGATCAATCCATGGTCAACTTGAAGCTTTCTCAAACAAGGTTCGAGGGATCTGCTATAATGCTCGGTCAGGATCAGTTATCTTCAGGACCTTTGGGGACACTTGTAGAGGACAAAAATCCTTTGATGTATGCTGAATGCTGTCAGGGCTTTCCTAATTTTAACAGTGATGTCACGGAGCAGGACCACTTAATGGGATTTTGGGGGTTAAAAGGATATTGAATCTCCTTCGAAAACTTGCAGTGCTCTTTCAGTAGTGGTGTACATTGTGGCCATTCCTTCAGCTCCCTCCATCCCAAGTTCAAGGAAGGTTCACTGTATTTCTCATGGCTCTCCACAGTCCACAGTTCAATTGTCTAGTTGAGCTGCCTCAAGGATTGTGGAAGGTCCCAAAAGGGCTGAAGTCCTTATCTATTTCCATAGCATGGGATTTTTTACCTTGTGACTGCGATTCTGAGTACTTGGTTTACTCCTACTAGCATAGAAAATAATACCATGCTTTTTCTGGAAATCACCATAAATCCTCACTATGACTAACATACATTTATCACATAGCTTCCATGTTTTCATCATAATGTAGAAAAGTCTCTCTCTTTCTCAAAATGGATAGTTGTTTTCCTTCACATATTCGTACAACCTACACTTTTTTTACCAAAGTCTCCACAAGCATCAAGCCGACTCGATTCTTTTTTTTTATAGTACGTCCCAGACAGCATAGCAGAAATCCTGCAGATTTTACAACTGCCTGCATTTAAAGGCATCCCAAACATGCGTGGTTCTATTTAACTGTCATCAGAGTTTCCTGAGAATCACCTACTGCATCCACGTTTGCATTACAGGCGTATTATACTACAGTTCTGCCACTTCCTTTTCGGTGCATCATCATTCATACTCCTCGTACTTGTCAACCAATTCACCTTCAGACAGTCATATCTTTAAAATGCTAATGTATTCTATGCTATGCAACAATTTTCTTCTGTCTTTTTACTGGCTAGATGAAAATTTTAACTGAATGGAAAAAATTAGGAAGAAACTGTGGTGCAGTGATTTATGTGAGTAAGTTATAGTACATCTATTTATAGCATTACACAGCTTTTTAATGATAGTCTGTTGGCATAATTAAGAATCCTTGCACAGAGTTTGAACAAAAACATAACAACAACAATAATATTTAATTGCATTTTATATGCAAAAATCAATGGGGCTTCAGCTAAGAGCAATATGTTATTCATATGCTACTGATTCTAAATTGGGTTGTGACATACTGTTTGTTCCTCAAACTCATTGAAGATGCACACATTAATTTACAAGAACCCCAGAAAATGCATATGGGAAAGAAAATTGAGCCCTACAGTTTACACAAAATGAGGAAAACGGAGAGAAACTTTATCAGAGGACACACACAAGATAAGCAATCAACTCTCATTAGAAAGGCATATAATAATATAATTATAAAATAATAATTATAAAAGAAAAAAATAATTATAAAGGAAAGGTTTAACCTAAATAAAAAGAAAACCAAAAGCCTGTGATTTTGATTATATTGTCTTGTTAGAACAATAAAAACCTCAGACATCCTTGGACATATTTGCAAAGTATTTGCATGTCACAATAAAAGCCCCAGGCACAGTAACTCCCATCTTCTATTTTTGTAACTCCTCTAACAAGCTGAACATATTTGTCCCCTTATGGTACCAGAAAACAAATGTTCCTTCTTACTGTGTGGTGTCTGTGCAAGGATGTATTTTAAAATAACCTGTAAGAATAACTTAAAATGCAGAAAGAATATTGGTGCATATTTTTTTCGTAAATATGGAGAGAAAATGAAGTTATTATCAATTTAAGATTCCATTCTTCACAGACAGATTTTGTCCAGCAATCTCTACACTACAAAATCAGTGATGAGGAGTTACTCACCTGGAGGAAACCTCTTTACTGTAACCGTGCTTTTAAAGAGTGTTGTCGGTATGGAGAGTGTTAGAGCTGCACATTATCCCTGTGAGCACTAGGCCTATTTCTTAATGACGTAAAAAAAGACGTGCAGCCACAGTTGTTGCAGCATCATCAGCCCTGGGCTGCCTGAGGGTTCCCTGAAATGCTGTAAAGGGCATTATTAAAGGTATCTGTGATGGACTGACTCATGAACAAAACCAGATGTGACCTTTAAAGCAAAGGGAATTTAACAACACCTATTTACGATATTATTTTCCCTCAGTGCTCTCACATTTGAAAGATCACAGTAGCCAATATAGCTCAGAGTGGGGAAGGAAGGCAGGTGTCAGGATCTACTCTGGCTAGAGGATTTCTAAAGGATCATATATATGTAACTGGAGAAACTGGAGAAACCCTTCCAAACCTGACATTCCTTTCAAATATTAGGAATAGAGAAGAGCATGAAACCATTAAAAAGCATGATAAAGTTCTGGAGAAATAATTTTCTCTGAGCAATAGAAACTAAGGATTTTTGTTCTCAATGCATTTAACACAGAGTTGGCAGGGTCAAAGGAAGATTGAAGTGTACTGTAAAAGACCCATAAAAAACTATGTAACTTTACATTCCTACCAAAAAGAGGAGATTGGGAAGACGCAAAACTATTAATTCTGGGGTATGAATCAAAGAAGTTGATACAAATTAATGTTGGAGTAGAATAGGTTTTACAGCAAAGTGCCAAAATGAACAGGAACAATTATCAAGGCCATTTTTTTTTCTGATGATATGAAGTTACTTGTAATAGCTAGGAGAAAGATGGCACTGTGAGACCTCTGTTTCCACCGGGCATGGGTGGCAAGGTTTTGGCAGCTGACGGCCTGCAGAGGTGGCCTCTGGGGAAGGAGGCCGGTAGCTCTGCCACAGATGCATTGCAGAACACATCTGAACACCAGCAAAGCTGGTGGTATCGCCAGGAAAATGCATGTGAAGAAGGGCAGGAAAAGCCAGACAGAGAGAGAAGGAAACAAAAGGAGTGAGATCCAGAAGAGGCAACACCAAGATCAGCAGAGGAGGAAAAGCTCTGTTCTGGAGCAGACGTCCATGCTGCAGCCCATGGAGAGCAATGCCAGACCAGATGGATGTGCCTGATGAAACTGCAGCCTGTGGAGTGCCCACTCTGGAGCAGAGCAAAACCATTCGGAGGAAACAGCAGCAGCAGAGAGGAACTCCTATGTACTGACCACCCTTTATTCACCTCCATGGTGCTTGAACAGGGTAGGGCAGCTGAGATTGAAGGAGTGAAGTTAGGAAAGGTGAGAGGAAAGAGGCAGCCTTTATATGTCTCTTTTGCTTCTAACTAGCCCAAACTACATTATTGTCAATGTTTTTCCCACAGCGGTAATTGGTAAATGATTTCCCTGTCTGGATCTACAAGCTTACAAGCTTTCCCATTCCTGTTTTTTTTTCCCCTATTTTCTCCCCCTTTCCTGCTGGGGCTGGGGGGCAGTGAGTGAGTAGCTAGGTAGATGTTTGGCTGAGGGCCATGGCTAAACCATCTCAATATTACACTTTTCTCTAAATACTACAGGAAACTTCCTGTTCAATGTTGGAAAAAAGTTTGGGATTGTTAGGCACCATTAGAGCCTGAAAATTTATTATCCAGTGTAAAGTCATCAATGCAGTAATTTTCCATTATCTGCTAAAAGCAGAAAATTAAAAAAGGCTACACAAATTTAGTACTGTCTTACTGCTTGAGTAGTCACATTTGATGACCTATAATGAGAAGTCTGGTAACTACTGAACTTGAAAAATCCAATGAAAGTAGCAAGGAAGAAGAAATTTTAAAACAGGCACACAGTAGTCTGAGCTTTAGACTATCTGAGACTGACTTAAGCAGTCAATAACTACAACAACCAAAAGGAAATTATTTTTCACACCTTATACAGCTGAGTTGAAAAAGTGTGCCACGGGACTTGTGGATATCAAAATTGGTTAAATGCAACATCAATTCTGGTTCATTAAGTAACTGGGCCACACTCAAATTTTCTTGCACTCAGATCACTGGGGAAGCATATGCCCAAAATTATCTGTTCCACTTTTTCATAGGCATATACTTTTGTGTTGGTTTTCTTCCCCCTGTTTTAACCATGCAGGGATGCTCATAGACAACATTCAGGAATAAATCAAGGCTTACTTATGGGACTTCTACGATTAGCTTAAAGAACTCAGAACGAACTTAGCTTAAAAATTTGCCCCTATTAAGCTTACGCCTGCAGGAGCATGACCCACAACACGCCTCAGCCCATAACGTTTACCCAGCCCACACCCACGTGACTGCAACCTCCTGCTGCTGTTAAATTTGCCATAGGCAAAGATACTCTCACATCTCCTCTCTCATATTTCATGAGCAGTTCCTCATACTCAAGGAGAGGCTGAGAATATTTAGTAGCTGGGACTTTATCTTTGGCATTTTAGTGTTTTCAAAATAGATTATCCTCCTTTATGCAGACTATCTAGGGAGGAGTAGCAGGCAGGTCATTCTACACTTTTGAGGTTTTTATTGAACAGCCATCTAAAAAATGGGAAGTGGGGGTAAGGATGCTGAATACAGTTTGAACAGGACCAGCATATCAGATATTCACAAGTATTTAAAAGCACTACTCTGATTAATCACACAAAATAAATACAGTAGTAGGAGTCAAACTGCTGTTTTTTCAAAGAGTAAACCAGTCCTAGTTTCCATAGGGCAAAAGGTCTCCATGGAAGATTATACAGGAAAAAAAATGTCATTTGAAAGATGAGATATTCATGAGGGATGTACGATCTGTCCCAAGAGATGAAAGGAAGCCTGGAAGAAGACACCTATTTACTGGCAAAGAGAGGCATGAAAGAAGGAAATGGAATGATATTTAAGAGTATAAAATTCCTTTTGAGATCATTTTCACAAGAACATCTGAGATACACTAAGGATGCACAAATGCAAATGACAGGAAAAGGAATGCTCCTTGATGAAGTTACTTACAGGATGGTTTGGGGTAATCAAAGTGATGAATTTGGAAAAAGCTGCAATTCTTTGCTCCATAAGATTTCATTACTTAGTGTAAAATAGAAAATCCAATGCACTGGATATAAATAACAGCACAGGAGAGAGGCAATAGTCACTTTATTAAAATACAGGGCAGCCACAAATGCATGATAGCTGGAAGCAGAAGACTCCTACACAGTCAACAGAGTAAGACCATGAAAGAGCCTTCAAACACAACCAGCTGCAAAAAGAAAACACTACCTGGTGTTAAGAGGGAGGAATCTAAAGTTACAAAAAGGCTGGGAGAACACATTTTCTTGCAATTCCAGGGTACAAGATTTGAGGGATCTTGAAGACTTCCCAGTAATTGACTAAAGTGCATCAGCTATTTTGGTTTTTTCTGAGATCAGTTTAATATCCTACACAGACATCTGAATCGTATTAATAATATTTAAAATATGAAACCATTTTAAATTGTGGTTGTTCAAAGCGCCAGGGGCATTTTTATTTTTCTCACTTTAGAAGGAAGAAGATGAATACTATGTATTTATATTAGATTATGGTTACAGCAAATAAGCAAAAATCACTCTTCTATTTCAATTAAGTGCATGGTGGTTTATGTAACTACACTCTAAAAGCAGGAAACCTACTAAAATGGAGTGGTCAAAGAGCAGTGAAACTGTGGAGACAGTTCCAGTCCAGCACTGGTAGACAATGGAACTGATTTAATTATGGATTCTATGTGACCTCCAGTAATTTGATTTTTAAACAAACTTGGAAATGCAAAGGTGAAAGGACAATAGCACATTATATTCCAAGGTCCTCTGAAATGTCAAATTGTACTTAAAAAGAAACATAATGCTGCCAAAGCATTTAACATTACAGAAAATCACCTGGACCACGTGGAGGAAGTTAGACAACACAAAGTATCGGAGGCCAAGAAAACATGTCCTACAAGCCACAGTGGAGGAAACTGGGCTTGTTTGCCTTACTTTAGCACTTACATTATTGCTTCAGCGATAACTGAGAGGGGGCAATAGCCTTCAGGTGCATGTAAGGTTCTAATAAAGAGGAAAGGAATCAACTTGATTTATATCCAATGCAATTCACAGGCCTAGATTGAATTGTGGCTTATTAAGTTGGGCAAAAGGGAAAATATTCCCCAAAGACAAAAGCAGAATGGAACACGTCATCTAGGAAGGGTACAGAAGCTCCAGATTTTGTAGAGACAGTTAATACAGATACCTGCTGAGGATGTTTCAAGTATTCTGGGTCCCACCACCAAACAAGGAGAAAGATGAAGTAATCTCTTCATATTTGAGTCTTGTTTTTCTACATTGTACAAAAAAACATTCTGAAGTAGGAATAAAGCCTTCTATAAATTGTAGTTTGAAAACAGATCTAGTAGTGTCTACTCGACACTGGCAGTTCTGCTCATGAAAATTCTTTGAACATTTCAGTCAGACACAAATCCCTCTTTTTAAAAGGAACAAATTAAGTTCACAAAATGTGTTTCAGTACATATAGAAGAGGTGAATGTAGAAGTTGTAAGTAGTTAAGCCTGTGGACTTTTGCATTCTCTCTCACTTCTCTTTTTCCTTTTTATTTCTTTCTGAATCTCTGCCATCTGAAAACACATTAAAACTGGAGCAGGAGGCTGGAAAGAATTCATTAGTGGCTCTGGTAAGGATTTAGAAAGCAAGTGTCAGGTTTCAGTGAAATAAGGAAACACAGGGAGAGGAAGTTCAGGGAGGGTGTTTACTGTCACCACTACTGCATTTTTAAAAAGTTAAATTTTCATCAATATGTCACACTTACTTTCACCTATAATAACGCACAAAGCTTCATTTCAACCAGAACTACCTCAAGAACCAATGCAGCTGTAATTCTTTGGTTTGTTTCCTTTAATGCGGCAATCAGACTTTTTCTTTTTTTTTCTTTTAACAAGAGGACATTTGTCAACGATAATGAGTGTTCATGTGATAATTTAGATTTATACAAACATATGATTTAGTGTTATACAACATTCTGGTTTAAAAATTAGCACAGTAGCACAGATTGAATGGCTTGCAATTGAACTTCCTGGCAGATTTCTAAATGCGATTTACTGAGAAACACATTTTTATGTTGAGTATTTTGTGTAGCAAGCCTGAGACATCACAGGTTTCCAGAAAGCTACTTGATAATCTGGAAGAACAAATAAATGTAATGCTTTTAACAAAAAACCTACTTGTCTCAATGTCCCTACACGCTGAGAGCTGCTGTACACAGCCATGCTGTAGGTGTGGATATGCCCAAGCATCCGAGGTTGGACACGCACCTTTTAGCTCGAGGAGCAGCAGTATCACCATGCCCACATCACCTCCCCTTCCACCTCCTATAAATTCACATTCCTCTCAATCTGAGAGACCTTTGATTGAAAAGAAAACCAAAATATAATAAAACATGAAACATGGCTCCAAGAGTCAGCAAGGTACACAGGCTGTGAGCACCTTTGAGGGCAACACAGGTCACAGAACCTCTGCTAATTATTAAGTAGTTTTTCTTTCTCATTTCATTAAGCATCCACATGTTCAACTCTTACCAAAACCTCTAAGGGAAATGGGATTGCCTGAAGAGAAGCCTGGTGACCTACAGGAATAGATCCATTGTCCTAACACCATCTTGGAGCACAAACGGGTGAATCCAACCACCACTCCAAATGGAAAGAAAGGGTTTTTCTTCAAAAAGTCAAATCTGTGGGTCAGGGTCCAGACTGACAAGTTAGATGGCACTGACATGACTGCAGTGCAGCTGCAACACGGCTCAGGTGGGGACCAAGGGTGACAGCCTCAGGAAAAAGCAGCTCCTAAGGGAAGGAGCGAGGAGACTGTACTCTAAGTTCTTGAAGATTTCATAGCAGCTCTTAGAAACAAGTTGGTCTTGTACACAACCAGCTGAGCTCCTAGAAAGTAGCAGAGGGGGCTCCTATACTTGACATCTACCACTTGGTATGTGCTTTTGGTTGAAAGCACCTGGTAGTAGTACATTTGGCAGAGTTGCAATTTTTCCTAATGGTGTTTCCTACAGTAGGAAGCCTTTCATATCCAGGAAATTGCTAAAGGGAGGTAAGGGTTTGGAGGGAAGAGAAAAAAAAGAGAATATTACAAAAAGAGAAAGGTAACTGATTTACAATCTGAAAAGAGTTGGAAGTAGTATCCAGCTAGGTCATGGACAAGGATATGAACATCCAGAAAAGTCTCAATTTAGCCAGATTGCTGAGAAGACCTTAAAGACAGTGACCACACCTTTCCATTATAACCTGAGCACAGTAAAGCAAGGGGGAAGAACACAGTACTTCAAGAACAAAGGCTTCAAATGTCCCTAGCTTTAGTGTATGTGCATTGCCAGTGTAAATATTCATGTGGACAATCACTTAAAGAACAAAATATATTAGGAGTGACTTAAAGAAGTTTTTTAGAAGTGATATGATTATTAACAATGTTAGAAGAATACATAAGTTTTTGTGAGCAGCGACACAGAAGTTATTTAAAACACCCAAAGACAATGAATTCAGAATGAAAACATCTGTTTACAATACGGAAGCTGGTAGGTTGGAAAGTAGCAATTCTGGTAAGAATAGAGAGCTCATGGTACTTAACCCGATGAGCAGGATCTCCCAGCATGGTGCTGCTGCTAACAAGGTCAATGTGACCCAGAGAATTATAAGAAGACTTTTTTATGGATCTTTATCTCCTTATGTGAACATAATTGACAACATTGTGTTCAGATTTACTTGCTATAAAAATGATCCAAGAAACCATGAAAAGGTCACATGAATGAACAAATGCCTGGAAAATTCTCATTACAGAGAATCCTTTAAGATGTTTAAGTTATCTACAATATTATAAGAATATTTATGACATGACTGAACAATTCTGTATGTTAAAAAACACAAAAAAAGACTGGAAAAGGCCTCTGGATTATCAAAATCTGTGTGATCTATGTGTAGTTTCCCTAGACACAATATCCTGTAATCCCTATCTGTAGAGAATAATGTTTAATGTGGACAGTTGAAAAAGACATAGCAAGGTTAGTAAGGACAAAGGGATCTAGTTGGACTTAAATAACTTTTATCTGGAAATAAAATGGCAATTTAAAAATGAGGCAATTAATTATGGGAATAAGTAACAATTTAAAACTTTGGACTTGCTGTCAAAAGATATTCTCTTTCTTAAAAGAATGATTTTTCAGCTAATAATTTTAGCTTTTGTAATGTGGCTGACAAAACTGCAGGTGCCATGACAAAAATTAACATTTGCCTGCCAGCTATGTATTTCATCCAAATTATCACGATATCTATGAAAATGCGGTAATTAGTATCTGGTTAAACTACATGTTTTCCTCATAAAACAAAGCAGCGTGACTCATCAGTTTATCTGAGTATGTCAGATGTAATAAATTACTGCAGATCGACACACACAGAAGCAGCTGAAATCTCATCTACTTCACTGCAAAATGGTAAATGACCTTTTCTCACAATGAAGTCGTGAGGGAGGAAAAAAGATTACATGCAAGAACTGGAGTGTCTCTATTGATCTGCGCAGTAGATACTTGCACAAGGCATTTGCTAAGCCATTAATTTCAGAATTGTGGACAATATGAGTGTCTTCATATAGGTAACTAGACTTCCAATATTGGCATCTCTCCCCCTAAGAGTGAAATACACATTCCCTGGGGTGAAATGCACATTTTATAACATTTCAAAACATGACAAAACCTTATTTCTACATAAGGAGTCTCTCATAGCTCCTACAAACAATTCAGCAGAGCAGAACTGGGAAATTAATGGTTAGCAAAAGTGGCCATCCATTAATAATGTTTTGCTATAAATTTCAAGGTCATTTCCCAGATCCCTGAAAAAGCACTGAAAGGGAAGTATCCCACACTTGTTGGACCTCTGGAGTTTTCCACAGTGGTAAACTGAAAAGCTGCCAGTCACCCTCCTCATTGCTCCATCTCTACAGGGCAGAAGCTCCTAAGCAACTTTTTTAAGTAGTGAAGTATTATGAAATAATAACTCCAGGGATATAATCAAGATGCAGGTGGCTAATGTAGTACAGGATCCTTTTGCAGGCAAGGAACTGAGTATCTATACCTTACAAAAGCTCTGGTCAGCCAGGCATATGTGAAGCCTCTGTACCTTCTAACCCTACCTTTGTTACGGCTTTTTGATCTACGGGTCTCGGCTGTGATATAAAACTTGAAATCAAAGTTTCATATTCTTACTAAATATTGAGCCTTGGGGGAAAATTAATTGCAGACTCTTCTTATTGTAGTATTCCCATGACTATTTAGTCCATTTCAAATTCCTCAGTGACTGGACAATCTGAACATAATGAAGTGACAATGGGTATCTATTTGATTTTTAAATCACTCAGCTTTTCTTAACAAACATATACTCCTCTGGCAAAATTACTGTTATTCTCATCAATAAATAGGAGCAAAAATAGCTGCATTATTCCTGGCATTACATTTCTGTAAGCAGAGTCAGTATGAGAAACTTGGAAAAAATTCAGTAGCACCCAACAGGATTTTTTATTGATTCAGAAAACATTCATTTGCCAGTATAGGACATGATTCAAAGTGACATTTACCTTTTCATTTATTTCTGTCTGAAATCATAGTATTCCTGTATGTCATAACACTCTGTTCTAGGAAAGATATTAAAGAAAACCAGAGACTCACTGAAAAATTCAGTTTGGAAGTGACCTCTTGAGATCCGTAGTCTAACATCTTGCTCCAAACGGCTAACTTCAAAAGCAGATGAAGTTGCTCAGGGCTTCTGTAGCCCAGAAAATACAATTTTACCACGACATCACAAGCTCTGTATTCAACACCAGGTCTCCAGACTTCTCTGAGCTTGCCTTGGCCTGATTTTTAGATGTGGCAGCAGTCACCTGGTGGCCACTTGCCTGTTGCTTCTCTGTATTGGCTTTGCTCTGGGAGCACCCAGGTGGGACAAACTGGGAGCACCCAGGTGGGGTAATAGGGCTGGGTATTAATTATTATAAATAGGACAGCGGTGTACAGCTTTGAGTGGAATAAAATTGAGGAGGAAGAGGGTTCAAACCACCAGTATTTATGTCTTCCTGATGAACTTGAGGCATCTTGCTGTGAAATCCCTGCTTTCTGCTTGAGTAACATTGGTATTATTCACTTCAGGATCCAGAGGGACACATGAAGCATAATACTCAAAATCTTGTTTATGGACTAAAAGGAAACAAACCTGAAAATGTACACACACACACACACACACACACACACATATAAAGCTAAGAATTTAATGTTAGTTTACATTTCTTTTTAGCATAACTTAACAAAACAGTCTAATCCAAGAATCAGCATTACTCTTGCTCTAATTATTAGAGAAAAATAAAGAAAAGAAAACCAAATAAAGAAAGAAATACTTCTATATTAACAAAGCAAAGTCCTAGTAGTAATAATACGGTTTAAATTGTTATGCATACACTTCTTAGTTTACAACCCTTTTTCCGGCAAAAGGCTCATGCTTTAACTGTTCCTTTGGGTCATAATGTGGATGGGTTTCAGCCTGGCAGTAGTGGTGGGAGACTTTCAGCAAGTTATCAACATCGGAAGCCCTTTGGGAGCAGGAGTATGATGGTGATGATGATGCTGATGGTTACTTCTTCCTCAGTCTAGAATCTCTTTGCAGTACTTTCTAGATATCTGATAACAGATATCTGATATGTTTATACCTTGCTCTTTCTTTGCTGGTCTGCAAGTCTATACTCTTGTTCTATGTTCCCGCTAAAAGCACCTGTGTCCAGGTCCAGGTCTGTATTTCTTCAAGTTACCAGTGGTGACTGGTCACATAGATCCTATAGATCTATATACTTACAGATCTGGAGTCTCCAGTGCCAAGCCCATGTAGCACATGTGTATATGCACAAACATTGCTGAAGTAAAAAATGGATTCTAAAATTTAAAAGACCAACACTAGTTTTTGCATTTCCTGTTTACTAGCCTTGAAGCTATTGAGGAAAAGGAAAATGAGGAAGCTCTTTGATAAACTATTCCATATTCATGACAATGTTAGTAGCTTACCTTTTAAAATGCATTTATTAAACTTTCAGGGATCCACATTTTATAAATTAGTTCCAAATAATGTATTTCAATGTTTCCATTCTTTGCTAACAGCCTTCAGCCTCATAAATGTATGAGGCTTCACTGTTCTAGATTAACTTAAAAACCAGTTTGAAATATTTCAGTTCCTTTAATGAATGGCATTGCTTCACCATGTTTCAGTGAAAAAGTTAAAATCCCACTCAATGATTTGAAACCTCATTCATTTTCATCTGCTACCTGAGTGTTGTTTCTAAAACCATCATTACACTGCCTCCTTCTCAGAGACAGCATTTCAGAGAACCCACTGAACACCAACACCTTACGAACACCTCCCCGCGATGTTGTAAGAACCTCTCAGTGTACATTCCTGTGTCTCACGATGCAAAGCCCCAGAAGAGAGAGAAGAGCAATTATACTGCTGTCAGCATTAAGATCTTGCACTCAGCACTAGTGAGTCATTACCCCTACAAACTGTCAGCCAGACTTTTATCAGGGAGACAAATAATGTTATGAGAGGCTATTTTAAATATATATCTTGAAATAAGACTGCAAATTAAAATGAGGTCAGAATAGTTTCACATTTCTCTTTCATAAACACTGAAAAGACATAAAAGATGTGTGAGGAACACCAAAGTGGGCTTTGAAAATACTGTTTTTTACCACACAAGTTCAAATGAGGCCCCTGCCCTGCTGGGAGGTGTCACCACCCGCAGCTTCCCGCCCCTTTGGGACCAGCCAGCCTTTGCTGTGCCCCAACAGAAGAAATTCACAGTGGTGTGGGTACAGTACCTCAGTATATACACACACCCCTATTTCACCAGATTCTAATGTGCATTGGTCTCCCTTAAAAACAATGAATCTGGTGTTTCTCTTGAGTTCTTTGGCATAATTGTTGAGTGGTATTGCAATATACTTATCTACTGATGTATCAAAATGGTGTTCTCAAGAAGGCTATTCAAAGACACACAAAAAAAACCCCCAGTAACTGAAAAACAATAGTTGTCCACATCTGTATGAGCCTACTCTCAAATAATATAATAGGAAATTCATAGAATAATTTGAAACATAAATTGTACATATTTCAATAACAATTATAAAAGACATGATGTCCATGATCTGGAAATATATGCAAATTTGACCTGAAGCCCTAATCATTTAGAAGCACATCCTGTGTCCTGCACTTGTACGAAAGTAGCTTATGTAAAGTAAATTAAACTAAATTAAATTTTTCTCCTGTTACAGAGATGTAGAATCAAGGGTCATGCTACAACCTTTTACAGGCTAATAAAGGCTTTGATCAAAAAAAATGCTTTTTAAAATGCACCCTGCTCCTACTGTTTCATTGTATCCCAGTTCTCTAAAAATAGTCACCAATATGATGGACTTGCTTCCTGAGTACTAACAATGTGGATGATCTTCTGTATCTTCTTGGCAAAACAAGCCCTGTTGAAAGACAGACTAAAGTACATCCACTTCTGAACTAATGTCTGCAAACAAGGAAGTGTATTTATCCTGGGGAAAAAAAAACAGCCACCTTATTAAATGAGTCCTCATTTTACCTTTTCACGTTTAAATATCCAATGTCCCTAAGCGTGATAATATGGAGGTACACATCTTCGTTTTTTGGTTGGAAAAACCTTGACAGGACATAAGGGACATACATTAAGGGGTTGAGGGGTTAAAGATCAAAGAAATCTATAGAAGAAGATCTGAAGATCTAATGAGCTCTTTTCAAGCTCACTGGAGGTCAGTAAGAACACTGACTTCCACAGAATACTTGACTTTTGTTCAGTAAGACATTGACCCATCTGTTTCTAATCCAGCCCTGCAATACACTTCTTAGACCTGTGCAGATGTCTTAACTAATTTGATAAATTTATTCCTATCAAAACACAAACACACACTTAAATGTATATATTCATATAACAAATTATGTACAGTTTCCTTGATTATTCTATAAGAACAATAACATTTATCACTGAAAGACAGTTTTTGCTTCTTTCCATCTTGCTAGGCTACAGCATATTTGAAACACAACTACTACAAACCCCAAAGAGGAAGTATCTGTCACAGAATTCCTGGTAGTTTTGCTTTCCTTCACTGTCAGGTTCTCAATCCTTTCTGCAAGACCTTCAGTACACCAAAGCTACTTATTTACGTCTTTCCATAGAAACTAGTAACGTTTAGCAAAATAATGCGCATCTGCAGAAAACATCGGCTAGGACCGTGTCTGCAGTAAGTACTGCCTTCTTACAAGAAGCATCCTTACTCCTTTGAATTCACACACAACCCCCCTGCTTCTTGCAGATAAGCAATGCATTTCCTATGCTTGGAGGAAAAAGCAACCAACAGTAGAAACCTGGGCCCTTACAACTGTGCTCAGTTACAAAGTCCACCCATTCCCTGCACACAGCTGTGGAGGCAGAGGTGCAAACATAAATGACTGCTCTTACAAACCTCTCCTGCAATAGTATGTTATACAAATTTTGCACCTAACCATCAAAACTTGCTTTTACTGTAAGCTTTTCTCCTTAAGATTACTTGAAATGCTTTGTAGCAACTTCAGCCAGTATGCAATCCAAGTGCCCAGCAGAACAAGGATAACCCTCTGAACAAACGACCTGTTAAAGTCCTGGTGTGGACTTTCCATTTGCTTTTTTTAAGAAAAAAGTGTTGGTGATGGATCTTGAAAACATTAATTTAAAATGTCTAAAGGCACTTGTGAGACAGACATTACAATTATGGTCAGCTGGGACACACAAGGTGCACACCAGCACTTTTTGTGACAACACCCACCAGTGAAGACTCCATTCTCTGATCCTTAACAGTTCCTAGAAATTCCAGTCTTGGTGACCTTCAAAGCAAAATGAACCTATCTTCTTTACTACTTGATGAACTGATTTGTATTTCAAATTGTCTTAAATGAAGCACCTATCTGTCAGGATGATAGGCACTGTACAGAATTTGCAAAGAGAAAAAGAACTATATAAAGCAATCAGAGAATTCTTTTATTCAACTGCTGCAATAAATGACAGATAGTATCATTATGCAATTCCCCTAGCTCCTCTTAACAAACCTGACCCTTAGAACTATATCATGTGATTTATCAGTATTGTGGATCCAAATATTTTTCAGAAACAATGCAGTAATATCTTCTCACAGCCATTTTCAGCATTGGTCTTGGGAATGAATAACTGAAGATTTCCAAAAGCACACATATACATCTCACTGCTCATTCCATGAGGACAACAAAAGAGGTGATGTGCCTCTAGCAGAATCTATACAGCATTTTTAACCTTCTTAATCACAAATATTTTCATAGAACAAGTGAGAAAAAACATAATTTGACAACAGAAATAAATAAAACACTTTCCTATATTCAGATGGAATCTGTGCACAACCAATTCAAAAGATTTCACATATTTCATTAAGTAATTCAGTAAGTGCTTTTCCATTAACAAGCTGGATTGCATAGCGACGAATAGGGGGACAGTGTGAGAACAGAAAAACAGACCCAGACATGGGTGTTACTTTACCTGTTGCCTCTTCTCAAATTCTAACTTGATACGGGATTTGATGCAGTTGCACGTGTCCTGATACGTCTGCTGCAGCGCGAGTTCCATGAGGTGTTTGTGGTACGCTCCTGCCAAGTTCCCGCAGATAAAAATTATTACATTTGCCAATATCTAGGGGGATTTAAAAAAAAAAAGGTGTCAGGGAGTTTATATAAATATACTAGCAGAAATTAATCCTAGCTTGCAAAGGAAGATTGCTGCAGTTAGGTATTTTGCTTTTGTTTGTTTTCTAGCAAAGGTTAAGCTTTCAAAAAGCCTTTAAAATTAGTGGCAACATCCCAAGCAATAACAGAATCATAGAATCAGTTAGGCTGGATACTGTTTTAATTTTGGATTAAACGGGAATGAAAATGAACAACATGTTTGCCTACTCGATGAGGTACACATTTTCTGAAAAAAGAATTTCAGCTCATGTTAGACCTCACTGCTGAGTATCAATTAGGTGGGATCATCACCTACTGATGTAAGCAATAGCTATGGCTCCAAATACTGGAATCCATGTTATTGCTACACTCTTTTGGCAACATTTTCTCTTGCAGTGCCGTATGAGTAAGGGCCAAAAAGTTTCACCTACACACATGAAAAGCCTGACCAGCATTTTACCTCAGCCTGATCCACTGCTATCCATCAGTCAGCTATAAATAGTAACCTTGGTGATGATAAGCAGTGTCTAAGGAGCAAGAGCTGACAGCTGTCTACTAGAATACACTTTTCACTATTACCAAAAAACCTGCATTTGCTTAAAACGCAGAACTTAAAGATTTAAGGTTTAGGGAGTCACACTTGCAGCATCAGGTGGCCTCTGCACGCAACAACCCACAAATATGAGAAATAAGTTTGCTTAAAAAATCAAGGCCTTTTCTGCACTTGACCTTTGAAAAGGACACAATATTGTGTGGTGATGCTAATGCTTTTAACTGTACCCAGCTTATTGCTGCAAATAAAAGAAACACATTTATCCATTCTAGCTCACTCAGAGCAAAAGAAACACAGTAAAGTAATGAAGCCAATTCCTAATTCAGTAATAAAAGTAATAATAAAGATAATATTAAATTGCAGCTGAGATACAGCTGCAGTCTGCTCAGAGCAGGTCTCTATCGTCGCTGTCTGTAAGGCCCTAGTGTATCATACACCCTGGATTACAAGCACTGCATGATGTCGCAGTACTCATGGTCTGGAAGGAAAGAAGGAAGAAAGGAGGCAAAAATTTCATCAATCCTCCACAGCTAATCTAATCAGGAGGTTTATGATAGATTTCCCTGGTGATCATTCAGGGGTTGGTTTTGGTGCACCTATGTACCGGGCAATTTTGTGAATTGCTAGTAGTGAAAGCAAAACCAATACAAAGAGACAGATCAGGAAAAAAGTCCAACAGTGTGCTACAGTAGCTCACAGAAAAAAGATAAGTTGTCCTATTAACAGAAATCCATCTCCTTGTGGAATACATTTTATACACAAGAAAAAAAACCCAGACATAGAGTTTTAATGTTCCTTTTGTAAATGGAAACTTTAAAATGGCAGATTTAAATATACACTTTTATTTTCCTCACAAATTTTAACATCATTATAAGCAATACTTGTTCCTCCATCTGTGACATTTCTGACATCTCACCTCTCATGGCCCACGAAGCTAAAAGCAGGAGCTATCCACCTTTACTGCAAAATGATTGATGTTTTCAATTTGGTAGAACTTTTCTTTCTTTCCCTAAAACTTCAAGATCATGGCATTATAATGTTTCTAAAAGCAACATCTGAGTTCTTAAATTTTTCTAAAATAGATAAATCTAAAAACAATGAGAAAAATCTACATATTTTACTTTCTCCAAAGAACCTCTGTTACGAAGCAGAGGGATAAGAAATAGTTCAAATGAAGCATTTCACAACAGCCAATAATCTAAAAAAAAAACCCCCCCACACATACGAGATTATGGTGTACAGTAAAATATTTGACCTTAAAATATTTTCTATTTTTTGTAAATCACAATCGCTTGATTCTGCTTTGATGTCAGCAGACATGGATTAGTGAACAAAGATCTTGTGTGACAGATCACAGTGCAGGGGTAGGGTGTTCCAACTAGCAATCATTGCTGGATTTTAAAATGAAATTACGAAGTAGGAAGAAATGCCTGAAAATAAAGACTTCTGGACGTAGAAAATGCTGAGATATGTAGTAGGAAAGAAATGGTCACTAAATTGAACTGAAATAAACAGTGTGCTGTCATGATCTCTAGGTAGATGTCACTGTTGAAACTGCACGGCACACACACTCACCAAATCAACTGTCCAGCTTCATAAAGTTATAGACCATTTAAAGCAGAACTTCGAGAATATAATCAATCAAAATTAAAAAATATACTGTAATGGGTAGATGGAGGAGTAAATTATGAGTATCATCTTCACAGTCATAGAAAAACAAATTACAGTTTTATGACTGAATTAGCAGAAGTGAGAAAATAGATGGAAACAAGTGACTGACAGGCAAGGAAGCTAATTAACCAGGCTTTTCAGATAGTGGGGTAATTAAGCCCACATGAAGCTCTGTGATGGCTTCCAGTACCTGAATTAAGCTGTTCGAAGACAACGCAACATATCTCAGCCACTGCCATACTCAGTGTAGATCTAACACGTAAATGTGTAAGTGAATATTCAGATAGAAACAGTGTTTAATACATCCTTAATTCTTTTGACTAGCATGGAGTTCATTCAGAAAAGTGTCACTAAGGGATTAACTCACCTCAAGAAATGGATGAACTGGTTTCTAAACAGATTTTTTTTGCCTGTATTTATTCTGGCTTGAGTGTATACTTCTGCTATCAAGCAAAATGCATACTGTCAATATTGTTCAGTAGTAAGTGCAATTAGCATTACTAAACAAAAGAGGCAACATATATATACTTCTTGCTGAATATCTCTCCCAGGTCTGCATTTTCCTTCGAATTGCAGCCCAGTTTCAACATATGAGCTGGACACGAGCTCCATCCCAAATTTGTTATAAAGTCTCATAGGCATTCTCTCAGAAAAGTCAGGTCCTAAGATTTCCTCAGTCCAAAAAAATGAACTAAACTTCCCACTTCTTAAGCAAGTACACTAATCAATATGCAATCATATCAAAGGTTTCTTCTGTTCAGGCACCTCCTCTGAGGAGATGTCATGCTGCGAATCCTACCTATACCAAAGCACTTGGAATGAAATCCTGAGTCAGACCAATCTTCTACCTTGTCATTTCTCTAGGGGGAGAACCCTGCTTTCCCCTCGCTTTTTTTTTTCCCTCCTCATCCTTGCCTCCACCCAACCCTAGATGTATATTAGATAATAAGAAAAGCTGTGGTGGATCTTCTGGTAACATATTCTCCATCTTTCTGTGAAAGCTCTGATAACTGTGCAAATTAGGCTGTAGCTGAGAACCCCTGTAGACAATTCAGGAATAGACTACACAACATGGCTAAGGCTTTCTCCCAGCAGGACAAGCCTGAGCTATGGAAAAGTGTAATGAGTGGTGGTAACTCAACAGCAGAAAAAGACCAGGGTGTTGTATGAACCTGGTTCACGCCCTTTACAAACAGACACTGTATGACCAAAACCCCCAAAAACCACAATATACATAAATTCTACTAAGCTCCTACTCAGTTCACCATATGGAAACACTGAGCAACACAGCAGATGTTCCCACCTCTCTGTACAGAGTGGAGAGAGAGGCAAATCTATCTCGTGGGCCATCTGCATCCTTTCAGATATATCCATTAGCTGTACATTGTACTGAAGTTCCTGTTTTGTCAATGAATAAATTCAGTGTCTACAGAAAGTGATCTAAATATGAGTCAAAAATTAACACAAGGAACACCAAGATACCACCAGGAAGTATCTCTAATCACTTAAGAAACATAATCATGGCTGATGTCTCCTCCATCTCTTTTGACCTACAGAAAACTGCATGCTTCCAAGCAATGGGGCAATTTTACGTTCAAGCACAGGTATTTTTCAGTATCAGTGAATATCAAGAAATGATATTCACTGATGTCTAGTGCTTCACTATCAAAATAGACTGTATTTAAAAGCAAATGAAGACAAAGTTAAGTAGCTATGACTAATTTCTCAAGAGAGTACTACAGTTCACTGAGTTGCTCAAAAAAATGGAGTGTATCATATAGAAGTTCAACTGATGAAAGGTGCCCACAAAGGTAACATGCATGTAAAGAAATACTATGTTATACAAAAATAGAAGAATTATAATACAGATTGCTGATTCTGATTGAAGCATAAATCATTTATTAAATATCTTAGAAACTGCTGTTCAAATACTGAATACAAAAATCAGAATTCTCCATAGATTTTCCCTGTGTTGAAAGCTTCCAGTTAATGAATTATTTGCCACTTTCTTTCCTCTTAGATATTGTACATATCCTTCCTGAATTCTTGCATGAACAGAATTTTTAACAACAACAAAACCAACACAAACAACTAACAATTTTTTTAATGGTTAAATTTCACTTTTCTTCTGGATAAGAAAACTGAGGAAATGGAAGCTGAGGAGTTGGCAAAAATGGCTATCATTTATAATGTCTGCATGGAAATAAATGTGAGAAGAAAGAGTTCTTACATCACTGCCAAAGTGCAAATTCTTTAGCTCTGCAAAGACGAATCGTCTCTCCCTCCATTTGATCTGTCATGTAATGGTTTGTGGTGTGACTTGCCAAGCTAGGGAACAAGTTTGTGCTGCTTTGGAACCTGTAGAGTTTTAGACTTGGACGTAATTCAGCTGAAAAGAACTGGGTAAGCACTGGGTAGAAATGAAAAGCAGCATTTTAAAAGGAAATGCATAGCCACCATGTAAATTAGTTATTCACTTGGTCTCCATGCACTATGCCCAATACCATTATTTTAAATAGATGTGTTCAGAAGGTTCTCCAGCTACTCCATGCAAACCTCTTGCACATGGAGCTCTGGCCAGTTATACAATGTTGACCTTTTCTTCTTTCACATCTCCAGACCTATAGAAGTCTAACATTTTAATACATTTCAGTGCCAGCAAGCTATGTCATAGCTCACAAATACGACGGCAAATTTGAAAATGGGAGACGTTTGTCCATATGGCAACCTCTGTTTCAAAAACAAGGAGTTTGGGGAGGAGCAAAATTATAGGGCAAACATTTTTGCAGCTGGCCTAAAACTAGTAATCGTGTAGTGCTTGATCTACCAGCTGCTGCTATAGAAAGTAACACCTGGCCTTTTCCTGCAGTTAGTGAGATCACTAAGTTGGGGTCTTTATTATGAAAGCTCCTGTGTTTCATGAAGAAATGTAGCAATCTCTTAGATTTCTGTTTTAGAGATAGTTGTAAAAGTTTATGAATTAAAGTTATTTGGGTACAGAACATGACTGGCTGAAGGACAGAGAGATTATGGTCGACTGCATACTTACTTCCTCATGAATTCAAAGTAAAAATCAATTTCTTTAATCACTGCAAAATCATTTTAATAGTCTGAGAGGTCAAAGATATTTAAATCCTTAAATACTTATGAAGGCCACAATAAACACACTACAGATGAAGAGAAAGAAAAGGAAGATCCAGCATCCTCAGACCATTTGTCTATATCAAGGAGAATGTCAAATGTTTTACAGCAAGGTAAGTAGAAAAACAAGTTGTAATTTTGCAAGAAGCAACTCAATTAAAAGAAAAACCACAAACCAATCAAAAAACCCCCACCAAATACAAGACTGCTCAAAATAACTGGGAAGCAACAAAAAAAATAAAGATTTGAATTACTCAGTATCCTAGATGGTTCCATATTTTCAGTGCTAAAATAAATTTGGTAAAGAGTCCCTTTGTGGAAGAGGAATTGATGTCATTTACAAGCCAGGAAGTTACAATGTTGTCTTCTAATTGGTATGTGTAATTCTCTTTGTAGCTTTTGCAATCAGAGCATTGAGGACAGCAGCAGGATATTCATTTTTTGTAATATCTGTGTTATTTGATGTGATCTTCTTTTTAACATTCTTGCAGACTGAACTTTCGCATAGCTCTAAGCTGTTCTGTGGAATGACTGGATTTATTTTCTTCAGCTCTGGGCATACACAAACCCTATCTATATGCCAGTGTAGATAAAAACAGACCATAAACTGTAAGCTCTTTAATCAAATCCAGGAAAAATAAACTAGGAACAAGAATCAGAGTTATGGTCCCTTTAGATCACTTCTGTGTAATACATATAATCAATATCATTGACTCTAATTAATAACTCTTCATATTTTGAATCTAAAANTTGAAATTTTTTTTTTTTTTTTGCCAGAGGGGATCTCATTGTCTCTTCAGTGAGAAGGAACCGGGCAGCCACTGCACTCTCCTGCCTGCCTGCAGAGAGGTCATTTGTGTTTACATGCACCTCTGGGATCATTTAATTTCTTTACTATTAAAACTAATCTTAAAATGTTCTCTCAAAAAGACTGAGATTAATTTTTACGTCCTGGATCTCATATAGGGGTGAGTACTAGTGTGCTATAAGAATTCAAAAAAAAAAAAAAAAANTAAGCACTGGGTAGAAATGAAAAGCAGCATTTTAAAAGGAAATGCATAGCCACCATGTAAATTAGTTATTCACTTGGTCTCCATGCACTATGCCCAATACCATTATTTTAAATAGATGTGTTCAGAAGGTTCTCCAGCTACTCCATGCAAACCTCTTGCACATGGAGCTCTGGCCAGTTATACAATGTTGACCTTTTCTTCTTTCACATCTCCAGACCTATAGAAGTCTAACATTTTAATACATTTCAGTGCCAGCAAGCTATGTCATAGCTCACAAATACGACGGCAAATTTGAAAATGGGAGACGTTTGTCCATATGGCAACCTCTGTTTCAAAAACAAGGAGTTTGGGGAGGAGCAAAATTATAGGGCAAACATTTTTGCAGCTGGCCTAAAACTAGTAATCGTGTAGTGCTTGATCTACCAGCTGCTGCTATAGAAAGTAACACCTGGCCTTTTCCTGCAGTTAGTGAGATCACTAAGTTGGGGTCTTTATTATGAAAGCTCCTGTGTTTCATGAAGAAATGTAGCAATCTCTTAGATTTCTGTTTTAGAGATCGTTGTAAAAGTTTATGAATTAAAGTTGTTTGGGTACAGAACATGACTGGCGGAAGGACAGAGAGATCACGGTCGACTGCATACTTACTTCCTCATGAATTCAAAGTAAAAATCAATTTCTTTAATCACTGCAAAATCATTTTAATAGTCTGAGAGGTCAAAGATATTTAAATCCTTAAATACTTATGAAGGCCACAATAAACACACTACAGATGAAGAGAAAGAAAAGGAAGATCCAGTATCCTCAGACCATTTGTCTATATCAAGGAGAATGTCAAATGTTTTACAGCAAGGTAAGTAGAAAAACAAGTTGTAATTTTGCAAGAAGCAACTCAATTAAAAGAAAAACCACAAACCAATCAAAAAACCCCCACCAAATACAAGACTGCTCAAAATAACTGGGAAGCAACAAAAAAAATAAAGATTTGAATTACTCAGTATCCTAGATGGTTCCATATTTTCAGTGCTAAAATAAATTTGGTAAAGAGTCCCTTTGTGGAAGAGGAATTGATGTCATTTACAAGCCAGGAAGTTACAATGTTGTCTTCTAATTGGTATGTGTAATTCTCTTTGTAGCTTTTGCAATCAGAGCATTGAGGACAGCAGCAGGATATTCATTTTTTGTAATATCTGTGTTATTTGATGTGATCTTCTTTTTAACATTCTTGCAGACTGAACTTTCGCATAGCTCTAAGCTGTTCTGTGGAATGACTGGATTTATTTTCTTCAGCTCTGGGCATACACAAACCCTATCTATATGCCAGTGTAGATAAAAACAGACCATAAACTGTAAGCTCTTTAATCAAATCCAGGAAAAATAAACTAGGAACAAGAATCAGAGTTATGGTCCCTTTAGATCACTTCTGTGTAATACATATAATCAATATCATTGACTCTAATTAATAACTCTTCATATTTTGAATCTAAAATTTTTTTNAACTTTTTTATTTTTTAAATTAATTTTTTTTTTTTTTTTTTTTGCCAGAGGGGAACTCATGCTCTCTTCAGTGAGAAGGAACCAGGCAGCCACTGCACTCTCCTGCCTGCCTGCAGAGAGGTCATTTGTGTTTACATGCACCTCTGGGATCATTTCATTTCTTTACTATTAAAACTAATCTTAAAATGTTCTCTCAAAAAGACTGAGATTAATTTTTACGTCCTGGATCTCATATAGGGGTGAGTACTAGTGTGCTATAAGAATTCAAAAAAAAAAAAAAAAAAAAAAAAGGGGGGGAAAAAAAAAGAAACCATAAAATTAAAACAATAAACAAAAACCCCAAAAATATTACTCTATGGAGTAATACATCAATCTTTGACATGTTACAGAAATAATCCTATGTCTGATCTCAAAATACCTTCAGTCTTCTCCAATAAATCTGGTTTACTCTTAAATCTGTCCCCCCACCCCCAACACTAAACTCTCTAAGTACATTTACCTTCAGGACCAGCAATACATTGCCAAGTTTCATGTGTACCAGAAGATTTCTCCTTACTTGCCCTGATCAGGAGTATTACTAGGCTATCTCTCCTGCACTGTTTAGCAGTCTTCATGAAGTTTATTTCATACTATTATCTACCAGTCTTAACAAAATTTCTTCATATATCGCTCAACATCTTCCCTCCTGGCAAGTTTTACAGAAATTAATCAGTAAATTCAAAAGCTACCAGAAGGAAGGACAAACAGATAAATGAACTGATAATCACATATGTGCTCATTATTCATGTACTGATATGCCTAACCCTCAAAAACCTAATGCTGATTTCAGATTTCTCCCATAATTTTTGTAGTTTATACTGTATGTAACTGCACTGCATATTAATACTCTCAGTTATCAATATATATGGAAATTAAAATCAATGGACAGTTTAGAATTACATGGATAAATTACAGTAAGAACATATACTTAGTGCAATTTTTCTATTGCATTGCAAACAGTTGGCAATCAATATGTGCTTTAATCTATTTGATAAACATTTTGAAATTCTATTTTTCATTATCTCTATATGAAATTCTGATTTATAGAATGATGTTTTTCTCAGGTGATATTTTTCTCTATCAGTGTTCATAATGATGTGGGATAAGCTTTTTAGTTGGATATACTCAAGAAATTTTTCTGCTTGTCTGATGAGTATGACAAACTTTTATCAAGCTCATTTTACTTACTTTGGCAGCCTGTATCAGGAATCAGTGGTCCTTGGCTATATAGATTGCAAAGAATGTGTTGGAGCAGAAAGGAGGATAATGACAGTGGTGTGTAAGTAAGGAAACCCACAGAGCTGGATTAAATGGATTCCAGAATGTCCTCAGAGTCAGTTATTAATGATGACATTCTTACAAGTGTCTGTAATGTTTTTTAAAGAACTTGGTTACCATTTTGAAGTATGTTGAGATCTCTAATCAGTATTTGGGTTAATTCTTAATTGGGATTCATCCAACAGTAAAATTTGCTCTCAGGAAACCTAAAAGTTCTACTTTCTGGTGTCAGGCAAATGCTGTCAAGAGTCAGCAAGGTAGGACAAAGGAAGTACTAAGTTTGGTTTACATTCAGGAAGAAATGAAGCAAATATTAAAACCTCTTCATGCTGTTGCTGCCAATTCATTCCATCTGTACATAAAACATGTCATTTTTCTCTGCTTTGTGCCTCAAAACTGTTAAGATGTCATTTGTCAGGTCAGGCTTTCTATTCCAAAGCCCTAGTGTGAAGCATCTTGGACACCCTGAAACAGTTTTTTCTAAATCACATGGTTTGTGGGAATATATTCTGAGTAACACCTCAAAAGTTAGCACAGTACCTCCAATTCATAGAACAGAATCACGGAGTCATAAAATCGTTATGGTTGGGAAAAACCTCTAAGTTCATCAAGTCCAACCATTCACCCAGCACCACCATGTTCACCACTAAACTCTGCCCCTAAATGCCACATCTGCACTTTTTTTTAACACTTCCAGGGATGATGATTCCACCACTTCCCTGCTCAGCCTGTTCCAGTGCCTGACCATCCTCACAGCGAAGCTATTTTTCCTAATATCCAACATAAATCACCCCCTGGCACAGCTTGGTGCCATTCCCTCTAGTCCTCTTGCTTGTTACTTGGGAGAAGGGACCCACATCAATTTAAAACCTCCTTTTGGGTACATGTAGAGAGTGAAGACGTCTCTCCTGAGCCTCCTTTTTGCCATCACTTTCTATTTGTATCAGCATTAGTGACAACCCCTACAGTGCAGCATATACACTACAGGCACCTAAAATACTACACAGCATTGTTAGGAATAGGCTGTTACCCTCAAACTAGCTGAGAGCAATGATGAAACAAATGGAGGTACTTGTCCTGAGAAGAGAAATTTTCCATGCCTCCAGACTTGTTCAGTTCTTTTACTCCTACCTTCTGTTCCTTGTCTTTTAAAGAACTACTTATCCATGCAACTATTTATCCCTCCCAGCTTCTCAGTTCACTGAAAAGGTTTGGACAAAGGACTCCTTCAAAGGCATAGAGCTATCAATGAAATCAGCCTCATCCACCTGTTTGTTGATGCCTTCAGTCACCTTCAAGATGCTTTTAAGGAAAGACTTCCTTTTACTCCTTTCAAAATAGAATGTGTTTATCACATTCTCTATTCTTACAGCTTATTTTTTTTCCTCCTGAAGACACTGAGTTTACAGACCTAAAGTCTCCCTGAACCTTTCTAGGACCCTTTTGAAAGTTTATGTTCATATTTTCTATCTTACAGTTGTCAGGAACCAAGGTCTATTTCAGACCAACCTATACTTGCTCTCCTTCGCCCATCCCTCCGAGAAGGATTTAATGTGAGATTTTCCTCAATTTCCTCTTCACTGAACAGGCATACAGAAATTGTTTCTCTGTGACAGCCTTGTCCTCCCTATTTTTGCAACCTGTATGTCAAATGTCCTTACAGACTCTCTGAAAGTCCTCTTGTAACTCAAGTGCTGAAACAAGGATCCAGCATGCAGGGAAGGGGAGATTGGTTTGGCTAGCAGCCATAGCTCTAGTTGCTATCTAAAATAAATTACATACTTTTAGGTATGTGTTCTTCAGACACCTATCTGACCAGTGTAACTGCATACAAAGGCATTTTGCAACACTTTAAAAAACACTTGCACAGATGAAATGTTTTCACTTTGGCTAATTAACTTTAGTGGTGCAAATAGATTCCAAAATTACTGATAAAGCATGCGAATTAGCAGAATGACTAGCAGGAAAAAAATTGCAGCTACAACAGGCACAATCACAAGGTGAATTTAGATAGCTCCATAAGGTATTCTATAGCTCTATTACTGTGCATCTAAGGAAAATGTTATTTTAACTGAATTACAATTTAAAACTGCTTATGATTATGTAATATTCAAAGCAAAAAATTTAATTTCCTGACTATCATTTTCTGACATATTTTGAAATATCTTTATTGCTCATATTTTAATTTACTCTTTTCTGTGTTCAAAATATACTCTAGAGGTTTTGCTTTGTGTATGAACCTACAAATTTTGTGTGCCATACAAGAAGCAGCTTTTAGGTTATGATTGCACGGAGGGAAAATGAAATGCTGGCAGTAAACACAACACAGTTTTCCCTTCCAAAGAATGTATTTCAAAAATCAAATGGGTTTAATACTGGGAACATGAAGACAAATAGAAGTCACTAAACTGGAAATAGTGCCAGTTCCATGATAACCTGCCTACTACCTACACCTCTGCCTTACTACCAGATTTTGCATTTAACACACTTCTTACAAATCTCTTTACAGTTCGTATAGTGCATTTCTACATATTTTAGAAACAAAAAACTGTGAAACTATTATTGAAACACAGCATGATGCTTGGCAAAAACTGACAGGCCTTCCTAAGTACAAAGAGAAGTTACTAACAATATGAAGGAAAGAATACAATTTCCAGATGATTGCAGTTATATTGTATTTAATAATTTCTGACTTCATTCCCAAATGTGACTGGAATATTATTGGAACACTATGGATAAATTAGAAACAGTCACATGAAAATACAACTTCTTTTTGCAAGTTCTGATGCACATGTAGCAACAAAAATAAAAAAAACAATTTCCCTTCTCTAATGTTTTCAGTCTCCTGCCTGTCTTTACAAAAGATGCCTGTTTTGAACCTGGCATGTTCTAAGATAATAAAAAAATTACATCATAAGTGCTCCTAAGCAGCAATATGAACAATGCAGAAAGTGCACATGACTTGCAGGATTTTTTTCTGCATGTAATGACTATTTTTTTATTCTCCACAAGAAAAATAATCCTGTACAAAAAGAAAATTCCTATTTAAACCCTCTATTGGTTGTTAATACAAGTTATCTTTTACAGCAAAGTAAGTTTCACCCTGCAACCAACCTACCTTTTAATAGTACAGCCTGCCACTAGAAAGATTTGACAATACATCATGAAGATATGAGGTAATACTACACAAAAGAAGACCTGGAGCAGTATTTCTCACACACCAACCCTTCTTAATCAGAGAAGGCTGCTGGAGCATCCACATATTGCAAAGTAATGGGCTATCTGAGGGAAGCAGGTCTCAGCACCACATAGAATAGCAGATTAACTTTGCTTTTCAGTTATGTTGTGTTTAAAACACAATTTCCCAAATCTGTAAATCCACATACAGACTAAATTAATTTTTCTTCAGTTAACATTTATCTTAAATTCAAGTTAGTGCATTTGAGTGTATGGATACCATCCATGTTCACCTCTGGGACTGTATAACAGCCCTTGCTCTATTTTACTAACCAGTCAAACATATTCATGTAAGTTCTCAGTACGTTTCTCAGTTCTCAGCAACAGGCATTCATTACCTCTGCTTTGAATATCCCAATCCGATCAACAAATGCTGCTGCCTTGTTATCCACCACCTTCTGCAGACAAAGGTTTTCAATATACTTTTCTCTTTGAGGAAAAGACAAAATCACAGCTAGGAACCCTCAGTTATCCAATGGCTCCAAGAGAGCACACAAACTGACTCCTTCCCTTCCCCACTCCCACTGCTCATTAGAAATTTCTGTGAGCTGTGGGGTGTTGAAGAACAACGCAGGCAAACCTAAACTGTTCCAACTTTCCCAATTCATTTCAGCACAATTTTATCACTCTGCACAGAACTCCTCTCCAAGCGGCTTTCTGAGACAGCCTGCAAAACAGAGGCTGCAGGGGAAACAGGTGACTGTTACAGAAGACTTCAAAATTGACAGGCTGGTCAGTCACTGAATGGCCAGTTAGATGGGCAACACCAGTAGGTCTGGCTTTTGCAAGAGCACAAAGATGGGTCTGGCCCCTGCCATCAGGGCTACTTGAAGCAGAAGCATGAGAAAGAATATGATCAGCAGCTCACAGGAGAACTCTTCCAATTCTGGCTCCAAACCACAATGAGGGAAGCCACATGGTATGGTGACAGGACAGGTAGAAAACACCCCAACACTTCATTGCTTAAAATGCCAAAAAACAGACAAAATGAGTAATGGCTCAAACAGGAACAGGATCGCAATGAGTAAGGAACTTTGCTACCTGTAGCCAAAGCTTAAAAATTCCTGGGTTGTATCAGCGCTCCTTTATTCAGTTACTTTGCTTATATTTTTCAGCTGTTTGCTCTGAAGATTCTTAGATTTGCTGTTGTGTATATGTTCAAAATTGTGACTTTCTCTAGTCTTCCTACGGATTTCTTCATCTTCCTCCACCTTCACTTCTTTGCACTGAACAGGTGGTGTAGATAGTGTCCATGGAGGTAACACAAAAGGGGACAGTGAATTGCTTCAAAGTGGTCCTTTGCAAGGTACTCTTCAGTAGAAGCAATGAGCAGCAATATTATGGCTATTAGACACAGCTAGCAGGGCAGCACTGGAAGGAAAGTACAGAGGTACGAGCTGTGCGTGAGGCCACCACCTTTGTCAAGGCAAAGGCAGACTAAACCACCAATGCAGAATAAACCAGCAATGAGTGGAAAAGAAATTCATGCTTTTCAGAAAATAAATACTTGTTACTCTTGATCTGTTCCTACTCTGAAACAAAAGTACTTCATATGTCGACAAAGAAAACAGCTGTATGACCTTTTATTGGTGTTTTGTGGAGCTGCCAACATTTGCCAGTATGGCTGAGGGCAAGTGTATCCCCACTCCAGGTACCAGCAGGTACAGACCTTTCTCTAATTTGCACTGTGCTGAACATACTCATTGCCTGCCAAGTGAAAAAAAGTGTGTTGCTTGTAGACAACACACCAAGACAGTGCACTGCTACAGAGCCCCAGAGATTATTTCCTGGAAATCTATTTTTTTCCTCCAGCAAAACATTCTTCCTTTCATCCCGTCCTGCATTGGGAAGCTACAGAATCTCAGGTAACAGGAAACTGTCTTTTAGTGTCTGTATTCATCCTAAAGAGAGAAGGTAAATAATAAAAATGAAGTGCACTCTATGTTAGCAAAAGTTTACCACAGAAAGGGAGTTTTATTAGCTCTGAAACTGGAGAACATTCTGGGCCACTGTCTTACGTACAACACCACCTCCAAAATCAGCAATTTTCTATAAGGAATTAAGCGGTCCTCTCTTGTTAAGAAACTGGTGGGGTTTTCTTCCAAAACCTATCTGCCGTTTCTACATCAAAAACTCTCTTTTGATTAATATTCTCCTCACATTTGCATACCACAGAATCCAGATCATCTTTTCTAAATCAGAAAAGATGCCTGGAGATGGCCTCAGATGCAAAAGATTCAGCATACTATTTTTCTCATCAGTTTTTCAGAGACCTCAGCAGAGATCCAGTTGACAGTCCAATTCAAGGACACGATGGGATGCAACCACAAAAGCTAAGAGAGCCTGCTGATAACATTACAAGGCCACTCGAGTGTCTTTAAAAGCTCATGGGGACCGAGGGAGGTTCTTGAGTTCTGCAAGAAAGAAAACCTCACTCTTTGAAGAAGGCAACATCATCCTGATCCCTGGGAAGGTGACAGTGCAAATCCTCCTAGAAAACATTTCCAACCCTCTGAAGGACAAGCATGGAGTAATGAAGGAGAAATCACACCTGAACAACTTTTGTGTGATGAAATGACTGGCTTTGTGGCCGAGGAGGGAGTAGTTGATGTGACAGAGCTTTGAGCACACTCATAAACCCTAGCAGCCCTCACCAGCCTCACCTAGAGCTTCTACTGACATCCCCAGGCCCGGGAGCTCTACACAGGCACAGCCTGGGGCCTTTAGCTCCTGCCTGTGCCATGCTGGAGGAATGCTAGTCTCCAATTAAGCTATGCCTGACCAAAGACACCCTTGAGCCATGGACTGACTTGACCTTAGTCCTGCCTTGTCACTGTGGATGTGCCCAGCAATTAATTGCTGGATGTGATCCTGACCTTTGCACGGGCTTTCTGGCTTGACCCTGCACCTGTCTCCGTGCCATGATTTTGCCTTACGTAGGTCTTGCCTCTTGGCTGAACCTGGCTATGGTCTCTGGGCTTGCCTTGCTCAGGTGCTGTGGGGCTGGGATCAGAGCAGTGAGACCCTGGCCCTGTTGCCCTGTCCCTTATCTGCTTCCTTGCAAAGAGCTCTGAAAAGAAATGCCACTCAGTTCAGTCAATTTTCACTAAAATAATATGATTCACCCAAGAACTTCTGTTCACTGCCTTCAATATTTTCAAGCAATTTCACTGGATTCAGGTACTGAAAACACAGTAAGAGCTTTATAAACAAGCAATGACAGGGAAGATTGAATTCATGAGATATATTTCTATTTGCTACACATTAAAATAGCATACTAAGGCTGGAAGAGGACATAATGTCAATGCTATCTAGTCACTTTCCATAGTGGAGATCCATCAGCAGGAACATTCTGGTCAATTAACACATCAAGTTTCATCCATGTTTCAGCAAAGTATCTTTTATTTACAGAATAAAAGTGCATTGAAGCATTTATAGTTTTTAAAAACATAATTTCCAGGTACTGTAATTACACACCAGGAACATTTCACATGGATTAATGCTCAAGAGTTGCATCTATATCATAATTTCTAAAACTCACCAATGTCTCCGTACTTGGGCTTCAATCACTGCTTTCATATATGCTTTTATGAATAACAAGTTATATCTGTGCATCAGCTTGCAGAATAAATTATTTCACTATACTAAAATATAAGCATAACTATCAGCTTTAGCATATCTATGCAGAACAGTTTTCATTGTATACCCATATATTGGTGAAAATTCAAAAGTTCATTAACTGTCACATGAAGTACTACTGAGTTCTAAACTGCACAGATTATATAATATTGGGAACTTAAGCAAAGTGCAGTTTTGACTAATATCAGTGCTAACTACCAGGAAAGTTGTTTGGTTTTTTTTACTTTCAGACTTACTTCCCTAAGAAGGCAAAATTACAAACTATGTTGAAATTTTTCTTTTTTTTGAAGTCACATAAAATGACTGATATAGTCATCAAATCTTTCACTAATGTCCATATAACTTATGGTATGTTTGCAAACAATTGAGATAATGCTACTGTATATAAAAATATATTTAGACTTTAAAATGCTACATTTAATTTGGGAAAACAAATGACCCATTTAATATCAGAAAAGATAAAATTCTAGAACTACCAAAAATACCTATCTAATGCATCTATACCAATCTGATCCTAAATATTTTTTGATGATCAAACAGTTAACACCACTGTGAAAAAACCCTACAATACCAAGAAACAACTCACATATAAAGCAGTAATTTAGGAATAATGGTTGTTTCATCTTAATCAAAACACATCCTGCTTAAAAAGCATATTTTATTAATTTGATAAAAGCTTAAACAAAACATCATTTTAGCAAATAATGGGCTGCACTGCCATATACTAAAAGGCAAACACTACAAATCAGCTACACAGCCTGCAACTAATGAGCATGACTGAGAGACACTGGTGTATTGCAAATTGTACTTCACATCCTTTCAAGGTGGATCTGTGTGGCAGACAGCTAACCACAAACCTGCACGACCAAAACCCAAAGCCTCAATGTTTAAAGCCTCAGGGAATAAATTTCTTTGACCAAGGACACACAATTCAACAGTAAAGCAGTGGTTGTTTATCACTGCCAGCACACTACAGCATTAAGTGTCCCAACAACCCTTCCCAAATTAAATCACATGCTCCAGAACAGATAACTCTCAATCCTACTACCACTTTCCTACCCTTAATTCTGTCAGATGTTCTTTGTGATGTCACAGAAAACATGCTGTGATGCTGTTATCCTCTCTGGGATAGAGCTGTAACTGCACACCATGGTCAGACAATTCCGTTTAGAGGTTAAAAAAGTGTACAAAACACTCTAAGAGAAGAATTACTTCAGGATCACTAGTGTAGTTTACCCTGAATCCCACTTCTGCCATACTGGAAACTACCCAGGCTTGGAAGTGCTTGATGTAGCTCATAGCAGTGAACCAAATACACTGCTTTTAGGAAGTGCAACATGACCATACCTCAAGTATTACACACAGCAGTGGTCTACTCCTTCCAAAGGGGATGGAACAAGATAAAAAACACGTGGAGAGAAAAGCCTGGAAAAAGGAGAGTATTATCCTTAACATTCTTCCAGACAGGGTGGCTGGTGACCAGGCTGCCCTTCAGCTGGAGCAAGCTGTCCCAACAGTGAGCAGGGAGGATGTCTCACCCAGCTGCCCTACAGGCTGTGGCAACCTGCAGTACCTGTGACTAAAGAACTACAGATGCAGCCTCACAGGCACACGTAGCTGCACTAGCAGTGAGGATATCATAATGCACCAGTCTAATCAAAATGCACGCATCCAATGGATCAACCAATTTCCACTGAAGTACAGCTGGACAACTGGCTCCGGCAAATTCCTGCCACATGCTGCCAAAACTGTGCTGAGCAACGAGAGAAATTCAAAACCAGCCTCTGTATTTTTATTCCTCTAACCCAACAAAAGTAGCAATCTGATGCAGTGGTTCTGTATCTGGTATGCTAGGAATGTAACTAACTCAAATGCTATGAAGGCAAATGCTTTTCCCCCAGGATTTACTGTATTTAAAACTCAAAAGCATCTTTTATAAAGTAATGCAAAGTGCTACAAAATACTACAAAGTTGCTTTTGCCTTGTTTCCAATACCTGAAAGCTCCTAATCTTTTAAATTTTATATGCAGAAATTTTTTGAAGGCAAAAATAATAATTGTTGTCTGCTAAATTGAGGTAGAACTGTGGCAGTAAAACCACATTTGAAGTACACATAGACATCATGCAGTCACTTCTCCCATGCAGATCGCTTCCACTTTGTGTCACCTTCCCACCCTAAAAAAACTATTAGACTTTGGAAAGTAAGTCTGGAGTAAAATTTTCTTTGTTTACACACAGTGTCAAAGTTGCACTGGTATTAAATGAAGTGTCTTTATGTTTTGCTTTCTTTTACAGATAATCCAGGCAATCAATAGGTAAAAATAAGGGATGTTAAGCAGGGAGCCATTAGACTAGCTGGGTTCCCAAGAGCATTTTTAGCAGATTATAGGCATGGGAATGACACTGTCTGGTGTTTGTGATAGGCACATACCTACTAAGTATCAGATGAGAGGGGGCCAAAATCTAAGCAGATTTTAAAATTCAATACTCTAACTTAGCTGAAAAGACAGTAAGTACTTTTGTGCTTTTAAATACTCTAAGTTTTACTAGGACTTTTCAACATTTCTTGCTTGCGGACAATTGCTTTATGTGTTCACTAAATGATTAAATTAATGGCACTTAAAATAAGATTTTTTTTTAAAACAAATACCACAATGATCAAAGAATAATCAAACAAAGAGTTAGCAGGAATTAAACTAGTAAGACATAAAACCAGAATTAGAACTGTTCATTAATATATTTAATGACTATGCATTAAAGGCAAATTAAAACTTACTCTAAAAGCATCTCAAGAAAGATCCAGCTGGATTTAACGAACTTTTATTCAGCAGTCTATTCTTTCATAAATTCTTCAGAGGCTTGCCTGCTATTATATATTGTAGGCAATATTAATCTGATATTTAAATGATTGTCTACCAGTCTTTCAACACTAATTTAGTATTCAATACAGAACTCATCAACATGCTTAGAGTCAACTAAGCAACATGCTTAGAGTCAGTTTGAAAATGTTCAAGGGATAAATCCAAACAACCACCAGTAGTCAATTCCAACAAAAATTAATAATAATAAACCACCTCACAACCCAAGAAATTATAATTTCATATGTAAAAAAACCCATATAAAAATAAACAAACTATAGCACAATAGTTGGAAATACACTGAAAATTTCTATTATGGACAAAGGAAAAAATCTGGAGTAAAATTTTCTCCTACCCCAACTAGAGAATAGAGGCAGATGGATAATTAAGAACCGAAGTTCAAAGGGAATACAAAGATTACTCCCAAGTAAATATACAGAACAAAGATAGTAAAACAGAAGAAATGTTGAAATTATTGATAAATTATCTCACAGTAGAATAAAATGTATGAAATTTAAAAATACATAAATTATTATATTCACCATAATAACTTCTATATTACTCATACTTGGGAGAAATATTCAAAGCAAATCAACTGCCTTAAAGACTCAGATTAAAACAGGATGCTGACCAAGGTGGTTATAAAAATACCTTGTCATGGACATGCCTAAGAAAACCCCTCACAGTTATAGACAAGGCTGCAAGATGAATCCTGGATTCTAAACAACTCCCAAAATGAATACTTTGTAGCACATAAATAATTTTTACATTTCCCACATTTGGTATTGTCTGCTTGTTTTAACAGCTTGATATTTGAAATATCAAAAATATTATATCCCACCCTCCATTAAACAACCTCTCTTCTCCACAATCCTTATTTTTCTAAGAAAATTAATGACATATCCAGGACAGGAAAAGTAGAATAAAATTAGCAAATTACAGCGTTGCCAACCATCTTGCTCTGAACCACGTGATGGGATGCAGTGGTGCCTGCTGGCTGGCACTCCTTTCCCTGGGAAAGAGAGTAGGAGAAGGGGGTGCCCCACAAGGACACTGCCCTTGCCTCTGTTGCATTCCCCTCTCTTCTGTGAGCCCCAGGCAGCCTGCCCAGATCCCATGCTAGAGTGGGTCCTCAGGCAAGGAAGAAATTACAGGCTGCACTAAAGAGCATGTAATACAGGAGCTGAAGGGAAAAAAAAAAAAGAACAACACAAAAGGGAGAGTAGGTGGAAAATGACTAAGTTTAATGTGCTGCATTTTGGATGAGACATGCATGTTACTGCTGTTAAAAATAAACAAACAAATTAAATACTCCAGATTTGCCTCCCATCTAGCATGTTTATGGTAGTTACAGGAACTTCTATCGTATCATGGGAAATGTTTCCATAACTGAGGAAATTCAAATCACATTTGAATAAAGATGTTTTGGAAACAAGTTGACTGCATGTCTTTTACTTGCCTGTGCTGTGCTCAGTTGCTAGCTTTCTGAGGAACTACTGCAGCAAGGGACTATCAAAATAGTGTGTGACGTTAACTGAGACATGGTGATTCCGTCTTTAATTAAGGTCAGCATGACCTAGGTCATGGCAAACATCTCCGAACCTTAATGATGATGGGAAAATCCATTCACATGTTAGAATCTAATTTCCTCTATGTTAAAGGACACAAATCAATCTGGATTTTAAAGCACAGGTATAGCAGTGTCAGACTGGATACAGAAAGGCTCTTTAGAAGCTCTGTGGCAGACGAGCAGAAACAGACTTTGGTTTTCTTCTTTCTGTGCTGCTTTCAAAGGTTGTCAAAGGCAATCACCATCAACACTAGCTGCATGGGGAGGGAGCCAAAAACCTTGATGAGAACTGTCAGGTAAGGAACATAATATTGATCTCAGCAAAACTGTGGCACCAGATGATCCTTGCAGCTCCTTCTGGCTTTGTAATCTACACATCAGCCTTTACTTCTGCTTGAACAGCACACTTTAGACCCTAAGGTACCTTCTGGCCCTGGACAAGTAAGGGTTATAATGATTTCCAGGCTCATGCTGAAGATACAGCACACTTCACGTTACAGGCCCAAAGCCATTAAATTCCCCACAGCGCAGGTGGAGACAACAAACAAAATTACAATAAGGAAACCCATTAAATTACATTGATTTTTTTAAAAAACTTTAAGAAAGCAAGATGATTTTTTATGTACCATATGAAAGATCCTAAAATACTTAATGATATTCATCAGATCTGCTCAGAATAGACAAGAATATGGCCAAGTACAAGATGTTATTTGCCACTCCAGATACAAGCTTTTCCTTTGCATTAATTGTCCTCATGCTACAAATGTAATATAGCATGTTCGAGGTCAAACTGTATGACCCCACATATTAAAATCAGAATTTAACCAATAAGGAAATGGAATTAATGGAGGCATACAGCATAAAAATGACACTTCAAAGGACTTCAAATAAATCAACAGGACTTCAAGAGACGAAGCCAGAGAGACACAGGTCAGCTCTTCTGAATTCCAAAGCAATGTACTATGGCACTTTGGCACTGATGAAATGTTATCACTGTTCTACCTTTGGAAAACACAGAATTTTAAAATAGTTACGTAACTGAATATAGCTTTGGATTTATTTTATTTTTTTATCCAGCTCAACAAACTTCACAGATGTAGAGGAGAATTAACTTCTGTTACATGTCTTTGATTTTGATTCTCTGCAACACTATAGAGAAAGGGGAAAACAAAACCACCCAAAACAGTATTAATCATATTTGCTGTTCTATTTCCAAGAGCTTGCTTATATAAGTGTAACAGTGTAGGAGACTTACCAACTTTTAAAAATAAATTATTCGTTTTCCATGTACACTATGGTTTAGCACTGTCCCTTACCACGGCTTTCTCCACCACCCTAAAACACCGTAAATGGCAGTAAAAGAAAACTGAACCTCTACAGCCCCAGTGTATCTAGGAGGTATATACACGACTTTCTTGTCCAAGCATATTCTGCCCCTCTTGGAGGCAGCACTGCGTTCACAAGGTCTGTGGTTTAAGCTATGAGTAGTCCAACTTGATGGTCCATTGCCAACATCATGAGAAAGTACACAAACTTGATGAAGAAACAAGATTTGTGTAAAGAAGGCTTCTATACTTGGGTTCAGACTTACAAAAATGTCCTGTGATATTCAGATGTGTTTAATTGCAGCTGGACTCACTGAACTAAAGTGGAAGGGACTTGGACACTAACCACAGCTAGAATGCAACAGTATAGTCCAAAGACTTTGATTTGCTATTAAAAAACACATGTGTAGAAGAGGGGAAAAAGTATATACTTATCTACATTATGTACATTATGTATATAATTTTGCATATCATATATACACACATACAGGCACTAATACTGTCAATCACTCATATAATGGAAAGCATTTTATCACCGCTAAAATGCTGAATACCACAGAACATACTGCGAACTTTCCCTGAAAAATTCTGGAATTAACTCATTTCCAAAATATGAACAGATCTGCAATCCTAAAAGAAAATATGTATGAGTTTTGAGCCATACACACTGTAGTTGTACTTTGATCTGTGTCTTGGATGCTTGTTAAGGGTAGATTTTAATATCTGAAACATAACACTCCTTGGAGACAGTTCTTATTGCTCTTTTGTGAACTGACTTTGTCAGCATGAGGCACAACATCCATAATGCATTCTGAAAATTTTCTTAGCAGCAGCTACACAATTATCACTGCCTTCTTTTGGCATCCAGTTAATGAGACAGTAACTGCATTATCATTCAGATACACTGCAATTTTTAATGTTTTTTTAAAATTCATTTCTATCTATATGTTCTTTTGGTGAATACATGCTTTTTTTAAAGAGGAATAGAATTAGTTAGGAAAAAAAGAAATATCAAATTTTTCCTCCTGGTCTAGGAAGGATTCTTTGCTTCTAAGTACAGATTTTCATTTCCCACATCCCTAGTAATATGGGTACAGAAGAATATTTTTTTTTTCATATTCAGCTTCACAACTCTTAAATTGGAATTGTTAAAAAGATAATAATGATAATAATCCAATAGGCAACAACCCTGCAGAAAAAAAACTAGCTGCTGAGGTTTTAGCATAATACAGTATAATCAGAACCTCTATTTTCTTCTTTAGAATTATTTTTAGTACAAGCAGACCTCAACATTTTAGCTTCTGACATGAGAAGTGAACGTATTTATTTCTCTTACTTCACCCTAATTAATGCGTAACAGTTCTTCTGAACCTCCTTCACAAACTACAGAATCATGTGCATTTTGTTAAGCAAAATGTTCCAAGTCTTCCCTTCAAGATTGCATGGGTCAGGTCACAGATTTTTCATTTCCTTCAAAAGTAACATTTCAGCTAATTTGTGCTTGCCTTGAGCATCAGGCTAGTCTTTTTTTTTCTCTTTATTCAGGGTCATCAGAATTTACAAGGACCTACTTCCTTATAAACAAGCATGTTATGAAGTATTAACGGATTTTCTGTCTTACAGACTGTGCTTTCATACTGTGTAAGAGAAAACTTTCAGATCAGAGAAAGGCAATAAGGAAGATCAAAGGTATGGAACGGCTTCCTAACAAGGAAAGATAAATATTTTTTCAATTCTCCAGGCTGGGAAAGAAATTATAGGGGAGCTGTGACAGAGGTTTATAAAATCATAAATGATCTGGAAAGTGTGAACTGAGCTCAACTGTTCAGTCTTTTCCAGTGTAAGGATTTGGGGGATGCAAACAGATGACAGGATTGAAACAAGCAAAAGATGGTTCTCCTTAGAAAACAGGTAAGCTGATGAACTCTCTGTTACAAGAAGCTGTTAAGCAAGATGCACTATACTGAAGGATTAAAAAACCCCCATATAAATCAAAATTTTCAAAAGGCCCAGCTAGGTCAGAAAAAGAAGCAAAAACAGTTTTGTAAGAAAGAATAAGTAAAAAATAAGCAAAAATGGATTTCAAACCAAGGTGTGAGGGAAGCAGAAAGAAGACATAAATCTTGGGAGAAAACTACCAGCAATTTTCAAGGAGCAATTCGAATTGGGAAAGCTAAAACAAAATGGCAGACTTCACTGAACCACAGAAGGGTACAGCTGGAAGGGACCACAAGGGGTCATCTGGCCTTAACTCTCTGTTTAAGCAGGGTCATCCTAGAGCACCTGGCACAGGATTGTGTCCAGATGGTTCTTGAGTATCTCCAGACTTCTGAATCTTGCTAGTTTATAGTCAATGCTAACCAAAGGGCGCCACTTTCAGAGCTATCAACATGATGGCAAACAGTCCTAGTTTTCAAGAAGGGAAGATTTATTTTTCTTCCCGTAGTGCAAAAGAAGCCAATTTAACTGCACACACATCAACTGCAAAATAGCATTGCAGATACAGAGGAGCATCACCTTGAAGCACTTAAGTCCAACTCTTGCCCATGTATTAGCTCCTCAGTTCTCTGAGATACCCCATTATGCTTCACATAAAATCATCCAAACTGAGCCTAGCTTGAGTGAGAATCTCAACACCACTACCTTCCTTGTGCTGTTTTCACAAACTAACAAGCAATATAAATTTCTAGTAAGAACAGAAGGAACTGTGTTAGATATTTCAGGGATGGAAAGAGCATTCATTACTGTAAATCCCTTTTCACAAGCTATATTCAATCTTTCTCAAAAAATAATAACAACTTTTCTGCCTTGACTCTAACACTCTGAGCTCACCTCTGCTCTGTATCCTTACATTTCTTTCAGTGACATTGAAGAGGAAAAAAATGTGCTCCACTGCCTGAATGCTCAAAGTCTCTCTAGGGACAGCATTGTCTGCTTAGGCAGTTGGCATCAGAAAATCTTTCCCTTCTCTCCGCACCCCCAGAGCGACTGCCTGCAGCAATCCTTCACTGTCAGGTATCATATCAGTTCAGTAATTATGGAGCAGCATTTCCACACTTATTCATTTGTAACTCTGATACTGTTGTGGTTGCCTGAAACTCTGACACTGATCAGCAAATGTATAGTGAAAAATCAACTACCTTGTCATGCAGTAATACACATGCCTGCAACTCCCAAAAGGAGACATGAAAGTTTTATGTTTTCTCATGATGACCACAGGTTATGGATTCAGGGCTTACCACATCCTGTATGTGAATATTAAGGGAAGGGATGCCCAGAGGAGAAACTGTCCCTGTGTTATTCATTGTAAAGGTATTAAGGTCAAATCTTCATCAAGTTCACCAAGAAAACCACTTCCTAGGCAAAAGTCATAATGCTGTTTACAAACATATGGAATTCTGTTTGAAAATATGTAGCTCTCATTTATGTTTATGTCTGGCAGCCTGACAGAGGCACAGCTGCTGCAGCACCACATCCCCACATCCATCCAGTTGTGGGGCGTATGGAACCCCACACATACAATGCATTTATACCCATAACCATAGCCAACCACACAGACCAACACAGGCCAAAAAAACACAAGACCAACGCGGCACTCAGGCAAATACAAGCTGCACCAACGTCCTGGTCCTGCTTCCCTCCCTGGCTGACCAGGATGAAAGCAATTTAGCACAGAATACGTACACAGATGTGTTATATATCCCCCTAGGAAGTGGCCACAGATACCCAATCTGTTCACTAGCCAGCCTCTGGACCATCACCCACCTGCACAAACAGGTCTGTCTCTGGTCTGGCTTGGACTCCCTGCTTCCTCCAGTGTCCACACCTCTCCAGGCCTCTGCCCTCTCCAGTATCCAACCCAGGCTTATGGCCTCATCTCCCGCTCACCACAAGTGTGGCCTGACCAGTGATCACACATGCTGAGATACACACCCCCAAAATACATGTGCAGGTGCCCCAGCTCTCAAGCCCCTCTGACCCACAGCCCCCCTGAGTACCAGATGGTACCTGGACCTCTCCATTATCTCTAGCTGCTCCACTACACCACCTGGGACCCTGTGACACAGGGTTTCCATTCTGTGGTCTCCCCACACACACAGACAGGCACAAGCACACAGAATAGGTGTTAGAAATGGAGGTTGAGAAGAAGACAGGACAAGCAGCATGGGTCAGGGACAGGGCATTGCCAGATAATAACTGTACTGACCATCAGCCTGTTAACACACGGTCAAACCCCTTTTATTGCCTTGTTCCTCTATTCTCCCACATTTGTTCCTCCTCCAAACCACTATGATCCCTCCTTTTCCCCAGTTTGTTTCCTCCCCTAAACATCCCATCCTAAGTCAGTTGACTGTCCAGTTTGCTCTGATTAGGTTATTGGGGTTTCTCTGTCACTGTTTCCCTGCTCCTTCATATTTTTGTAGATTAGCTTTTAATTAACATTGACCTAACAGCTGATCCAGTCTAAGAGTCAGTGGAGTTTAGAAAGCACAGACAATGGATATCAGATGAAGGTTGAGACAAGGAAAATATCCAAAATATCCAAATCCAGTGTGTAGAGACACATTTTTTCCAGACAGGACCAGCTGGTTGCAGCTGCAATGATTATCCCAGTAGTAATATGAGACGGATTGGAGTCACTGCTGGGGCTGCTCCAGCAGGACTGAAATGGCTCTCCAGCACACCTTCTGCTGCCTGTGGTCTCCTCCTCTCAGAGGAGGGAAAGGGGCAGAACTTGCCACTCAAGACCCATCAGTATCAGTCTCTCATTCAAGACCTGCATCAGGCAATTCAAATGGAGAGCTGGGTTTAACACTGACTCTGCTAAGGAAAAGAGGGTTGCAAAGTGGGATCTTTACTTGTACTCTGTTCTAACCTTGCAGGAGCTTAAAGGTTACTGACGAAGTCCAGGACTGATGGCACAGGTAGGTCCAGGGAGGATATAGAACATGTTTACAAAGGTTACTGCTTGCTCCCCCACTGTCCCAGGCAGGCCAGCTCTGCTTGTGTGCAACCCCAGGATTTGACTCAGGAATATTTTTAGCAAATGCAGCTCAACGGAGGCTGAAATAATGCAGTTCAGAGAAAATAACTAGATAATGATTTCAGGGACTATGTGTGTGCCATGTGCAAGAGATTCTGAAGTGATGTAGTCAATATCAATAAGAGTAGAATGGGAATCATCTCTGCATTCAGAGATCATTGGTGCAGCATCAATAAGCTGAACTGAGGTGAGAAAGTTCCAAATACCCAAGGAAAACATTTACTGTCTAAATGACTGAATAGCAGAAGAAAAAAGATGTCATCGCTGCTGACTGAACAGCAAATAAAGCAAAATCTTAGAGCAAATAATAGAGAACATTACTAAAGGTGCCTCATTACCCACCTTTCAATTTTTCGGTATTCTACTTCTCCTACTTACCAGCATTTATGCTTTTGTCCCCATTTTCACACAGATAATTTAATGTTTCTTCTCTGTCCCCTCCTTTTTGCTGTACATTCTTTTTTATACATTGTGGCCATTTCTGCACTTTCAAGACTTTCAAATTGTTATCCTATGCTTATTTTATTAAAAAAGAAGGGGGGAGAGGGAGAGGGAGAGGAGGGCAAGACCAGCCCTAAGGATCTTAACCAACCTGACTGTATTTGATGTTATGAAATAAATTAAACATGATAAATGAGTGGATCTAAATAGTCTGTTAGGGCAAAAGAACCGAGTTTGGAATGCCACCACCACTTCACTGCTCTGCTAGACCCTGAGGACACCCTGAGGACAGCAACAGCCTCTCTGGGTGTCACACAGGGAGAACACCATCTCCTCTGTCTGCTTCTGCCCGCTGGCCTGTGTGAGTTGGCTGGAGCAGGCAGACCACCTGGGAGCACTCCTTCTTGTCACTATGGGCTGTTCTTTCCACAGGCCAAATGTTAATGACTCACTCCACAGGCCAAGCAGGGTGCGTGTCTGTGTGTACACGGAGGTCAGCATCAGGTCAGCATCAGATCAGCATCAGTCAGCATCAGTCAGCATTCAGAGACCGTCAGCAAAACCCCAGCAGACTTCCGTCAGAAGCTGAAACTCCATCTCATCACCTACGTACCAGAGGAGACAGGATAATCGCACACCTCATATTTGCATTCCGAGTGTGAAGCTCTCTCCCACAAGCTGTTGCAAACCTCCTTGAATAATCCCAGCAGTTTAACTAAAAGTGCGTATGTGAGTAAATGCTCGTCAGGACACAGTCTTTTCCTGTCTAAAAATAATTTGGGCAGGATCTCATCTCTACGTGTCTAGGGGCAAAGTGTAGCAAATAACACTACTAAACAGGACAGACAATCCTGCTGTGGTTTGAACAACTGTTGCTGTGATAGAGATGCTGCTAAACTACCATACAGAGTGAGACAGTATTTAAGGCAAAGATGATTGTTCTAAGGTGGCCATTAGAAATCTTTTAAATGAACAAATTTCTTCAGAGCAAAACTTGATTTATCTCTTTGGAGCAAAAGCCAGTTTTGGCTTCTAAAACACAAAAGTGTGTCTGTGTTGAAGAATTCAGAATCTCATGCTTCAGAATTTGACCTACTCCTTTGAATTCATTAATGTTGAAATAATTTCCCGCAGTTTAAAACTGATCCAATGAACTTTCAAGTCCTTCTTTTCATCTTCTTCTGCAGCAGGGCATAGTGGCAACAACTGTTTGAATGACAGGCACTGGGATCTTGAATAGTTAATATTTTGCATGCACGGAAGTCATCCTACTTTACAGGATCAATGAAACCAACTATTCTTGCTTAGAAAAGGAGAAAAATTTCTCTGGGTCAGACTGACAAGAATTGATAAGGGTGTGAAGGGCACCAGCTCCCTTCTCCAGCATCGAGACCAACCATCTGCTGGGATCCTTTAGGGTGATTTTGCTCAGGTGTTTGTTTTCTGTCCTGCTGAGGCTGCAGTCGATGGCCTGCCAGCCTTAGTTCTGGGCACCCATAAGCAGCTGAATCTTCTGCAGACCTACACTATTTCAACATTGGTAAGTCTTAATTTTTTGTTGTAACAGACTAGAGGGCTGTGGATTAACTGTGCTATTGTATATCCAAAGACACAGAAGCTGGCCTAAGGTTCAGATTCAGACAGATCTCTGCACAGCTTTGTGTTTCCAGAGCACAAAGTGCTTTCACACAGCCTGAACTCCCAAGGCCACTGGACCTGAGCTAGCCTGATGCAGAGACAGCTTCATTACTTCAGACCTGTGTTCTTGTAGCTTCTGAGCTGATAGACTGCCACACATCTGTGAGAAAATAAATCCTCAAAGGAACAAAGAAAATAAAACTGCAAATAGATTCATGAACATAACTTTACGTCTGATGCACCACAGCCTACGCTGTTTGCAGACTGCTGCAATCAAAGTTGTAACTAATACTGCCCCACTCAGAAACAGGTAAGAGCTAGCAGAGTCCAGGCAGGTGACCTTTGCAGCAAATATGCAGCACACAGCCTTTAGTATACTCAGAACCAATTCTAAACTGATGGCAGATAAACATGATTTATTACACATACTTAGACAGAGGCACAGGAGAGACATGAGTCCTTCTCAGAGAGAAAAAATAATGATGCCACTCGCTGGGTATGCAGGAACGCATATACCTTGAGAGGGGAAAGAATATGCAGTGCAATTACCAAAGGTGCAATCCCTCTGAAGAACTAGGAATTCATGGATGCACAGAATCATAGATTCATCAGGGCTGGAAGATACCTACAAGATCATCTAGTCCAACCATCCACCCAGCACTACCACTGTAACCCCTAATCCACTAAACCATATCACCCAGCACCAAATCCAGGTTTACTTCAAGGTTTGCAGATGATGTCCTCCAGCTGGGTCTCTGCTGGTAAACCAGAGTGGAAGGCAGTTTTGAGTTGCATGATCATCACTTCTGTATAGCTGTTACCCTGCTCACTAGCCCCATTTTGATCTGGGCAAAGCAGTATTTTCCCAGAGCCTTGACATGTCTTAGAGGATAGAATATGTCAGGCATGTTTTGGAAGAAGTTGACACCTGACCGCCGTGTTTAGGGAAGGGAAGAGAGGTGGGAGTTTAGGCAGGTAAACAAAAGCTGTGCTGTGCTACCAGCTCCAGGGCCAGAGAACAGCTCCCCTTTTACCATCAGCACAGCTGCAGCTGCTAAGAAAAAAACCCAAAAACATGTGCAGAAGTTTACCTCCTTTGCTTCCGGCCTCCACATGCTTATTTGGGAGCATTAACTGATTCCATCACGCACAGCACCTACAAGATGGGCACTTGGAGGCCGTAGACAAGCCAGTTCTGCAGCCAGCATTTTACTGAACACATGGCAGAAGTATGCTGACAGAAACAAGGGCTATCCAGGGACTTGCATGAGCACACAATGCCATGAATGCACAGGAGTGCAAATTTTGGAAGATGATTGGAAGAGGAACGACTTCTACTTGACCAGCAGCTTAGCACTGGTGGATGGCAGGGGCTTAGAGGACAAATAGAAAGATAACATCCTAATGCAGGCATCTACAATAGATAGGGTCTTGAACCGCTGCAAGGTGGATTCCGACTCACCAAAGTCTTCTCTACACAACAACAGGTGTTAGTGCCCCTGATCCATATTTTATACTGTACCAAAAGCAGCTAACAGGATGGGGAAATGTATTCACATATTGATAGTGAAAGGCATTTTTCTTCTACTGAATTCTTAAAAATAACATGTAGACTTAGACGGTAACTCTTTGAGTACATAAAATGACAAAGCATCATGTCTAGAGTGAGTATCATTCACAGAATTTAAGGTTCCAGCTGCAATAACATGAGAACTAATTAACAATAAATTTGACAAAAAATACTAATCTGTAGAAGTACTATGTAACTGAAAAGGCTGGCCAATGTCTGTGAAAATGGAAGGGAATCAGCAAAACTAACTCAGATGAAGTAACTAAGATTCTTTACCCAAGAAAAATTATCTGGACAGGCAGTACTACAAAATTCTGAATTCATGGGTTTAACCTTTTACTGGTAACTTATTTACATTAAAGTCATCCTTAAAAGGATATGGAATACAACTCCCTTGCAAAAGGTATGCTGTATGGGTGACAGTTTAGTTGCTGCTCCAGCCTAGAAGTACTGGAATTTCCAAACACCTGCTTTAATTTTTTTACCATTTTTTACCATTTACCATATGGTAACCTCAAGATTGAGCATTCTGACACAGGCATTTTATAATTTCATGGACATACTGAAGGACTGGGGGCTTGTTCAATGTATTAATTTATATTTTGGAAAATTAAACTTGCTAAATGAAATTGTCATTTTTAGAATAAGAAATGTAAGCTAAAGTAGTATGAAAGTGATAAACAAATATTCACTGCTGATAAAAATGTTAACTTAAATGAAGTTGACACAAATGTCAATCTGATCCTTTCAGTAAAGCTTAAGAATCAATGCTAACTGGAGTTATTTGATAACTCATGCAGATATTTCCATGATTTAAAAAAAAAAGGAGGCATTTATTACTTATCTTCTGTGCTTTGATGATTTCCTATACATCTCACCAGAACTATTTTCTGTGCATTTCTTAGACACTGATTTTGGGCTGCAGGTAAATGGTGCTTTTGAAAACCCACATGGCCACCTGCACACATGATTTCATTTCACAATACAATTCTAGGACTTTGCTGAATCTTCCATCACTCACATTAAGTATTATAGGCCTTCCCTTTTAAAAAAGGAACTTTTTGGAAGACGTCCACATTCTCCGTGTTTATGCTTAAATACTCTGAAATGCAATTATACATTCTCCTACATATCTATAATCTTGTAGGCAAGTGGCCTCTTCATAAGCACATCCAAACTGTAAAGATTGTCTTAAAGAATGAGTGGAACCCAAAGTACATCTGCTGATTGTGAAAATTAGTTAAAACCCCACAGCAGATGGCATTTCAATATCTGCCTAGATTAAGCATAAAATCAAGAGTAAAGAAAAGGTGCAATAATAAAAAATATGCCTGCTGCACTGTGGAATGCAGGACAGAGCCTTCCTCTCTCAAAGTGGCTCCCAGCTGCTGCACAATGTGCTGAGCCAGACTGCTGCTGGGGTGGGAGAGCAAAGGGAACAAGGCACAAAGTACAGGACAGTGGCAGCTGCTGCTACGAGGAATACAAGGAATGGAGCCTCCCTCCTTCCACAGCGGTCACTGCCCTCCACACCTGCAGCAGGAACAACAGAAATTCACCCCGTGAAACTGAGCAGCAGGAAGCAGGAGTTGTTTAAGTTGCAGTACCTTCATGAATAACCCTTCCCCATCTCCTTCAAAAAAAAGGTATTCAAGGAAAAAGGATAAATTCAGCCCACAGTAACAGCTTTTAGACATTCAGACTGAATGAAGTTCCTATGTGCTTTAAACTTTCACTGTGCAGCTTTACAGCCTCAGGGGTTGCACAGCACTGGATGTACTTAAAGACATGGGCTTTTTTCCCGGACTTTTTTAATAAACATGATTTTTTCCTTGCACCGTGTGATAACAGCATAAACCAATTCCTACTCCATTTCTGAGCCCTAGAGCTGTACATTTTCTTCTTTTATAAGTCAATGAATACCGATGCTTTTTATTTTTATTTCTCTGCTGTGCCACTCTATTACATAAAACAGTTTTTTGTAAATATCATGACCTGTTAAAGTTATTGAGTTAACAGATGAGTTTAAATCAGTGTTCTAAACAAAAGGTATATGCCTTTTGCATGACATGCTCTATGGGGATTAGAACCTCTAAATATATATTATAGATGACATGTTGTCCATCTTTGAAAATCCTGCTACACTTCCGATTATGAGCATTTGGTATAACTTGTTTCAAGATGTGTAGTGATGAAGAAATGCGTAATTATTTTTTTTTAATAAAGCCACATTCCCTTTTTCAATTCACTGTTCTTTGGTTTATTTGTTTTTTTCCTGAATAGGCCATAGCCATTGATTTTTAATTTTGTAAGAGCAGACCTCGGCTTAGCTGATGGCAAATGCACAAGATCTTGCGGATGTAGCCTTGGAATTTCCCAAATCAAACATTCCTGAAAATAAATTTTCCATTTAGCATTTGTTTTTCTCCCACCACAACAGAATATTTTCTTAAGAATTATCCAGGCTATGAGATCACACAAACAAAGACCTTCATAAAAGTTGTTACAGATTATTTCCTTTTGCTGTATGCATTCCTGAACAGAGTCCAAAGCTGATATAAAATTGTATGTATGCACACATGCATTCTGCCGAGCCGTAATTTTGCGCCTCTAAAAGCCACCCCTTTTACAGAGCTGCAAGAAGCCGCCAAAAAATCCACTGAGGTAAAGAAAAAATGAGTTTTTAGTGATTTAGCCAAGGTTTGTAAAACACTTAGCCACAGCTCATGAAAAATGATTGCAAGAGCAACAAAATTGCTTGCTGAGAAAGTAAAACTAAAAGACTAAAACAAAAAAATCGCACTCCTCATGTAAATCATAGGGGAAAAGAAAAATGGAAGCTTATAGGATGTTTAATTATTTTGGTTGCCTCTTTTTTTTCACAGATTAAGAACAAAATTACCTCTAATGATAGTATCAAGCCATTAGTTGACTAGTTGATAATAGAGCAGGAAAAACACAAGTATTTGATTAGAATCTGTTCTGTTTTGGGGAAAAACAGGTTATGTGTTTATAGCAAGAGGCAGCAGTTAAATATTTTCCATTCCAGAAATAACTTAAAGGGATGTTAAAGTCGTGAAAGCCTTCTGAGCCAAATGCCTGAACACCAGAACTAGAGTCATGTTCTCTTAGAGCAGTCCTGAAGCACAGAGAGCAACGTCCTCTGCTTGGCAGTAGGATTCTCACCTGGAAAGAGGGGGCAGAGTCCCAGATTCCAGAACGTGTGCCTTGTAAAGGTTAGGATTAACATTTTCAACAGAAAAAAAAAGCCCCAAAGCATACATAGACAGTTATTATTTTCATCAACTGAGGCTGGAACACAGGACTCTTTTTCCCCCTTCCCGTCAGAGATCCCACAGCTGTGCACTGAATTCCCCACAGAAGTGCACGGGGAGACTGCACCGGGTGTTTCACTGTAGAGGCTGTGTGTCGGTGCTGAGCACGGCAGCACACTGACCCCTTTGTAGACCTGGCCCCTATTAGCATTTGGCACGGCTGCAGCTGCTCCTGGCACGCTCCTCTAAGGCAAATGCCCACGCTGCAAGAAAGATGTTGATGAAGCACAAGCGAGGACTCAGAGAACAACTGTGAAAGTGATGAAAGGCTTAGCCGGTGCAAAAGCAGGCAACTCGTTTATTTTACTGACAAAAAGGTTATGAGGCAAATTCATGATAGTTTAGAAGCACTCTCATGGGAGAAACAGAAATTGGATCCTGTTGGGTCTGTCAGCCTACCGGCCAAAAAAATGGGATCCAGAAGCTGGATGACAAGGCTAGACAAATTCCTACTATGAAAGACGAACAGAATTCTAACATTGACGCTCAACAGCCGTGGAAAAAGTATGAAGGCTTGTGGAAGCACACCTCCATCATTCCCCATTTTTAAACCAAGGTGGATTCCCTCTCCTGGACGACATGGAGGTCAAACAGAGACTAGTTCATGTAACCAGCAGAGAGTCTGTTGAAGGATTCTTTATCCCAGCAAGAGGATTTTATCTCAGTATCTTTAATTGCAACTGACACTGGATAATCAAGAGCATCCTAAGCTTTTTGGCTTTAGGGAAGCCACCTTTTTGATATAAAATCTTACAGAGGATAACAAAGGAATACAAAACCGGTCAGATAGGCTCTGCCAAATTTCAAAATGAGCAAATGCTTTGGAACATTGATTTTTCTCTACTCATAGACTGGAGGTATGATTAACTTTTAAAATGATATGGGATGCCAATCAGTCACTGAAAGATGCTGAAAAATTGAAGGGGGTCCAGCAGAGGCCTATCAAAAGCATTATAAGGCGGGAGAACCTGACATAAAAAGAGAGACTGAAAGAATGTTTGTTCAGCCAAGAGAAAGCTCAGAGATACAATGGAAGTCTCAAAACATAGGAAGTAATTATAAAGGAGATGTAGGTATTCTTTACAGAATAATGCTTGCTACATATACAAGATATATATATTATAATACCCTATATCAACTTAAGGTATACAATTGACAAATGTTATTTCTCTTTTCAGTGCAATCAGTATCTCTAGTCTAAGACCATATTTGTGGTCTTGATTTTCAAAAGCAAAGAGCACAGAACAAACATTTTTTTGCTTACACTCCAAAGTATAAACAATAGTAATCTAAGAGTTTACAGAGGGCAAATGAAAAGAAATGAGGGAGCATCATTTAGTCCTTTCCACAAATTTGCAAGAATGCAGTGCACTCAGTACTTCCAGTAACTGCCAAGATATTCGTAACACTTAACACATTTTACAAAGACAGAATGAAAAACTAGTAACAACCCAGAAACTAAACACTCTTAACAATTTACAAATTGCAGAAAGACTGCCACTCTTTCTGAATGAAGCAGGAAGTTACAGGAGAGATGAAAGACAGTAATTGTGCCTCACAGACCATGATTTATTTCTTTTGATTCTGTAGATGAGATGTGTCTAAAAACACAACATCTTCTGAAAGTATTGTTTTAGATATACCAAACGTTAATAATCTAGAAAGATAGGCAGGAAAAATAAATAATTTCTGCAAACAGCAACTTTAACCCAAAACAGTTTTAGAGAAGGAGTGGCAATCATTAATACTGCTTTGGCCGTGCATCTATGCCCACAATAAAAGCCATAGGTTGACAAAAAACCAAAGAGTAATATTCCCCCTTGTTTATTCCACTACAAATATCAATAACTGTATTACTGAATTATTTAAATACTATATTAACTGCAGGCGACCACAGTTCTTGCTTAACATACAGCATAACTTCGCAACCTCCACAAAAAACCACCCAACTAATCCAAATCAGCAAGAGAAAAGCAAACCTAACTTGCTCATCATTTAAAAGTTCTACAGAGAATTACATTTTAGAACATATTTTGTTTACCAAACTTCAATCTCAATATTCCATAGAACACAGTTTTGCAGCCACAGCTGGAAATAAAATGTATTTTCCTAAACAACAAGTTACAAGGCAGGACATCTGTAAAATCACTGCAATTATCCTTTGAGACACAGTGTTTTCAAAGTAAGCTGTAAGAAACTTAAAAGGTAAGTAGAAAGTATTATTTGCTTTGTTCTTAATGCTATTCACAATAAATAGTACAATGTCTGTCTTTCTTGTTCTATTAGTATGTTTATAAAAATGTGTTCACTTTAAAGCTTCAGTATCATCTTGATGCAAAAGTTAAAGTAATTCTCTTTCCTTAACATGGCATAACTATACTAAAAAACCGAACCCATGTATTTGTTCTTCAGAATGAAATCTCATGTTTTCCTTAAAAAATACAAATTTCTATCAATGACAGCCAGGATCATCAGAGTACTACAACTAAAACTGCAATAATTCACCATTTAAAAGATTTTCTGTAAAACAGGGAGGAAAAACAACTCCTAATATTTGGATTTTTACAAATTATTAATCTGCAGTATGTCATGTGGTAGATTGTCAGAGTTGAGTACAATTCAAGACACAACTGCAAACACAGACGGGTTCCCAAAATGTCATGGAGTCTGGAGCCAGCCAGTCTCCTTCAGTCATTGGGACCAATCAGGGTGAGGCTGTAAAATTCCTATACATGGCTGAGAATTGCAGGAGGAGGACAAGACCTCCAGCAGACTTGTAGAGGGCAGTGTCTTCCCAGCAGATCTTTAACCCAGCAGACTTGAGTGCATGCAAAGGAACAATCTCAAAGATAACATTTTGATGCTTGGCAAAAATCCTTGGTCTTGAAAGCAAGGCCTTAATGAGGTGAGGAGATGAACAATGTGGTTTACAAGCCAGAGGGCTGCATCTACCACAGTACAGCTGCATCACATATCTTTTCGGCCAATGTAAGTTTTTACATTTGTAAGTGCTACGTGGCTGTAGATTCCACCACTTCTGTGTGTAATTTAGGAAGACATAACATTACTGACGCCCTCATTATTAGAAAGCAAATTACCTGTGAATTAGCAATTCAGAAATCCAGACAGAAATAAGTTTATACTCCCGAGCACCCACTAAGGCACTCCTGGCTCATTTACCAGGCTATTCAATGCACACACCACAAAGCACCTACCTGCCAAACCAAGTGCTCCTTTACAACAGCTGTACCTGACAGACACACGCTCAGCACGATCGTGTGAGATGCAGAGGTCAAGACGCTGGCAACTATAGCATCCCTCATGTTGAAGGGCAGCATGGTGTACACCACAAAAATGATGAACAGGAAAAATGATACCTGTGCAAGACAGCAAGACAAAAAAGAAGCATGTCAAATTCACTTCAGGATAACATTAAAAAAATAGCATTTAATTTTGAACTGTCTTCAGCATAAAGTTACATCAGTTTTTCACAGGGAAGTCATTGCTAACCACGGAAGAAAATTGATTTAGAAAGAATTGATTTTTAAGTGTTGGAAAATTTACATTCTATTAGACTTAAGAAGTGCAGTTTCAAGGTACTAAATCATGGTTTCAGACCTACAGAATACTCCAAACTTTTCAAATTTAACTTCAAATTTATACTTTCAAATTATCGTTTTTATTAATATTCTGTTTACAAATAAAGAGTAGCTCTCCCAGGACTGGTCAATTCTGATTGTGACCTGCTTTACAAAACAGCCTGCCAAACTCCTCACAGAGCCTTAATTTCAATATAGAGAGATTTTTTACATCCTGATGAGCTAAAAATTCACAGTATAATATAAATGACATAATGAAAAAAAAAAAAAAAAGCCCAAGTTCAGCCAAGCATTTTGGTTTAACAAGATCACATTTCATGTGTATCTACACGACCTATGTCAAATTCCATAAAAACACTACATTTTAAGGTAATACATTTATTTAGTCATGAAAAACAGCTTCAGAAAATCACAGTCCATATGCAGACTTTCCTGTCAGCCTCTTTTAAAGGGTACTAGTGTCCAAACTAACCTTGTGGAACAAATGCACAGCCAAACCCGTAACAGCAAAAGGGATTCCTTTGCTACACACAGAAAATATATATTTGATGGTATGCTTATGTTCCAAACCCCATGACACATTTGAGAAAACGTAACTAGATCTGGAACACAAGTTTTGCACACATAAGCAAGTAGGCAATTCTGAAAATGTGTCAGCTTGTATCTCCATGTAAGGCTTTCCATCAGTTTGAGTTGCCTTGCAAGCCTATTCACCATCCAGCAGTTGTACACACACAGTATGTAACTCAGAAAGCACCCAGGCAGGTATGAGCAAGAGTAATTTGCTGCTCACTTCCCTTGGTGTCAGTCTGTATTCTTCACATCTCCATGTGATAATTACATAGTCAAAACTGAACCCTAAGGTATGTGCATCTGTAGGACAGTGGAGGCATTCTTTTCCGTCATGGAGACAGAACTGGATGGAGAAGACTTCTCCACTTCTTATTCATTCATCTTTCTCCAATCCCTCCAATTAAGATCAACCCAGCCCCTTCCTGATCTCTCACACTCTTTTCAAAGCTACCAGCTCTCCCATAAGCTCGAGTCAAACAGTTCAAAGGCATGAAATGAAAGAGAACTCCAAAGGAAATAACAGATAATAAGAAAATACAGCAAGAAAAAGGCAAAGCTTTTGCTTTGCCTCTCTACTCTTCCAATATACCAACAGATAGCACAAGAAAACAAACATGTTTGATACCTGGTTGTTTTCAGTCCTGCCTAAAAGTTTCCATGGTGGTCAGATGTCAGTAAAACCAACAGCAAAGAAAAGGGTGTACAAACTTGGCCTAGGTAAGAGAACAGTTATGCCACTCTGATGTTTTAAAACTGTCCTGGCTGAGGAAAAATCAGCAGTGATACTGCCAGAACCAACTGATTGTCTTAAAACTTGGAAAAGATGTAGAAAGCTCTGGCAGGTTAGAAAAGAGAAACAGAGCATGCCTTTGAAAGGCTGGGAAAAGGGGTAAAATTCATCAGCTTCACTTTAATTCCTATAGCAGTAACAGACAATAATAATGCATATACAGTAATTCATAACCAGGAGTCCTGAAAGTGAAGAAAAACACAGGTAACAGCTAATGTGATTTTGCTGAGAACAAATCATGTTAAAGCAATCACACCTTCTGTCATGATAGCAGGCATCAGTAGAGGGGAAAACCTAAACAATGAGTTAGGCAGCAGCAAGGAATGTGAAAGGTCCTGTAATATCAGCATAAGGTGAACAGATGTCAAAGGCAAAATACACTACTAGCATGCAAGACCAACTGCCTAAAACATGTTTCCAGCTAAAGGCCAGGCTGGATGGGACCCTGAGCAAAGTGGAAAGTGGCCCTGCCCATGGCAGAGGGTTTAGAAGCAGATGATTTTTAAGTTTCCTCCAACCCAAACCATTCTGTGATTTTATTATTCAAAAATAGTTTGAAGAAGAATCCCAGATCCAAGTCCTGAAAGAAGGATTTCAAATGCCCCCATTCTCAGTGATTTTTCATGAAAACAAGTTTTCGTTGTTTCCAAGTCTAGTTTTCTCATTGCCTATGTGACATTCACGTATTTGTGAAAATTTTATTATTAGAAAATAAAAATATATTCTTTAACTGGCTTGTCTCAAAAAAATATAATTTGCATATTTTTTGACATCTGACTTTATAGCCAAACTAAAGGATCCACTCCATTTGTGAGGTACATGCTAAGTACTTTTCAAAACTCATTAGTGGATGTAAGACAGAATATGATGCTGTTGCTTTTCAACTTTGACATAAAACAGGCTACTAAGCATGTGAACAAGATTTTCACATTTTGCAATGCTTCTAGTGATATCATCTGTATCAGCTCCAAATTCCTTGTATATCTGTAAACAACCTTCTGTTCTATAAGTTACCTCACTGCTTTCCTTGGTCAAAATAAATGGATAATTTCAACATGCAGCAACTACAAACAGAGAACACTTTTAGGAGGTTCAACCCCTCTTGACACTACATTTCAAATTGGCTGGGTTGCACAGGAACTGTGTTAAAGAACACTTGCTTTAAAAAAATCGACCCATCAATTCTTATATTCTGCATATATTTGCAGTCTTGACATTTGGTATGAGAATGCTGTTGCAAAGCAGGACATCTATCAGTCACACTAAGACAGAAACTCTCCTCCAAAATACATGTAGGAAATGGCACCTGTCAATAGCTCTTTAATTCTTGGCCACACTTGCTTTTCTCCTATTTCTAGTAGGAGTCTAACGACCCAAGAGAGCTCCTTTTATCTCAGAGGTTGCTTTTTCATTTAACGATGGCTCAAGAGTGTTTTCCCCACATAGCCTGAAATAAGATGCTTCTACCATCATCTTGATCGCAGACATACACAGCATGTAAGACTTGGGACCTCCCAACATATTTCAAAATGCTAGTGTATTTAAGCTTAATATTGTAGAAGTTAATACATAAAGGCTTTTGAGCAGGTAGAAAGAGGAACAGGCTTCTTGGTCTGAGTCACAGTCTGCAGAATGGTCAATGGCCCTTGCCATTGATCTTTATCATGAATGGCCCTTTCCACTATCATTTTGTAAGAACTGGCAGAATATTGCTGATACTAACATTCAAAAGCAGCGATGCCAAGCTCTGAAAGACCCCAGTATCTCATTGCAAGACTTGCTAATGCTAATGATCACAGCATGCCTGCACCTGGTGTGTGTTCCTGTCAGTAAACACAGCATTAATTTACAGTGCACTATTTTTGACACTATTAAAAGTAGCCTGTTCCACCAAATTGTGCCATAATCACAAGGCCTGTTGCTGTTATGTTGGAAGCAGACTTTCATGTGAGTCATCACTACAACTGCCTAGTCGAAACACGCTTTTTGTCCTGATCTGAACTTACATTGTGTTAGGAGTTTGATTCCCAGATACATCATCCATGAGTTTATGTTATCCATACCTTGGAGCATGGCTAGTGCTTGGGCATTGATGGTGTGCATCACAGCATGCAGCATTTGCTTTTGGTTAACACTCTTGTAACATCTTACACAGAAGAATGTGGCTTTCCTGCTTTGATTGAGGGGTATCCAGGGCTCTGGCCCATCACTCTTGACTGTCAGAGCTTAGCAAACTCTGGGAGGGTTTGCTGAGCTCTGTATTTCTTCTCCCATACTTCAGTAGGGACACATTGTCATCTATTATGTAAGCAGTTCTTTTCCACAGGGATTTAAAGGACGATGAACTGCTGTAGTGTAGCTCCCTAGATGGGTATGTAACAATGTTTTCTGCAGATTCTGTGCAGCTGCTTTCAGAAGGGCAGCAAAAGTTCTCATACAGATTGCTGTAGTGATGCCACTGGAGAGAGTTGGACACCAAATGGCTCGATCACACCGTGGTGTGGGATATCAGTGATGATCACGAACCCTCACAAAACCTCATTCTTGTCACAACATAAAACTCTGAGTAAACATCTTCATGCATCATGCAAAATGGAAAGATTCAGGCTGCCCAAGATAGAGAATTAGATCCTTCCTTAAATAAACACATTCTGAGCATTTTCCAGGTTGACAATTTTGTCCCAGCACCTCTAGATGTATACTGGCTACTACAGCCTTTAATCTGCATTGTTGGCTGTGACCTAGGAGAACTGGTATGAAGGTGATAATACTTGGTGTTTCACAGACATTGCTATTGGAAATGTCACTAGTTTGGACTGTGATGGCACAAACTACAGTGGACCCAAGCCTTGAATCAGTCCATGCTGGGATTTGTGGACACAACCTGTTCTCAGAAACAGGTCTCCCTTGTGTCACCAGTTTCTACTCCTGAGTGGGGTTGCCTTGAATGTAATGAGTATGTGGAGTAGAAATTTTAACGTATTTTACACATTAAAATTGTCTTTCCTAGCACAGGAAATCACAGGGGATGTTGTTTTGGCACTGAGAACAACTGTAAAAAAGATACTAATCATTCATTTTATACAAATAACGTTCCAACAATGACTCACAATTTGCCATCTAGACAGCATTTTTTTAAACTGTGTTAAGATGGTTAATCAAAACTGGCATGGCATGTGTAAAACTCACTCAAGCTAATGTTACTCTGACCAGAATTTCCCCTTGAGGAGCCCAATACCTTGGCACTAAAGCTGGCCTGCAAATCTACTTGTATCATTTCAGTATGAGTAAGGGGAAAGCACTGCTTTGGACACAGCCAGCAGCAATGAGGCTACAGCTAATAAAATATCTGTAGTTCTTTGCGACAGCCGAAACAGTGCTGGCTTTTCACTGTGTAATCATAATTAAACTGCAAAGACTGCAAAAACTCAAACTAAGTGGCCAGCCCACTACAGGACCACATTCAGAGGTCTTTCAAGATCAGTTTCCCCCTTACTGTGTAACGGGAGTAAGAAGTCATCAGCCAGTTGAAGAATTTTGCCTTGGAAAGACACTTAGATTCCAGCCACTGATTTCAAATGTTGTCTGTATACCTAACTGCACAGAAGACACTCTAGCTTTTCTAAAGAAACAGCTAGGTTTCATAATATTTGGTATGACCTACTAATCTTAACAAATAGTTACAAATACTATGTTCATGGTTTAATACAATATATGTTTTAAGGCATCAGAAGGGTATTTATACAAGCTACAAACTGTCTATTAAAACTTTATGTTGGCAGAGTAAAGGTTGCAAATATGTAAAGCTCTTTGACATTGTACTTCTGAATTCCAGGCCTTAAACTTCTAAAAGCTGGGCAATGTTCAAAGAACAAAACAAGCTACCAACATAAAACAAAAAAATTCACTGAGTACTAAAATCAGCTTATGTTCTGAAATATCTATAAAAAGGCTTAAATTATGAAAGCATTGGATAGGTGAAGGTGCAAGTGCTCACCAAATCCTGAAACACCAGAAGAAAGGGCACTCAATGAACCTAGAAGGTTGGTTGAAAAAAAGGTGAAACGGAAGCACACCTTTACCTAGTGGATAGTGTCCTTCTTGAACTTTCTGACACAGTAGGTTGTAATACACTTTCAGGATCAAAAAGATATTAAACAAATTCATGGACACCTTATCCATAAACCAACAATAAACAACAGGGCAGGGAAATGTGCCCTCTGATGTCAGTAACACACGTGCGGAGGCTGGGCAAGGTATGAAGGAAACTGACCACACAAAGTGATCAGTTTGCTGTGCTGCCTTCCAGAAGCAGCTTCTTTTGCAATTCTTGGAGCCCCATTACTGTGCTGGATGGACCACGGCCTTACCCTGCAGGAAGTTCTTGTGTTCTGGTGCTAAGAGCCAAAAGGGCTTCAGAGGAAAAGAAAAAGATAAAGCAGTTATGACACAGTACCCTCCCTGACTTTAAAATAAAGCAAGGCAATTCAGAGAAAGAACTGAAAGCCCAGTGAGACTATGAATAGAAAGCATTGTAGAACCAGTCCCTAGTTAGATGGGAACTGGGAGAGGAAAGTTGAACTTTGAGCAACAACAGGATAAAACACACAAGAAGCCAAATATTGATTTGTACAAAACTAACGTTTCTCAGGTGCTTGGTATGCCATAAACCTCAAGAATAAAGTCAACAAGGAAGATTTGTTCGTGATTCACTCCACAAAATTATGTCCACAATAAATTATTACTTCACTGTTTTTACCAAATATAAAGTTTTATTTTCCAATAATTGTCATAGAAGTAGTAAACAACTCTGTAAATCAGGCCTTGTTCTTGATCATAGAGAACTCTCAAACTGATAATCCCTTTCTTTTGTGCACAGCTCTGGGTTTAAATGTCATCAGGAAACAGTCATTACAGCCTCTGCCAAAAAATTAACAACAACCATTAGCAAAATGGGACAGAATAAAAGCAAGTTGATTGCACTAAAATGGATATTTTAAAATAATTTTACAATAAGAGACCTTCAAATGTGCTCCTAAAGTCACATATTAATGTGACAATAAGATGAAAGTCTCCAGAAAAGGCAGGAAAATTCATATTTCAAATAATCAATATATAAACTGATTGCTTGCTGTCTACCGTGTGATTGCTTTCTGTGTCACAGAACCTTTTCTTTCACTGAATGGGATCAGTAAGAGAGAGACATGAGATTTTGAAGGAGTGACCCAAGGCACATCAGCAGTGACTCACCAATTCACAACAATTTTTGGTGCTTCCTGCTACTGAAAGAGGAGACTGAGCTACCGTCATCTTTAGTAGATTTGAGATTATTCCTGAACACCCTCAGAAAATAGTTTAGAATTTAGTTTACCTCCTAACACCTGTTTTTACCATCACTCTCTTCCTCACTTAATTCTCTTCTTTCCACTGTATCTTTCCACCCTTGTTTCAACCACATTATAGTCTAAGTAGTCAACAAGTCAGATTTGTTGTGCTGCACCACTGCTAAATCCCTGCAAGCGGAAAGACAACTTCATAACTCACCATCTAGCCCAACAATGGCATCTGTTTGCAGTGATTTGAGACTCTTAACTGCACCAGATGACAATAAGCCATGCCTTTGTTTTTTTCAGTGATGAGACAAGTGAAAACCATCAGAGATAGTGAATTCATTGTTTATCCTTGTTATTTTCCCGTCCCATGTTTTCCTGTGTTAAATATTAAAATCAGAAACCCACAATTGCAGCAATAATTCCTGATCATCACAGCAAGCACTTTTTCTAAAATGGACAGTTGATACCCTCTTTCATGCTATCATAATAATTTTCTTTTTCAATCTAAGGACAGTGAGAAAGGCATTACAGCACATTATTAAAACCAAAGCCTTGTCTTTCTATGCCACCATAAAAGCAAAACCAAATGTATTTATTTCTGGTGAAGACCATGCTGCATCCTATTCAGAACAATACCGCACAAGTCTAAACTGCAATTAAATTAACACATTTTAAAAGTGAAAAGATCAAAATGATTATACAGTATATGTAAACAGACTCACGTCCGAAGCAATAAACTGCAATTTCACATGGACTGTTAAGGAGGTAATTTTATAACACTCAAGCACCATACCTCAAATTTGAAGGGGGTCAAATAAGAACACGCATTGAAAACATTTTCAAAGTTTCTATGACGAGACAGACGCAACTGAAACATAAAATACTTAAAAACCTAGTTGGGTTAGAAAAGACGTGAAAATCCATGTTAAGGCATGCATGCTCGCACATACACAGGAAATAGGAGCTATGACAGCAATTACTTAAAATAAAAAATCAAATGAGCTAGTCCAACAGAAGAAGAATACACCACATTTCAGGAGATCCAAGGAGTTTTTTCTACATCTTAGGTATAAAAGAAGGCTAACAGTGAATTTTACCAACTATTATAAGAGAAAGTAAAACTGTTAATTCCAACAAAAGAAAAGCAGAACCATCAAATAGAAATGCCTGTTCTCTATCAAGGGAAAAACTAAAGGATATGTTATTGCTGAACAGTAATTGTGGTACAGTTTCATGTTCCAAAACATTAGCTCACAAGTATATAAAGCCACAGATAGTAATGTTGAGACATTTTGGAACAGCAGGTCCAATAAAACATGCTCAAGCATCTTATAAGAGTTCATAAGTATGTATTTTTATTTTCCATACTTCCTAAACACCAAGTTAGTTCCAGAGAATTGAGGTAAAATTAGATTGGTAAAAGGTAAAAGTAGGAAGTGAAAGCAGAAAATAAATGGTCAATTTTACACAGAAGACTCAAAGAATTTATTCAATGTCTTCCTAAATGTTTAATAAAAAGGGGAGGAAGAGTGATGTGGCAATGATTGATGGGGTTTTAATATTGTTCAGGGTATTCAAAAACAGCAAAACATGGGAAAAGTTGCAGAAGTGATTCACACTGCAGTGACTGGGCCATAGCAGATGAAATCCAACACAATAAATGTAAAGTAGGAATGGAGAAAAGAACTTTAACCGAACTCTTCCAGAAGTGGGCTTTACCTTACTTACTACATCCTCTGAAAAAGATACAAGACTCACTGTGAATAGCTCTTTGAAAAAATGAATGATAGCAGGGGCTGAAAAGGCAAATAAAAGGACAGCAATTATGAGGAAAAGAATAGAGAATCAAGCATCATGATGGCATTGTACGAATCCATGATGCACACATTTCTCGAATAGTTCATGCACTTCTCTCCCCATTGTGAAAAAAAATTCAAAGGAGAAAGAAACCATGTTGGTAACATCCCCCTCAGCATTCTCTTCTCTAGGCTGAACAGCCCCAGCTCTCTCATCCTGCCTTCAAATGAAAGATGTTCCAGTCCCTCAGTCATCTTTGTGGCTCTTCACTGGACTCACTCCCTTAAAACTGTGTTGCTTGCATACTGGGGAGTCCAGGACTGGACCCAGCACTTCAGATTTGATGTCACCAGTGCCAAGTAGTGGAAAACGATCACCTCCCTCAACCATTAGGAAGTGTGTAGCTCTTCCTAATACAGCTCAGGGCATGATCACACAACCAGGTCCAGTACCACCCAAAACCCCGAGGAAGAATAAGCCCTGACAGACCCATGCCTTTGACATACTGACCCACAGGAACATTGCAGTCATCAGAGTAGCCTTAACAACACATTGAGTAGCCCTGGAAATCTGTTTTAATGATTGTCAGAGAACCCACCAAGAGCAGTGCTTGAAAATAAAGAAGGAAGTGAAGCAGGAGAACACAGACAGTAACACTGAGTAGCCATTTCCTTCACAGATCAGGAGCCCTCCTCTCCTTGAGATACTCAAGTGTCAGGAAAGGGCAACACGCCCTGGTGAGCTGACATTTGCTGTGACAGGTGTCAGAATGAACGGAAAATAACCAGACAGTGATAAAGGGCCATGGTTGCGGGATATCTGGTAGAAAAATTTAGATGAGTGAAGTGCCTGAACAAAGGAAACATGGAGTTCCTTTGCACAAATCAATAGTCTCATATAGCAGCTCCAGCCAGAAACTGCTGCAAAAGAAAGACATGGTAAATGGATATGACTCTGCTTACAGAAACCTGATAACCTGAATAGATGGGTTTTTTGCAAATTATGGTTTATTCTAAACATATATTTTTAGGCAAAACAGAAAAGAAGCACAAGGCATTGCCAAGAAAAGGAGCCTGTTAATGACTGTCATGAAATACTGTGACTGTGTACAGTGGTAGTAGCATAATGTTAATGGGAAAGGAAGGAAACAGATTTCTTCTTTAGGAGAGCTGCCAAAATAGGACATAACACCTCCGTGGGAAATTTTATTAATCATAGAAACAACAAGCCTAGAAGTGTATGACATCAAAAATGTGGACAAAACCATGTTCAAAGAAACTAAACTGTGAGGGAAAAAAAAAAAGAAAAAAAAATCACAGCATTTGTCATGAGGCTAAAACAGGTTTTGTAGCACTTACTCAAAAATCTGTGTTATTTCTCTGTGACATCTCTCTTTCCCAAAGATTTTCAAATCATCTGCTGAAACTTTCCCAAAGACTTTGACACAGGATGAAATTACCACTCTGGTTCTTGCACAGTGCCTTTAGGACCTCAGCCTTTTCCCATTGCTCAGAGCTTCCTACTTGCAACACTGGCTGTTAGGGCCATGGTCCTGAAATGCCAACCCAAACAGTGTTGCTGTGCTGGGTTGCATGTAAAAGAATTGCCACTGGCATGGGTATCACCTCTTTCCCCCCGCACTTTTCCCCCTCTTCAGCTGTGGGGTTTACATTAGGGGACCCAATCACAAGCATCCCGGGATGTCAGCAGCCGCTGACATCAGCGTGTTCCAACCAGCACTACCAGCATCCCATGCAGGAACAATCATCCAGGAGTCTAAACAGCTCCTGAAGAGAACCATATAGTCACTACAGGGTTAAGTATCACAGGGAGAGCCACATGCTGCACTAGAGGGCACACACAGGAAAGGATGCTGATCTGGAGTGCCCCTGATGCTTCTCCTCCCAGCAGACCACTGGGAAGAGTTTGTCTTCTCACTTTTCTGGAGCTTTCCTATTTTGTTTCTCTTTCTTCACCATTAGAGTCAACACATGCCATCAGCTACAAACCCTGCCAATAAATCTTTGTGCATGAGAACTTGTCCCAACATCTTTTACTCAACATTGTCTTCCCCTCAACTTTTGAAGCATCCAAAGTGATTTCTAACTTCAGAAAGTAGTCAGATTTTCATAGCCGCTAAGATGACATCCTTTACGTGAATGCTGGGGACCAACAGTGCTAGCAGCCTGCATGCTTCTTCCTTAGGAAGGAAGTAGGGAAAGAGGCAGCCCAGGTTTTCTTTCCCCTTTCACTCCAGACAAACCTTTCCACAGGGCAAAAGGCACAGGTGCGGGATGTAAAAGTTGAACATCAATGTAGGAATGGACACGTGTACCAAATCTAGTAATGATTATGGCAATAAAAATCATCATCGTCTCTTCTCTGGTTTTGACATGCAAAAATTCCATGTATTTTACTCATAACACTCTCCCAAGCAAAACAGAATGAGGGAGAAGGTATTCGTACATTTATTTTCCACTGCCACATTTTTCAAACTGCCTTTTTTGGGAACACTAATCCCTACTAGATTCATTGTATAGATCAAAGCTGTTAATTCTCTTACAGGGATTTAATTTCAATGAAATTAAAGAAAAAAAAATAGTTAAAATGATTTCATGGTAATTCATAGAAATTTGACCTGTTTTAATAACATATATAAACCTTCACTTGAGATCTGTCAGAGGTTTATCCTGTTTTACATAAAGACTGTAAGGAGAAAGAGGATTGAACTGGAAAGGGGTTACACAGAAATTATATGAAGGCTTGAATTTAACCTGACAGACAAGCAGATTCTCCATTAACATAAGTCATCTCAAACTTCCCTCATTGCCTGCTTCTCTCCTGCTCAAGGTCAAATGCTTTCCTCAGCCCAGGTTTTCCACAATGAGCTTCTTTTCCTTCTGAATCCAAATCCTGTTGTCATACTGTAGCTGGGACTTACTCTCCAGAGTTTTTGTGGATTTTTTTTTTTGGAATTGTTAATATAGGAATGTGGAAATAAATAAAAATTATTCTATAAATAATGTCTCTATAAGTGAGAAATTCTCAGATGAATTTCACACACACACACACACTTCATTATGGAAATGAAAAATGTAATACTAGTCATTTCAGTATATAAGTAAATAAATATAGACTGATATTACTTTAATGTAACATCTGTATTTAAAACAATGTAAAATTTAAAGTAATTTTGCAATAGAGAGCAGCAGTGGAGCATTTCCTTAAACTGAGTGATCTTAATCTTTATAATCCTGATTTAAAATTCAGAGTCCTTCATATTCGAAATACTGCAATTATTTTTATAAAGTGTTCAGTGATTTAATGAATAAGGTAGGCCCAGCTACTCATGAACCAGTGATGTGATTTCATCTGTAACTCTTAAATGTAGCTATCTTCTAATTACAAAGAGATTCATTATGTAGCTGTAGGATTAGTTAAATGTGGTAGACTAAATTAATCCCAGTAGGATGAATACAGAGAAAAAGTTATTCCAATCTGTTTTAACAAGCACAAGACTTCATGTCTCACTGCGTTGCAGGTATTAAAATTAGTCAACAATTAATTTACATGTTATTTTGCAGAAAGTTCTGCCTGGCTTGCTGAAAAAACTTCCTTGTTTCACACCTTGCATTTTACACCTTTCAGGGTACAAAGCTTTTTCTCCTCAAAAGTTTTCAGTGGAACAATTTGTATGGAAGTCTGGATCCCCAAAGTAAAAAACCAGCATACCCAAAGTCCCAGAAAGCATTTCACAACTTCCAAGAGAATCAGAATACTACCTTTCTACAGTAAAATCTCTCTAGGTAGTGTATATCACACACATATCCAGAAAAATTACCTGACTTAAACAATAAAATATTTGGCATATTTCTTCACTTAATAGAATCAGCGTAATTTTAGGTTGGAAGGGGCTCTGGAGGTCATCCTGTCCAACTTCCTGACTGGTTTCAAACACACATAATGGTCAAATTACTTCATATAATGGGCACAAATCTCAATTAATTTATTTTTGTCTACCCAAAACTGTATGTGTTTTTATGGAGTGTGGAATTAATTTAAAAAGACACTAAACAGAGAAATATAACATAAAAACCTAAACTGTTCTTTAATATTTCTTCTCACAGTAGGAAATAGATAGCATTTGTGTTATCAATAATGATACTCAATTTTGCAGGTGAACAGAACAAGGCAATTCCCATAAAATGAACAGAATACTTTTAATCTCTCTAGTGAAATACCTAATCCCCAAATACTATTGAAGCCAGACCCCCAAATCCGGTCAAGTTCCTAATCTCAGTGTACAACTGGAAGAACCTGCCAAGAGTAGATGTGTCACAAAATAGCAAAAAGTACATGGTCACATTCTGCCTAAATTCTCACACAGTCTCACTCAATGGAATCACACAACTTTTCCCATGAAAAAAATAGCAGGAAAATAAAGGCAAGAATTTGCAGATACTGTTGGGAGTGGGATGAGAGAGACACTGCAACAGAAGTGTGAAATACAAATGTGCTCCTTGCAGTTATTGCAACGCTACAGTAGAGATCTTCCCTCCTATTTTGCCATCTGATCGTGCACATCCACAGGAATAGATGCAAACACAGAGACAGCCACAGTAACAGAAACGGCTAAATGCTGCCTTCCAGTCAATGTTTGTGGATCATAATACAGAAATCAATGGAAAATATGCATGGCACGTAGAATACAGTCATACAATGATGCTCTCATACATTTCTGAGATGACTGGCCAACTCCAAGTAAGTGTGCTATATCAAATCCAAAGTCACTGATTTAGTGCTAACAAAGTAAATTTAAAAAAAAAAAAAACAAAACATGCTGTGCACCTGAGAAGCTGCTGGACTTGACACCACTTTCTTGACAGTTGAAGTGAAAAAATCAATTCTTGCAGTCAGTTCAAAGCTCTGATCATTTAAATAAGCCAGAGAAATAAACTAAAACTTAAACTAAATCTCAGTCCTGCATCCCACATTTCTTTCCCAGGCAGCCTATCCATAGGATTAACACATTACCATTACAAACAAACCTATACCAACATACATTCTTTCTAAACTGCCTTATTCCTTCTCTGAATGAATTCACAGCTGCCTGGTCAGTGGTAGAGAGGAATCTGACAACACCCAGCACAAAGAAAGTTTCATAAAGGTCAGAGGGAAATGTTTTCTCTGTTTTGCATTGTGGTTTTTTTCAGATAGAAAAAAAGAAAAGGGGGGAACTAATTGGGATATATTTTTTGTTCTACTCGTTATCTTGCCAGCTGTTGGGGCAGGTTAAAAGTCAGCAAAGAGACTGGCAATCACTCTGTCTAATCTACACCAGTGAGCCACAGGTATTAGTTCCACTTAAATGAGAGGATACAGCAAGATTGACAAGCTACAGCTGTAATATACACTGTAAGATTCAAAGACTGAAAGGACTGTACATGGAGCATGAACACTGCCAAGACCAGTGAAGGAGAGTGTTGCACCTCACATTAGGCTGGCAATTTGTAGGTTAATAATTAAACACAGCACTGTGTCTTTGCACAGTCCAGTGAGAGGGGACTTAATAATTCTCTGCCCTCAGGTAGGAACAGCTTTATCCAGGCAAGAAAGGAGAAAAGGATGATGATGATGATGTGAATCTTAACAGAACCGTAGGCCTGATTGAACGTAAAGAAAACATGGACGTCCAGATCAAATTTCTGTTCCATGAATAAAAACGTAGAGTTTGCGTAAGAACAGGTTTCCTCTGTATAAGAACATGATGCCCAGCCACACAATTAGATGGATGCTGCAAACAACCAGACAGAAGGAGAGAAGCTTCAGGGTTAATCTAAGGATAACTCAATCTAGGTGTGACCTTCCTTTACTTGTTGCATCCCATCTCAAAAACATTTGCAACTGAGTAGCTTTCTGTATTCTTATTTTGTAAACAAACTGCTTATTTTACAATTATTTTAACATTAATTGTGTTATGGGTGATTGGTAGGTTACTGGCAAATACAAAGTGGTAATCCTTAAAAATGAGATACTGAATCATACTCCCACAGTGCTCAGTACAACTCCAGAGAATGTGAAAAGAAGTGTCACGCTCGATAAAATGTTTGGAAACTAGGCCAGCTGGAGTTTGTGTGGCAGAGATGTCTTCTGATGATAAGCACAGAAACACGTGAGCAATGACCTTAGCTCCAAGAGTCTTCCAGCAAGTTTGGAGTACCTATGAAGATAATTCAGTTTATTTAATCTATTCCCTTGCACCGAGAATCATAATTCACATCTGTTTTTTCATGCTAAGGACGCCAATGAAAGCAACACAGGTGCAACAAAATGCCACGCAGGAAATAGAGAACAATTATTTTTAATACACTGGATGTTCAAATCCATTGATAGTTAAGTATCTCCCAGTTTTACAGATGCTACTATTTTAAGGTGCAGTGTAACTGTGTCAGGAACATGACTTAGCAATCGTAAGCTCCACGGAGTCACAGACAGTTTAGAAAAATACCACCATCCTTGAAATAAGACAGCCTATGCCAGTACACCCTGACAGCAACTGAAAGAGCTGTGACAGTCCTTAGCAAGAAAGGGAAACAGAGAGAACATCAGGTATCACCAGATTCCAGCATCCCCATACTCCTACTTCTAAACCATCATAAAAGTACTTCTGAATGCCCCTTATAACATCTAATTATACACATCTTACAGACACTGTAATTATTTCGCCAATATGACAGGAGAAATCTGAAGCAGAACTCCACAGCTCAAAGATGCAATTTTCTACACTTTGAAGTACTAATGGACAAATCTCGTTCTGCGCCCAGTCCATCTTTGCAAGAAGCTTTTTCATAAAGGAAGAGTTTACTGAAAGCTTTAGATAAAAATGGAAAGAAGCATGAATTAAAGATGACAGGTTAAAAACAGATCACAATAAAAAGTGGGGCTTTCAGTGGCCCCTTTCACAGTCATTGCTAATATGAAAAGGGAGACAGATACCTATATTTACAAGACAGGCAGTATTTGTCATCATTTCACAGAACTGAAATAAAAAGACAATTTATGCACCCCCCTTGCCTATTCTTAGGTGAAATTATTGTTATCGCAATTACAATTTTCTTTTTGACCACGGATATTGTAATTTTTATTCCTAAGACATTTTTAGTGTATATAAAAGCCATGCAAATGTTTCTTTTCCCAGATTAGGGCATTTTCATTTACATCTTTATATGAGACACTATATTCTCTTCTATACCCCTACACACAAATCCTTTGAGTTGGAAGCCCCTCCCAGTCCCTGGCATCAAAGCCCAGCAGTACACTGTCCAGTGATATTACTACAGATGTGTGCATGGGTTTTCCCTCACATTGCATCCTGGAGATTCATGGCCTAAAGAATTAAATTTGCTGGTTCTTTTCACTCCTGACAATGTTACCGGAATACTCCAGATTTCCCATGTTATCATGTAAAATTATAACAATGTACTTCATTCTCAGTAATTTCCTTCCTCTCCTTAAGTGTTATCAGCATGGGAGTTTGGGTTTGTTTATCAAAATCTATGTCCCCCAGAGTCATTTTATCTTTATCAAACTTTGCAAGAGTACAGCAACTTGACTCTTCTCACAGCACACATCCCACACACAGGAGAAAAAAAAGGCACCATTCCTCTGTTGCTGCCACACTGACATGCTTCCATACTAGGTAACGGGTGAAAAAAAGACAGAATTTAATCCAAATGTGTTTGATTAGGACTAGGAAATGTTGAGAATGCAAGAGTTCAAAGTACCCTTCCATCCTCATGCATGAAATGCCAAGGCTGTCATGCCCTTTGAAACTTTATAATCAAGCTCTTTTACAAGCTCGACTTATCTTCAAAAGATAGTCAGGCATTTTACATACTGTTCTTGCCACTCTTCACTAAATAATAAGGCTTTTTATTTCATACTTTACTTTTATACAAAATACAGAATAGTAAATCTGGCCGGGGACAGAAGAAGTACAAGCTTACTTGTGTTCTCACTTAGCTGGTTATACTAATTGATAGCACGAGAGTTAATTTTGCTACAAAAGAATATGAGAGCAGAATCAAGTTTGAAAAGTCAGGAACTGATTTGGATTCACGAAGTCAAATTTCTAAACTTTTAAAATTTTTTAATTTATCGACTTTGAGTATTTCAGTATTCTCATTTAACTAATTTCAGTAGCTGGCCAATAGCTAAAAAACCTCAAAACTTCAAGAAATCATAAATATGGTGAAATTGCAGGTAGAAGAGGCAAACCCCCAGATCTTCAGAATGCAAATACATAGAGGAATAGATGCCAGAACTTTTAAGTTAAAATATTATCAACTGGGAGAAAATGAATTTATATGTCTAAAATGAATGAGAAATCACAGCATGCATTAGCCTGAGTGTAATTTTATCAACAAAGCTTTTCTTTTGCAACATAGTGCAGTGCTTTTTTCCTTAAATGCACTTACTTTTCTCGTGTGCTTTTACCCCTTAGGCCCACTGACTTATTAACTTAGGCACTGGCATAAAAGAACAGTACATCGGTTTCTGTACAACTGAACATTTTCAGCGTGCTTTATTTTCTATTTTCTCTCCTCACGCTTCTTCCCATTTCAGTTTGGAAACCATTACCGAGCCAAACATGCAAGTTTCACCTAACCAAAAGAATAAGTGATCATCTGCCAAAAGACTGAAGAGCATCAGTACCATTTCTAATGTGAAGCCTGTCAGGCAGCCCACAGAGGTGTAAATCTCCCAGTGATCCACCCTGAACCATGGCACTGTCTATATTACCCCAGTAACTTACAATGTTAAATGGTTTCATCTGTACTGGGTATTTCACATGCTGTACAGAAAAAATATCTTTTAAATATTCAACATATTCTGCATATGCTACCAGAAGTGGAAGTTTTAAATGGCAAAGAACTGACAGCTTTTATAGCTCTTACACAGCTATCTAAAATGGTTTATCAGTATCTATCATCACAGTTCAAAGGTTCAAAACATTCAATCCTGCTATGGACAGACACAGGGTACAATTGGTAATAAGAAAACAAGACTCTCACTTTTCAAAGGGAACTAAATAACTATTTTTAGTTTGGGTATCTTATTCTACATATAAAGAAAATGTCTCTGCATTTTCAGTGTAAGAGTATGAAAGACAATGATGTTCATTGTAAAAAAACCCTGCTCTCTAACCCCAAATGCTCTATCCTCTATTCCCAAATGCCTGCTAATGTCATAAAAACTATTACAGAGACAGAGAAGATCCTAAGCCTCCAAAGAAGAGAGACATGCCTCTTCCCAAATGTTGTCTGTCCTTCATGACTACACCATGCCTTTGCCTTTTCCACTCACTGATTGGTTTGGGGCTTGAGGGGGGAAATTGGGGATTTTGATTGCCTGGCAGCAGCACAGACAGATACTACAAACAGTTAATTCTGCTTTAAAAACAAAGGCAAAACCCACAGACACAGGCAAAGAATGTGAAATAATGTGCAGAAAATGAGAGAAAGTAGGTAACTGGGAAATAGCTGTAATGTTAATGGACTATGACAGTCAATGCAAAAAGAATGTACATGCTTTTAATAGCAGCATATTGGACCTTATTTACGTTCCCAAGCTCTTATTTTTAAATTCTCTTGCAGGCAAAATGATCTCCACTTGTGAGCTTTTTACTGAATTCAGTGCCAGCTAACACCAGCTTGTGATGACTGCTTTGGTTATCAGAGAAATAAAGAACAAGACAGCCAAGTGCTAAGCCAGCACTGCCCTGGCACAGGCCACCCATGGCCACTGTTACTCAGAGGTGTCCGTGCCCCAGCATGGGTCATTCATGGCCAGTCTCTTCTTAGACTGACAGAGCATAGATTTAGATTAGATGTTAGGAAGAAATTCTTCACTGTGAGGGTGGTGAGGCACTGGAACAGGATGCCCAGAGAAGCTGTGGGTGTCCCATCCCTGGAAGCGTTCAAGGCCAGGTTGGATGGAGCTCTGAGGAACCTGGTCTAGTGGAAGGTATCCCTGTCCACGGCAGAGGGACTGGAAGTAGATGTTCTTTAAGGTCCCTTCCAATCCAAATCATGCTGTCATGATTCTGTGATTCAGAAGGATGCCCATGTCTGATGGAGTGTCTCCTTCCAGGTGGAAAACTCCAGCCATATGTGCTGTCAGCAGCCTCTCCCTGCCCGTATCTCCCCAAGATCATCTCCCCGCCTGCCTCTGCCCCAGCAGCTGCAGCCACTTCAGTGTCTGGTGCTCAACAGGGTGCTCACACTGGTTTCAGAGCTATCTGGACTCCACTGTGACCAGGACAGAGAATCCCACTGCCTCTACTGTGAGTCCATGCCACGTATCCCCATAGGCTTCCCCAAAATGCTCTCTTTGACGTTATGGTTATTGCCAACTTGCTGCTTGTGGGGAAAAAAAAAGGATTCCGACACCATTTGTATCTAACTCTTCTGATTTAAAAATCATTAAATGTGCAAATACATATTTACAAGAGTCTATACCTCCGCTAATGTTTGAACTTATTTCTAAGGAAGCTGATTAAAAGTTCCTGAGCGCTTCCCCACACAAACCTATTAGAATTACACAGCTGTCAGTACTAGGCAGAACTGTTCCTCATAAAAAATGCCTACTCTTCTAAATATGCTGCAACACAGATACCTCTGCATGCACTATCAGAGTGCAGTGAAAGGAAATCTAAACAGGACACAAAGCTTTCCTTTAAGGCCAGACATGGAAAACAAAGACTGATAATAATTCACTTATGAGACTAAGCAAAGCTAGCAAATATCGCTACATATTCATAGCGCTACTTAATTAAAGAAAAATTATTAAACCCCAGTATTTTGGAACATTTTCCTTCCCCACTTTTCTATGATTTGAATTGCAGAAAAGCTTAAAACTGAGTGAGTGCCGCGCGGACCAAAGTCTGCACCCCAGCTGTGCTCTACTGATGCTCCTGGGCTCTGGATGTGTTTGTTTCTCAGTCATAACAAAAAGCTCCTCCTGCTGGATCATGCAAGCTAGTCTCACTCCCAAATGAGCAATTCCATATCGGAAAACCCATACTACAGATTCACAGAGCAGACATAAGTACAACAAGAGCATCAATGCTACGCAAAGCCAAGCACAGCCAAGTGCAAAGCCACAGGTCTCATGCATGTAGCTCAGTAATTATGACAAGTACCCACTAATGCTGTAGAAGGAAACTTTAAAAAAATGTTTTGACTTTTCAAGCTGAAATACTCCATCAATGTGACCTTCTTTGTCCAGAAACTGACATGAGCCATTAAAACAAGCATAAGTCAAACTGACTTTCAAATTTTTCCTTTTGGACTTAGTAAATAAGGAAATGAAATTCCAAATAAAAATTCCACTGTTTACAAAACTAAGTCCATTTGATTACATCAAAAATAAACTAATAAAATAATTTCAAACTTTTTTTTTTAACAGCATTGTTCTTTTAAATGCTTCCCTTGGATAACCTAATATGTGCTGCTTTAAGCACTTTCCTTAGACAAATAAGGAGGTCCACTGACCTTAGAAACAAAACACTTCACACCTCCTGATGTGTCATTAATTCCACCCTCTGGGGAGATTATGGAAAAATAATAATTAATGTACTGCCAGAAAACTGTCTCAGATTTCAGCCCGTTTCCTTAGCTACCAAGTGATGTCTTAGTTACTTTCCTTTTATTAAATGTGTAAATCAATGGTCACTATTTTTTAATGGGGGTAGTAAATAGCTTTTTTAAAGCTAATTAAATAAGCTTTTTTAAAGCTTATTTTAAATAAGCTACTAAAGCTTATTTAATTTAAAAAATTAAATATTTTTTAACGTGTCCACTTTAAATCTGGACCCACATCTCCACTCAATAAAAATATGCTCTTGAAATGCTAGCCCATATGTCAAACAAAGCCTGAAACAGATTCTGCTTTTATTGAAAGGATTCTTCTTTTAATTTTCCACCATCAAATCTAACTTTTTTTAAAAGAACTTTCCAATCATTTAAGATTTGCCCTTTGAGACATGAATTTTCATTTTACAACCCTTGAAATCTCCAGAAAGTTGTTTTTGTCTCTGAAGAATTAATGTAAGGCAGCAATTCTAGAAATGTAGCTGAAATTCCCTAGGAACAGTAAATTCAGCTATTCAGCATTCTCTCTGTTACCCTTTTCTCGATACTTTTCTCATTTATTTATTTCTTTATTTTTCGATTTGTGAAGCAAGGATAAACAAAGACCCTGTTCTCAGAACACCAGGTCATTTGAAACAATTAAAAATACTTCCAGAGAAAGCCACATTGCAGGATGATTAGTTACCAGCAGCACACAATGTGGTTTCTTTCCTGTTCTCATTTAAACTGTTTCACAGTAATTTACTACTTCAGAGGCTTACTTAGGACAGGTGTTATAGTGTCCTACTGGTTAAATTTGGATTTGAATTGAGTGGCTATGCGGTTCAAACAAATCCAAACATCTTTTTCTCTTTCTTGTCTTTCTCTAGGACCCCATTTACCAGATAGACAGACAAGAATGAGAACAGTGACAAGAAGACACTGCTACAGAATTTCTAGTCTGTTTTGTCTCCTCTCTGACATATTTCCCTGTTCAAAAAAGCCAGCAAGCCTAAATAATAAAGAAACCCTATTAAAACCTGGGGTTAAAGCTGTGCAGAAAAAAGACCACCTCCTACTAAATGCAAGAGTGGAGAGACAATGAGCCTTAAGGAGTTAACAGAGAAGAAGCCAGAAGGAGGGGAGCTAAATGGGCTTGAGGGTCATCACTTCATTTTCACGAATGCGATCATTTCCTTTCCTCAGGGCAAATAAGAGCAGCAGCATCCCAACGCTGCCAGTTCAGCGACATATTTACATTTCAGCAGCAGTGGAAAACTCACCTCCCTGAGCCCTCAGTCCTCCTCTTCCATAGCATATCCCCAAGCTAACACATGCAAGGAAAACTAGTGGATAACCTCCAAAAACTGCCCTTTCAGGGAAATCATCTTGTGAGGGCTGCAAGAATATTTCAGTGCATCTGTATCACTGAAAGAAGACACTACTCACTGGAGTGAAGAGAATCCCCTGGACAATCCAATTGTTCTCCTTATTTACGCTGACTTTGTGAATGCTGGCATTACTGACACTAGCACAGCTGCCTACTACTACTGATACGCAAGAAGAATCAAGTTGTGCAAGTCTGCTAAAATGCTTTCTTAAAGAAAAATATCAAGGTATTGCAGTAGTCCTATATGTTAATGAAATGTCACTGTAATTTTCCTCAAAAGAAGATTGCTAATGCAAAATTCTACCGATCCTCCATTTTCAGATTGCTGCCTTCCATATATATCTTCAGGAATAAGGAGGTAAGACACAGCATTCAGAAATGCTCATTCTGCCAGCAAGTTCCCTATTCATCTCTGCCAAGAACAAATTCATTCCAATGCAAATATTCCTCTTATTCCCCTCCTGAGACAAGGTCTTACCTAGAACTTATGGCAAACAAAAAAAAATTTTAAGAAGTGTGATGATTTGATTTTGAAGTAAAGACACATCACTAACTACTGTGGAGTTTGGTTTAACATGCTGCATGGCACCATCTTCTCTTTTTGATGCAATTCTCCATGTTTTGTAGTGTTTTATGAAAGGTGGGAAATAGAAAATGCAATGGCATAGTAGGGTTGCTCTCTTGCAGGGCATGGAATTCAACAGGGCCTTTCATCCATCTGACAGTTTTCCTTGTGTGGGGCAGTACAGTTGCATGAGTATGCTTAGTAAGGCTGACCTTTGAAAAAAAGACTTCTCAAAGAGGGTGAAGCTTGATTTAGTAGGGAAAAAGGTCCTAGCTGGGTTTTAGAAGGTGTTTTTTCTCACAAAAAGACCAGGAGATTTCTGCACATCCTGATTACTTCTCAAACTGTCCATTCCCAAGCACATTATTGAAGTCCTTGCATCTTGACGCTCAGCTCTGTTCACACAAATCTTTCTGCTGCCAAACCAAAGATAAACTTTATCTCTTATTGCTGTACTGTTTGCCAAGCAGTCAACAACAAAAAAACCAATAAAACAAAAAATGAACAAACAAAAAACAGAAACAGAAAACAAAGACCAACCAACCAACCAAAATTTTCAGGTTGGCTTTGCTTCAGAAAGAAAGAGACTACCTTCCCCCCAGTTTCTGCTTTACTCACATGAAGATTATACCCTGTATTGTTGTAGCTCTTCTGTCTGCACTCATTAAGGCCAGAAATTTATTCTTCTTAGGTGAAATCCAGGATTGTCTGATGCTAGTGTCTATGGCTCTTTTACTGAGAATCAATCCTAAGACACAAAAATTAAAAATACTTACATTATCTCTTCTTCTAAATTTGCCTTTTACTTCATTGATTTACCTGTAAAGAAACCTGCACCTCCTTTCCACTTGTATTTTATCTTTCTTCCCAACATTGTGAATGTTCCAAATCATGAGCATTTTGTCCCTTTCTGGTGCTATCTTCTGCTGAAGGAAAGCAGTATCTCCCTACTTCTGAAAGTGACTTCTCAGTTTACAGTGCGAACTGTGAAAACAGAGCTCAAGCAGCCCATCTGTAAAAACAGCTACTGGGCACGCACAATGTATATGTGTGTGAAAGCCACTGTGCTGGGTGGAAAAGATGGGCCCCCAGAGCCTTCACAACCTACCTCAGAAGATAAACCCATTCCTCCTGGCAGAACACACTGCAATTCCCTCCTTTCCCACATGTCTGAGTTTCCTTCCATACGAAATGGCAATGTGAAGAGAACGATACGCACCCAGGTCTCATCAAAACATGCCATGTGGCCAGGGTTCAGTCATGGGTTTCAGACCTACGAGGTGTACCACAGTGTAAATAAGACACAGTCTCTCAGACCTAAGCAATATAAAGGCTGACTTGCTTTCTCTGTCTCTGTCTCTCTCTTTTTCTCTGAGGCTTTCTTCTAGCTCAAGAACAGAAACAGCAAAGACCATTTAAGAAATTGTTAGGCAACGTCACAATGGCCAGTCATTTGTCAGAAACAGGGAAAATAGCCTCAAAAGAGCTTTTAACAATCTGAACTATGTAATACTGCTAACCTGCTGGTAGACTCAACCTGCTGTCAAACGGAAACTCTGACTTCTCAAAGCCAAAACGAAAGAGTTTTTGAAATATTTCAAACGTGGAAGGGCCCAAGAGGCCACATAAGAGGAGAAAGGTTTGAGGAAACACAGAGGGAGAAAGTTGATAGCTCATGTCTGAGGCAGGTGATCCAGCAGCCAACACGCCTGCAGTCAGCCATACCAGCTAGCCAGGAACATCCATGTGGAGTAGTATTATTTTTAAGTACCCTACAGATGAAACAGAAGATATTACATCAACTCACCTAGGTTTAATCACGTGAAACCTCCTACTTAAGTGCTCATCAGCAGTAAAAGCACCAGTCATAAACTAGTTCTCCCCTTACCGACAAAAGACAGCTGTCCGTCGAGACTACCAGTTTATTCCACTAAAATCTGGAAAAAAATTAACTCCACATCCACTGAAAATATTAAAAGCTCTATTTTCAATATAATGCAAGAAATGACATCCTTAAGATCAATATGGCATTGATACGTGCTACGCTTCTGCTTCCCTTCCACTACTGCCGTCAGTTGTGATCATGTTTCTCAGGAGGAACGATGCCATGTAGCACTTATTTTTCAACATTGACAAAAAATAAGTAACAAAAATCTGTAACACGTAGATCAGTCTTCTTTTAAGTAAAAGACAAGCAAAGCTCAATTCTTTGTCTGATTCACATTTATTCAATCAGGTAAAAAGGACCCTTTTCTGTTAAGTAGTCCATCTTGAAATGATTCTATGAACAGCAGGGAACAACAGGTTTTCTCTTATTCCTTATGCTAGCCTGTAAATGAATGAAGAAACAATAAATTTATACATAAAATTTCATGGGAATATTCTCTTTAGAAGCTACATTTTGCAAGATAATTGTTTTGAAATGAGAAACCTCTATTATAGGCTTTCCTAGAAGAACAGGAAGATCTAGTGCTTTGCTGAAAGCTCCCAGACATCTCCAGTCTACAGGCAATATATTTATAGGGATGGTTTATCTCACAAAGCCATTACTCACCTATTGGCAATTACAGAGACCAAATTCATTCCCAACTGTGAAACATCCCCTAGCAATTTCAGGACCTGATTACGTATGGGAAAATAAAATTGAGATCATATTTTAAAATTTAAAACCCTGCTCAGCCCATTTTAGGTTTTTGGGAAGACCTATGTACAACCATTTTCTACTCTTTATACCAGGATTAAAAGCCATGCTGATTATACATAAACTTGAACAAGATGAGGCAGTATTTGTCCAGAAAAAAACTATATGCATAACACTTCTGCATACTGACAATATGAGAGTTTTGGGGAAAAATTAGCAATTATCAATCACTCAGATGGAAATAAAATTATGTTACTGAATTATTCATGAAGAGTTCTAAAATAGTTTCCTCATCAGTCCTGGTTGTCTTTTTCTTCCCTCAGTGTCCTCTAGATTTAAATCAATATATACTAGCAACAGAGTCAGTCTTATCCAGGCAAATACCGAGCACTAACACAGTTCTCTCTGTTTATTTTGCAGTCTGGACTGCTGCTGCCCATGGTGAATGAAAAGATGCCTGTCTCCCATAAATGTTTGCTGTTGGCACAACTTCTTTCACTGACCCTGTTTTCAAGACTAATGACTTTCATTTCTAGTCCAGCACTTTCCAGTATGGTATTCACTTAACAAAGCTACAGCAGTCTATCAGTCTAAATACAATTGGTGCCTGGCCTTCAGTGCTCATGCAACATTAATTTAAATACAAGGTAAAATATTTACTTCAAAGTCAGTTGTATTTTACACTGGTCTTCCATTACAGAGGAATTCAGCACTCGGTGGCTTGGGGTTTGCGAGACAGGGTAGGCTACCGTCTTAGGAGAGATTTAGTCTCTCAGTTTTATGAAAGAACATACATAAATTCAGGAAAATCAATGACCCATATGATTTCTCTAAACAATTCAAGTCTCTGCATGCACAAAAGCCTCACAGAAGTGCCTAGGAACAACTCTATTTTAAGGCTGGCATTCTAAAATCAGCTTAAAATGGTATCTGCAGTCCTGTTTTCCTCTAAAAGCTGATATTTAAAATCAGTCAGAAATGTCAGACAGAATAATTGCTTAATCTTCAGACTTACTGGCAGGTTTTAGTTGCTTTCTCTCGCATTTTTTAAGATAAAATTCAGATATTGAATAAATCATTCCTTGGCAGTCCTGTTTTTCATTGCTGACCAAGTTATCAGCAAGAAAATGTCACCTGTCCTGTGAAAATAGGAGACTCAATACGTCACATAATACAAAGAATTTCTTTTGAATGATTTGGCTTAGTACTTCTTATCATTAGCTAAAATAAGCAAGTAAGTGCACAGATAAAAGTTATACCCATAAAATATGTTACATTACAATAAAGTGTGTGTGCTGCTCACACAGACATGACTGGGCTGTGCAAGGGAGCAGCTACAGAGGACAAACCCAGAAACCGCCAAAGACGAAACCAACCTGGTTCTAATTCAGTGTCATAATTTCTGGCTTGTTTGAGGGTTGGTGTTTGTTTTTCCTAAAATAAACACTATTGACTCATTTGTGATGAACTTTAGAACCCATGCATGATTTAATTCTGATGAATTCTGCGATGCAGCTTTTGCTTACAAACCGTAAAGCAGAAAGCTCTCTCTGGCACGAGGCTTCCAATAACATCGAGTAGCTAAAGGGCAATTGCAAATCTTCAGCTTTTGATATCACCTCAAGCAACAGTTATTATGACAAGAGGAACCAGGAATTTTCCCAACCTCCTAAGAGAAAAATGCAGAACGAAATATCCCAAGGCAAAGAAAATAGGCTGGGAATATTAAAGATACTTGGCATCCGACAGAGGATATCTCTGACTCTTTTTGACAACTTTCCAGATCTCTAGAAACTATCTAGACATTATACATCTATATAGATAGTCAGGTATTTTTAATTTGACAACAGGCAGTTGCACCTGAAAGAGCCTGTAAGGAACTGGGACAGAACCAGGGGATGATGTGATGCTAATCCATCATGCTTGTAGTGACAGAGGGAGCAGCAAACACATCTGGGAAATACAGGAAAAGCAATATCCTACACTATAAGAGACACAGCTTATGGACAGAGGAAAATTCTGTGTCACACAGAGTGCTCCCAGTGTTTCAGACTGATAGCTATTTTAGAATTACTGAAAGCTCTGATATATTTCTTTTTCTTATACTATTTTAAAATGTTTATTTAAATGGATGCTATACACTTTAAAGCTGCACATAGCAAGGCCAGGTGTATGCACCCCAATAAGAATATAGCTATGAAATCAAAACATGAGTGTTCACTCTTAACTTTTCATCAGCTGAATTCCTGACAAATCCAGAACAAGGGTTCCCAAAGAGCAAATGGCACATTAACACTCCAGGATGCTAAAGCTGCTGCTGCTGTTACCAGATGCAGCATTCAAGCAGGAAAGTTTTATAAACCCTGATCCAGAGCTTTTTAAACTCTTTTCTAGAAGCTACAAATAGACACTCACATTGGCATCTGAAGCATCAACTGCTTTCCTCCTGCACCTTCTGACACTGTCACTTCTGTAGCAATTCAGCCAATGTTACATAAGGCAGCACAACAGCAAGGCTCTCTCCTAAGCATTAATTCTTTCACATGGGTAAATCAACTAACCAGACATAACAGAAAAACACGTGAAATTAATTATTCTAGTCTACATTTCATTGATTTCACAGCAGCATAACTATTAGGAAGTTTCCAGAATAATTTCTGATGTGCTGTCTTGATAGTAGCTCCTGGACTGGATTTAGATTGGTTCAGTGATTAACAGGAGAATTCAGAAGCAGTCAAATGAACATTTGGAAACAGTAAAGCGGGGGACAGTGGGTGGAGGAAGATCTGAATCTCTGCCTGCTTCATCCCATTTATCCTGCAGTGCTGGTGTAGCTCTTTGAAGTGTCAGTATGGGGGAAGAAACTGCATTACCCAAATACCATTTACATAATCATTTTTTTCATATCTAAAGAACACATTTCTCTCTGTTGTTACTTTAACTTGTTCCTTGTAATCATACACCTCTGACAATAAATGCAAAATGTATGCTAATTTCTTCCATCCTTCCTACTTCAAAAAAAAAATCACCTCTAGCAGAGCAAGTATTATCTTTATATGGCACTGACAGGAAAACTGTACATTAACTGGTAATTCATTATTTTGCTTCCATCGGAATCCCTTCTCTGCCCTTGAGAAATCTCTAACTAGTATTTACAGTTCTGAAGCTTCAGAGAGAGAGAGAAAGAGAGATGCTCAGAGGCACCTGACAGGAGCAGTGGGTTTGCATTCTGCTCCAAACCTGCATGTATTATTCCATGCATATGGTTGCTTTTGTGTTTTTTTATCATCACTATCCAGTGTCACATGATGGCAGATAAACAAACAAATTGAGTGCTTCCATACTGAGTAAGGATTTTATATTATCCTTCATTCACCAACACTGTAATGGAGGTTTTGTGCCTTTTTTTAGGTGTCAATGTCATAGCCTGGATTCTGTGAGGGAAACCTTCAATGCAGCCAAGACTAGGTAGAACTACCTTCTGTGGGTCGCTACACACGTCAGTGCCCACATTCTGAGCATTTCACCAACTCTCCACTAGCAGTGAGAACTGATCAGTGCTGATAATACAGAGAGGCAGCAAAACCAGCCCCAGAAACGTGTGTTTTTCTCCCACTGTAGTATCTTTATATTGAGCAGCTGCTGCTATTTTAGGATTTCCTCTGCTAGGAAGTACAAACACCAGGATCCCCATCTCTGCTCTCTGCCATGCCCTGCAGCCCCTTCCCCAAATAGCCCTCAGGTCACCATGCAGAGCAGCTGGCAGCCCTCAGCACTCCCATGAGCCAACACTGAGTAAACAAAACACTCCACAGCCACTCAGGGCTGGTGCAGCCTGCCCAGAGGTGCAAAGATGAGAAGAATTGGTCTGTCTGCAGTGATTGCAGCCAAACCCCACCTCCACACACCCTCATTCAACAAAGGTACCCCATTTCTTAGACCAGGTTATATGAATATGCTGCTCTTCCTTTTCTCATTGTATTGACAGAAACTTATTATCAGAGAGTTGTTTTGGTTGGAAAAGACCTCAGAGATCCAGTCAAAGCATTAGGCCAGCATGCTGAAGTCCACCACTAAACAATGTCCCTAAGTGCCACATCTACACGTCTTTCAAATGCCTCCAGGGATGGTGATTCCAACACATCCTGGTGTGGGAACCCAAAGTGTTCCAATGTTTGACAATCCTATTGATGAAGAGATTTTTCCTAATATCCAGTCTAACTTCCCCTCAAGTGCAACTTGAGGCCATTTCCTCTCTGGTCCCATCACTTGTTACTTGGAAGAAGAGACTGACCCGCACATTCTTTCAACCACATTTGACCTAAAACCCACTGCCTTCCTCCCGTCCACTTTGTCTCACACACCTACGGATCACAGCTGTCCCCCAGCCAACCACCTGCACAGGTATGCATCACACAGCCCCTGTGCTACCCAGTGTGCCGATTGCCATGTCCTGCTACTGGCAGAACTACACTGAAGGTGAGCAACCACACCTGTGATAACCTGATCCAAATGGGAACGCTCCAATTTCTTTATTCTCTCTTCTCCTAGATTATTTAATTACTTCAGACAACATCATGGACATGTGTTGATGCAGCTGCAAAGGCTTGCCCGGCTGGAGGAGCTGCCTGAGCCAGCTCCTGACCAGTGGACTGGCAGGCAAACAGTGGCAATACCAGTTGTACAACACCACTGACAGTTTGTCAGCACTGCCCAAACTCCTCCAGCACCGCAGGGTCCTTCCTATTTCACACCGCCTCTGCACCATCTTTGCCACTTCTTCCTTTCTCTAGGAAAAGTATGCACCTTGCATACTCTCCCAGGAAATCAACACCTGGCAGGAATCCTCTCTCCACAGCATTACCTTGATCCATTTTGAAATGGCCCTTGGAGGTTTGATGCTGCTATTGAACTGCAATAAAGCAGGATGTTGCCAAAATGCCACTGTGACAAGCAATCGATTCTGCTTCGCAAGGGCTTCCTGAAAAATCTGAGAGGTAAACGCTTCTGATGGCCACTAATCCACAAATACGACCCATGAAGGAATTTTCAGTGCGTCCACCAAAATTATAGCTGTTGTTATAAGCACCTGAATTTGTTAAACCTTCACTTTTGACTATCAATATAGACAAAACAATACTTTCTAGCCATAAAACTCCTTCTTTTACACAAACATACAAGAGATGCCAGATAAAGTAATTCCCTATTCCATGTTACCTGAAAAAGGGCACTGTTCTGGAGAAGAAACAAAATACTTTATTCAGCTTCATAATCTGCAAGTGGTACATTGATTCTCACATCAAAACACCTCAAATGGGAAACTGAAATACTAAGCACAGAATTCGAGAGTTCTTGGCTTCTGAGACCAAGGGGGTTTTGTATCCCCTTACTGTTTTTAAAGAGCAAAAATAAAAATACGAATAAATACAACATTTTTTTTAAAGAGTCACAATACAGCATGCAATTTTGCAATATAGATTATCTCTTGGAAATCCAGTGTAATCGAAAGTGAACAAACATTACTGTTGATATATTTAATAACCATTTTTTTATTCATGCAAAAGCAATCTGTTGAAGGCTTCATCAGAAATCTGAATGAAGTTGGTAACAGACGGTATCTGTATCTAATTTGAAATGTAAATGAGTCATTCCTGTCTTTTGGGGAACTAGGATAGAAGAGACTCCTCTTCAGTCTTGTGGTTAAAAATAACTTTCCACTCGTCCCACACAATATCCCCTCTAAATGATCCCTGCTTTGCATTACTTTCATGATGACCTATTAAATAAATGGGGACATAATGCAGCCTCCAAAATTCAAAGTCAGACATTTGAAATAAAAATAAGTACGTGGAATGCAAAAACCAATACTGCATTACATAAAAAAATTACATTCTAAGATTCAAAAAATCAAAAAAGGACAAAATAGGGGTGTGAGATACTGCACAGAAGGGCTTCGAACTCTTGCTAGTCTTGAATGTTCAGAAGAGGGACCTGATGCTCCAGGGAAAATTTCCTATTTGACTTCAGGCCCTGACAAATATTGGAATTGTTCCAGCTGGTACCCCAGCTGCTCTCCCTTCCCTTAGAGCAAGTTGGAAAGCCATTACCCCAAGTGTGAAGAGGCTGTGTGACCTTTGTCTATATTCATGCAAATACCTTCTGATAATCATGATATAACTTGCCCAAGCACAATGGATTAATGACTCCAACATACTCTCAACTGAGCCCTTCTGTGGTAGTTTGTCAATATTAAAACTACTAAAATGTCAAAGTGGACAATGGCAATACACTGTCTGGGAATTTCTAGCTATAGTAGTCATAATTACAACCTTACAACATTGTTTTCTCACTGCAAGAGGTTTCAACTGCAATGAAGACCTCAAGAACAATCTTACAGGAGGCTTCTTCATAGCTTTTAAGCCCGTTTTCTGGACTGGGGACAGAAGAAAGCCTTTCACTAGGAGACTGGAGAGACAGATTGGATCAGAGATGCTGTTCTGGAAGAGATTCCACTCTGGATACATTGGTGGAGAGAATCACAGTTCCACATCACGCTTGGCCCATTTTGGGAGGTCCTGCACACTGCGAGGCATGTAGAAACAGCCAGATGCTTCAGCTACATTTAAATTACCTCAAGCTATCAGAGGCCATATCAATATACTAACTACAATATTAAAACAGGGTTCACTTTCTGTGTCAACAAGGTCCACTGTCAGTGATTCCCAAACCTCTGGCATCAGATCAAACTTCCCACCACAATATCACTCTAGGCAGCAGGTCAGGAAGAAGCTCTCGCAAATCAGTGGTGATTATGTTTTAATATTGCATAATTGGGGTATAGGAGTTGGGGTGTGTTGGAGGAGTGAGAGATTTGTGCTTTCAAGGAAAGGAGGTGGGAGTTCAGGAGCAGAGACATTTCTGGATAACAAGGACCTGGGTTTCTATGGGATTGCTCAGCCACCAGTGTTACTGTGGTTTCTCACCCCCCCAGCTGCCAAGTGCAGCCTCTTCCCTAACTCAGGACATCAGTTGTGAAAAACATATAGCCCTAAATATTAAAGCTCTGCAAAACTAATTCAACCTTAAAAATTCTCCAACCTCCAGTCAGAAAAACAGTATTAGTGAAGTATCACTAGCCTGAGAAAAGAGAAATGGGATTTGAAAGTAGCAATTTATTTAATAGTAAGAAGAAATCTAACTAGAGCAATATTTCAATTGCATAGACACAGCTAAGAGTATTTTACTATGCAGTTACAGGTTAGGTGGTGGCTGCTTTTGGAGGATTTCAAGGATAAGATTGCTCAGGATGAAGGAAGGGTTAGAGCACTGCAGTTTTAAACGGCAAGTGTTGGGAGTTCATTTTTCTACTCTGTGCTTCAACAATTATTTTACTTTGCCACCTAAAGGGATACTGGAAAAGTAGTCACTAAATCCGATTATGTTAGATTTGTAAACGTTTTTTTTTCCTTTTTTTTTGTTTTTCTGAAATCTGAGTATAACAAGATACAGAAAAGTAAACTGGGAAAAAAGCAAAAAACTTCACTTTTATTACCACTTAGAGACTGAAGCCATAACATGTTCAGCTACATTACATAAGAACATTTTTAGACAAATTCTTTTTGCCCAGAAATCTCTTTGCTTTAAAACACATTCCAAAATTGTGACAAGTTTAATGTATTACTTCATATCGCATGACTTCAACAACAGACCCTGCCTAAAAAGAATGACATCCTTATGCATATTCTGCATTAAAATGATTCTATTCAAAACACATGGCCCCTCTTGCTAGTGTTATTTTTTTCAAACACCTGGGGAGCTATATTAATATGTCAAGTGTTAAATTGTATTTAGAAGTATATAAGATAAATTTTCCTATGTAAAGTACTTGATGGTGTGGTGTATTCAAGAAGCAATTTCCATAACAGCAAGAAACCTTTCTAGAGTTGTATGATTTAGTAAGATACAGCAGTCTGAAATACACAATCCTGCTGACCTTCAATACTTCAAAATCATTCCAGTTTTTACAGCTCCTGTTGTTTGCCATCTGATTTCTATCCATTGCCACTGAGTATACAAATGACAAGAGTTGAAAGTCTGTTTTCTGTACAAACAAAATGCACACTGCTCCATGCCTACTCAGCCAGGGATTTTATTTACTGACTACTTACCAACCTTCCCCTAACTAAGGACTCTATTTCCTTCACAGTTTCAACACAACCCTTCTTCACCTCTCCCTTCAGCCATTCTCCTTCCATGCTGCTGGCCAGGAATCATCTATTGCCCAGAGCTATGTGACCAACTTTCATTTCCAGAGAGAAGGAAAACACCAGAATATCGTGAAAAAACGTCAGCTAAAAAAACAATAGCACTACTTTCACACTCCTTTGCCTGCATGCCCAGATCTCCACACTGCAGAGGTGCTCAGCTCTCGTCACATTTCTAGGTGGCTTTTTCCCAATATTTCTGCTGCATCTGATGCTCAGCCAGCACTGAACAGCCCGTGGACACAGCTCTCATCCCACGGAAACAGAGGGAGGTAGAGGCCACACACAGTGCTGGTGGGATGTGTCCTGACTTCAGTCCTCTCCCACACTCCCTGAACAAAGCGGTACATCTGGCCTGACTTTTGATAAAGCAGGTAAAAAAAGGCCAACCACCACCCAAGAAAACCCTCATGTAAGATTTGCAACAAAATAGCAAAAGTACTGAAAACTGAAACCTGGCATTTTACTAAGTAAATCCCGTTTTATTTATAAATCTGTAAGATATGTGGTCGCTCAGCATGGTAAATAAAAGAGAATACAAACTCTGCAAGAGCACAAGAGGCAAAGTTGTTTTGTTCTGCATTTCTACATCATGTGAAATCACTATTACGTGATCAAAACCAGCAGCTACATAATGTGTCACCGTGCATGTTCTACAGATCCAGCAAGATTTTCCTTTTGCAGCTCCAGTGGCCACATGTCCCTGAAATGTCGTAAAATGCCATTCCCAGAATGCTCACGTGGCTTCAGAAAAGCAGCACTTACTGAAATGCCATTAAAAGTCAATAAGGAGAAATGAGGAGAAAAGAAATTTAGGGGTTCTAAAGCACAGATTCTTTTGCTAGCCTCTCTGGAGAAATATGTCCTCTCTGCCCACATCATCAATGAGCATAGAACTCTTGGGCAAATCTAGAGAAAATCACAGTATAGAAATAAGTATGACTGACACAGGATAATGTGCATTTATACTGCACTTTTCTGCATTTGGGGCTTTGTCATCAATCAAGATTTCTTTCCAGTCTTCATCTCACCAAAGAAACATGACCTTTCTCACCAAGCCAACCTTTTAATGGAATTTAATATACAAATTAATGTCATTCAGACCACATACTTTCCTTCTCTTGTCAATACTTGGGTCACCCAGTAGACCTGGCACTTTATCTACATCAGACCGAACAAAGACCCAAAATTGTAGCTGATTTTCTTAAATAAGTTTCTAACTGGTGATCAATTCAGGTTACTGCAAAAAAAAAAAAAAAAGGCATTCACATCTACCTATGAAAGACCATAATGTGCTCTATGTTAAAACCATTTAAAGCACCAATTTATATTTGTTTGTACAGGTGTGTAAGTAATATGTACACATTGTCAGGAACTGTCATTAGATAACAAATGCAGTCATAATGGATAATCAGTGTGACGTGGGAAAAAAGGACTCACTCAAATCTCTGCCTCATTTAATAGCAGTAAAATACTTTTCTGTTTTAGTTCTTTTTGGAAAGCAGAAGTTTTCAGGCATATGTATGTTTAGTATGCTTTAATTAGGTGCTCCCCTTCTTTACACAACAGGCTGTTTAGTCCATTTCTTTCATAACTGTACATTATTTGGAAAAAAAGATTTGATGATTAAGGCTAACGACAGCGTAATAAAGAAAAATGCATACGGTAGTTACTATCACATTTACTTAGGATCAGCTCCATCCCAAATTACAAAAAAATTAAAAATTACAGAATCTGGAAGATAAAGCTATAATACTTTGCTTGCTTATATTACCGAAAAAGAATAAAAATCCCTTGCCACACTGGTTCTTTTCTTTCCTTTTTTTGGGGTGTGGTGGGGAGGCAGAACTGCAAGTGTGGTCAAGGGGAATATAACCAAACTCAATCTGAGCCCCCAGATGTCTGAACTTGCAACACTATCACTATCATAATGACACCTAAAAATTGTAATTTATGAAAACTCATCTGTATTGAATGAGGCAAGAACTATTGTTATGAAGACTACAGCTGATCGTAAGGCAAAAAATACAGAGTGGTAACAAATGATAAATTTAGGAAAGGTTGTCTTCATTAGTAAGAGGGAGAGGAAGCAACTATTATGGTAAATATGAAAAGATGTTGTAAACTTAGGAAGAAATGTATGAAAGGAAGATCTGGAAAAGGAATACAAAAGATTTGTGAAGTAACCAAACCAATCAGAAAACAGTTAAGGACATTCATACTACAAATGTGCAAACTGATAAATTACAGAAGCCATCTCAAATTGGGATACTACAACAAAGAAGAAATCTAGAAAGCACTAATGTGTAAAGAGACTGTGCAGAGTTACAAAATGCTAATTACTGTGCAATGCCACATGAAGACATGAGACAGGGTGACTGCAGTTACTAAGTCATCACTTCACCTGCCATTTTGGTTCTTGGGAAATGAAGATATTTGCAAATCAGTAAAGTGTAACAAAAATCAGAATATTTAAGAAGAGATTCAGGTTTACCAATTTAAGAAAAGATAATACCCAGAAAAGCAATTTACAGAATTTATATACATATATAACTTAGCTAAAATGGTATGTACAAGAAGCAAAGAAGAAAAATGCAATCTAGAATTCAACATAATTGATACATACTCAAGTTCTAAACTGTTCAAAGTAAATCTGCCAGAACAACACAATCCAAGAACTTCAGATATTAAACAAAATTGACACTACTGATAAATGTGTTATTTTACAGCAAGTTTAAGCTATAAAATCAGTATGAAGCTTTGGAGTAGTAAGAGAAAAGTACTTTTTCCGAAACTGGCACAACAGCAGATGCTGCACTGCATGAAAATACAATTTATTTTTCGAAGCCTTATGAATGCATTTCTGTGGAGAGACAGAGGGTGGGGGTTTTTTTGCCCCAATAGACTGGAAAGGCTTTTCCTGTGACACTGGCCCAGATGGCTTAGCTTTTCTGCAGTGTTGAAGCTGGGAGATGCGTCCTTCTCCCTGATATGGATCTCCCAAGTAGTTACTGGCTTCCTTTTGAAAAGCTGCTCCTTTTGAAACCTGCCTTTTGAAAGTCCTCTTGCCCTTCCTGTTCTCAGCCCTTCTCCAAATCAGTCTCATATATTACCTAAAGAGGAGGCAGAATCATAAAAGATAAATACCTCTGGCATCATCCTTCATCAACACTGAAATGTTGTCTGAGAATTGACTATTATCTTGGTTCATTATTTTTCTCCTTCCCGTTTTTTTAGACCATCTATTGCTGAATTAAACAAATATAAACATCAAAGCTATGTCCCAATAAACAAGCAATCTACACTGCTTATATGTAAAAAAAAAAGTAACATAGTAAAATAAAACAAAAAAGTGACTAAATGAACATGAATAATCAATTGAAACCACATCTACTTTCTAGTTCTCAATGAATTTATAATTTATGATGTATAATTATTTATATAACTTACATTAATTATACATTTTTCCTAAAAATCTGAGCTTCACCACACTTGAAATCATGCAATAACACCATCCTATGACCTAATTACATTTGTATATTTAAGATACCTTTAAAAATTAATTTACAAAGATTTTACTAATTACATATTCTTTTATGAATATAAAAAAACTTATACATCTTCTACAACTCGTGTTGAGTCTTACTACATCAAATGTATTTTTTTACCTCTTTATCTCTTACTTCTGTAAAACTCTATAAACGTAATACCTTGCTTGTCAACAAACTAGCGTATTGCTTTCTTTCAAATATTAGTTAATTTAAGGTAAGCAAGGTTTCCTACTACCTGCATAACTGTAGATTTGCATCCTAACAAGGGAAACTGAAAGGATTTCACAGCCAACATACTACAAACTGCAGGGACATTGGGAAAAATTCTGCTACCTGCTTCCTAGACTAAAAGAGAAGTGATCCCCTGACAATCCAAATAATCAGATTCATTCATTTAGCACCACAGTTGTGCCTAACACTGCATAAAAGCTACCAGAACAGGGAACACCCTCAAACAACTAAACTGAGGTCTTATTATGCAGCTTGTAGGACACATTTTCACCATCTATTCTATTATTTCTTTGTTCAATAGCTCACTAGCTAAATTTTTACGGCACTAGAAACCTGCAAACTGAATCAGATTTGAGACAAAAGGCAAAAAAAATGACCAAAGGTCAGGCTCTACGATGACACGCCCTTTCAGCACCCAAGTCACAAAACTAAAAACATACAGTATTATATCCAATGGCCATGTAAAGGTACAAGCTTTTCCATGGCAGGCAGGTATGCAAGGCCAAAGAGCTCAAACCAACAGACTAATGCAGTGTCATGCCAAAACCTTCCCTCCTGGAAGTCAGGCAAAGTGTTAACATTTCTGAGTAAAAGACAATTCCAATGAATGATGTTTGCATGTTCCCCTTAAATCTGCTAGCAAGAAGTGCTGGGTAGCTGCTTTAATGGTTCTCTGGCAGCTCCATCATACAAGCAATTGTTAACTATATGTGTACTATGAAATTAGTAAATGTTTATTTCCTAATGTCGAATCAATTATTAAGCACATAAGAAGCCATATGAAGGGCTTAAATTATTCATTTCCATTTGTCACTTGGTCTCTCAATTTCAGCAACATCAGAAGAGTATGATGATATTTAAAATGAGCATTGCTTAGTTTCAGTATTCTCAGAAACATTAATATTCTTATTGATAAATGTTATTTCCCATCAAAGAGAAAAATCTTGCCATTCAGTTCATGCATATTTATCCAAGTCTCACATTTCTATTGTACTTCAACATGTACATTTGCCTCGACAAAATTCATTCACATGACTTGCACTGCAATTATCACATTGCATGTAAGCTATGCAATAATCTTGATAAAAACTACAATGAGCTCAGCCTTTGCACTTAATTGTCCCCTCCAAGATGAAAAGAACACTTCAGGAAATGGAGTCAAGGGAAATAAACTAGCAGGGATACAAGAATTTCATAAGGATCTTTCAGTAAGTTCCAGGACACATCCAGTCTCTTCTACTCCATATTACATCAAACCTCTCTCATAAATGTTATAATGAATGCCTAAAGAGATCAGAAATAGACCAAAAATATTATCCCCAAATGTTTTAAATTCTGAGACTACTTCTCCAGAACACTGGAAAGATAAAAGATATTTAGATAGCAAAAAGCCATGAACTTTGAAAATTCAGAAAATGCATCTCTTCAGCCTTTAGGTGAACTTTAGGCACAGGTCAAAGCAAATTGTCATTTAAAACAACTTAGTAGTTTCCAGACGTTCAGTAGAGCATAGGAATAAAGAACTAAAAGGATGCTTCTGAACCACTGAAGTCCATGTTTCTTTGATTGAAGACACTGACTGACTCTCAGCTAAGGACAGCATTCCACTGTAAAACCAATTCATTATTTTAATCTTTATTATCCTGGGGATATTAACCTCCACAAACCCAGTGCCCCAATGGCTATGGGATGCATTCTAATTTTCAGTTTAATTTTCATTACCGGCCAGATGATTTTTATTTTTGTGTGTGTGTATGTGTGTGTCACTAATTCTTTGTCTTCCATAGCTTCTCCTCAAATCTGATGTCTGCAACCACGGACTATCTGTAGATGGCAGTCACACCCCTCAGCACTCTTCTCCTCTGCAGATCTATACCCAAGTCAAGCTCTTCTCAACTCCTCTCACAAAACTCTCCTTTCTCCTGGTGATCTTTTGAATATATGCAACTAGAGGTTTACATAGTCATCCAGGCAAGGATTCATCTTTAGCTGGGTACTTTGTCATCATAAACAAGTCTTTTCTGGACACATCCAAATGACCCAGTGATCAGCTAATGCTTCCTCTCTCATTCTGCTTGTCCTTGCTGCATTTTCTACTGATGAACACAGAGTACAGCTGTAACTTCTGCTGTTAGTCCCCAAATGCAGGCACCTCATATTTCCTATTATTGAATTTCATCTAGCTGCTGCTACTGCAGTCCTCAAGGTCAAGCTTTTCTTCCCCACAACATCGTGGTCTTTCACTGTATTACGAATCCTTGAACTGGGTCATCAACAAATTTCATTATAGCAGTGACATTCAGTCACCCCTTCACTAGTAAAAAAGCACTAATAAAGGGAAACATTCTCCAGAGAGCTCTCTGAGAAATCCAGCCAGAAATCTTCCTCTTGCCTGATGCCCTCTAAAGTCACATAACCTGCCATCTCCCTTCACCTACATAGACAGTTTCCTTAATAATGGTCATCTCCTTTAGCAGGGCTTCTAGTCTCCTGTTTGGCATGAAAGCAGATTTTTTTTCTTTCAAAAATATGTTCCCTATTCAAAACAGTAACCAGCTAATTTTTCACAAACTGCTCTCATAATGCACTGCCATGACATAGCAAAGGTGAACAATGGCATGTTGGTTATGCCAACTGGGATTTCAGGGGTTCGCACACTATTGTATTACATTAACCTACTGTATTGCTGATTTTAATAACTGGCAGGTCTCTTTGATAATTCATCTTTTTCCTGTCTTCTATACAGATATAACCACACCAGACTTGATGAAACCACTTAAATGTCTTCCTATTAAGCCTGTGACTTTATATATCTATAAAAAAAGCATCAAGATAAAAATCATCTGTTCTCTTTCCACAAATATAACTGAAAATAGGCTATATACTGGTGGATTGGGGGGGGTTCTTCTTTTTCTATCACACCTATTCCTAAAGCAGAGTATCGTCTGCTTGGCAGTACCTTTCCTTTTCATACAACCCTTCTGGCTTCCTTCATGTCCTTTTTCAAATGAATATTCACCCACAAGTTACTGCACCATGCTCCTCCAAGATTTGGTTCCATTCCTGAGAGTCTGATTAATCTTGAACTCAAAAAAATGTCGAGTCTTCCCCACACTCCAGATCCTGAACAAGTGGTATAGCAACAACTCATCCTCACTTTCCTGTGCTGCAGGGATTTCACCACACCTGTCTTGTTTTCCTCAAATATCTAAGTATACTTTTTTCTCATACTGCTTAACCACAAAACATGTTACTGATAATTTAGGGCAGGGCTGACTTTAGATAAGGCAGGTCTCACGCAAGGTACGGAAATCAGACCCAATGTAATTCCACACAAAGACAAGTCTTCCATTTCTGCACACCCATTTTCTCACAACACTGCCTAATACAGGAGCTAATTACCACAATCACAGAAACCCTGTGCAGGCCCTCACCCCTCAGCACACAGCAGTTATCTCCAGGTGCTAAGACAGTATAAAAAAAAATGAGAATTATGAATACTAGGGCATAAATTTTGCCCACACTTCCTAAGCCAGGACCACTCCAAGGCCCGAATTGAACCATTCCATATCAACACATTAAAACAAAACAAAGAAGTATTTTAAATTCAGCTCAAAGAGCAGAATTTAGGATAAAATAATCAAACACATATTCTAAACACATCACTCTGGATTTTTTTAAAAAACCATAAGTGTCAAATTCCGCTTGAAGTAATTTCTGTGCTGTAACTGAATATAGAGAAGGAGGAACACATCTGGTGCCTGCACTGTGCAAATGTATTTATGATTAAATAGAATTGAATACCAAAATCCTGCAATGATAGAATTCATTAGACTAGTATAATGCTGCATAATTACTCTTTTTTTATATCATCCACTGCATGCTTTAAGAGCTCTTTTTACCCATTGATACCAATGTGCTATGTCATATTTACATATATCCTGCATAAAAGGCTGAGGAAGTATTAGACATGTCAGAGGGTGACACAGAAAGGCAACTGTTGTACAATAACTACACTGTCAGCGAAACAAGAGGAAACTAATTTAAATTCATTCCCCAGCATGGAACTCTACAGACAGGTACTGGATTTACATTTTGAAAGGAAAGGTGCTTCATACTACAGCAAGGAAGAGCTCTAACACAATAAAATCAATATATCACTCCTTTTTACCAGCACTCCTTACTCTGCTTGCCTGCCTTGCATTACAGGCCCTCCACCAACACACCATCCACAGATTTCCTCACAGGACCTTGCTAAACAAGCATCACCCTTGGGTCTTTCCTCACTGAAACCATCTCCACACATTACTACTCACATCTCAGACTTGGAAGAAAGCTGCCAGCAGGCAGTGGCTCTCTCAGAGCCTCGGCATGACTACCTTTGCTCTACTTCTTTCCTACCAACCCAGGTGTCTCATGACTCCTAGTAGGCAGACCAGTCTCCCTCCTGGCTCATGCAAACTGTAGCATATGAAGGTCCTAACAAAGGATCCAAGTTCCCCAGGCCACCAAGGAAAACCAAGGGCTCCACTGGCACAGAAACTTGGGCTGACAGCAATAAAAGAGGGTTGCCACACTTCTTTGAAAAAATTTGTCAGGTACCAAAGGCTTTTGCCATCACTGTTCCAATTTTTTTCATGTTAAGGCACCCACCGTCTCCCTAAGGCACGCTCCATCTCCCTCTCAGTGCACTCACTGTTTTTCACTGTTGACACAGAGCAGTAAGGGAGTTTGGACCCTCATAAAGAGGTAAGTTAGCTACTAAGGCTGATGGTGCAAACCTGCTGGCTGCTCTCATAGATGGGTTAGTGATGATGCCCGGGCAGTCCAGGGACAATAACAGCCTTTGCATCAGGCTCAGCAGGCAATTAGAGAGCCAGCATGGAGCTGGCAGATTGGCACAAGGGACAAAGCAACTGTCCACAGCCACACCGTCCTCCCCCTTCAAACAGCGGCCAGATATCCACCTGATAAGAGCTTTCTCTCCAAAGCTCCAGCTGCAACCGAAGAAGCATCAAGGAAATGGAGACTGATAAAAGCAGTCTGCAGGGACAGCAAAAAGGTAGCTGAAACCAATTACTATTTGCACTTATTTCACATCAGCCTACAGGTTTCTAATAAAAAAAACAGAACAGTGGTCCCGACCAACCACTTCATTTCCAGTCCTCTACTAATTGTGGGTTATTTGAGTTATGTGCCTGCAGGCTAGGGAGGAACTGCTCTGCATTAAATATATATTGAGTTCCAAACCAGAATAATCTCTCTCCAGTGGTATTTTTATTGTAAACAAAAGCTGCAAAAGTTCATACCTCAGGTTCCTTAAGACAACAGAGAAAAACTACATTCAGCAGTTGCAAATAGCCAAAAGGCACATGAAAATCATTAAGCCAAAATTTAAAAGATGCAGGGTTGTCACTCAAAGGGCTGTGACAAATAACACAATAACATGCTCTCTCTAGTAACTATGGTATGCAGAAAATCTATCTTTCAACAGTTACTGGTACAATTAAGAAATGCCATATTCCTAACAAGCTTAAGATTTAGGGGACATGAAAGTTATGAAACTCTCCTGGACCAGAACAGAAGTCAGGCTGTAATTTGAAGTAAATTAAAAGCAAATTAAAGTAAATATATATAAATATGAAGTAAATTAAAATAAAGCACTTGTTTGGTAAGTAACTATGCATGAACTGATTCTTTCTTTTATTTTCATCATTTTCTTATTAGTTAATGTTGACAGAGATATATTGAAACCTAACTAATTTAAATTTTACATCGTGACTCCTAAAGCATAAAGGAATCACAAAACCAATCTAATATGCCAAGTAAAATGGTTTAAAGATCCACAAAATGCAAAATTTCAACACAAAACCTATCAATCATCACCAAGGAAGGATTTTTCTGATTTGGTTTCACATACAAGAGAGAACACCAATTATTGACCTACATATTCTCAAGGCAGAGCAAACAAAACAGCAGCATCACAGGAATACAAGCCAGTATTTTACTACTCACAGCTCTTTTTCAAATGTTTGAAAACATCATACCTGCAATTAGTCTTTTGTGTAAGGTGTCAAATTCCCAGAAAGATTCCCATATTTCCACAGTTTACTCTTAAGTGACACTAGGCAAAAGTACGCCTACAAAAGCAATCCACAGAAGTGCACTGCTATTCAAAGGAAAAAAAAAAAAAGCAAGTTTGGGGAAGTGAAGGGTCCCACTACAGGGAGCCTCAAGACCTTGGACTCCCAGCAGTGGCCAGGGGCTACTCTGGCACAGCCCCTCTCCCAACAGATGCCAAAGACATCTGCTGCCGGGTCCAGGCATCCTGGAAAAGCCCTGCCTGCTCTCAGCTGGAGGCTGCAGAGCACTCGGCAAGGCGGCTGCCCGGAGCCGGCTGCTGCCGGCAGAACAAGAGAGACAGCTCCGTCCCAAATATCCTTTTCTCCAAGCAGTTCTTGCACACAAAGCAAAGAGAAAGACTGAAACATCAGAGGAGTTGTGTCCTGGCAACCTACAGGAAGACAATGCCTTTTCCCAGAGCTCCACAGTCCTTCCTCCGTCACGGGGCCAGACACATCCCTTGCAAGCTGTGGGAATGCCTACGTTTTTCCTAAGAGGAAAGCAAGTCAGGACAAATTATTTTCACAGGCTAAATACAACTCCATAAAGACATCCCTCCTAGGTCTCCTTCAGTCCATGTGCCTTTGAAAATCATTATCCTATCTTTCAAATACAAAAATTAAATTCAGTATCGTTTGCAATGAATAAATAATATGGCTAATTAAATATTTGCATCTAAGCTTGAATGTCTGAAATATTCTAGCATGACATGACACAACTGCTAATGAAAACAAATCAAAAAAGTAAGACCAAGTGAATTATCTAGACCTGACACCACAAGGATACAAGCACTCCCAGGGTGAAATTCATATCTAGACAAAAGTATTTCATGTTCTGATTGCTTTTTACTATATGCAAGTGTGACCCGGTGAGGTAGCTTTAAATACTGAAAAGAAAAAAAAAAAAACCAACTAAAAAAAACCCCAAACAAAGTAGGAGGTTTCTTAGATAATTAATCCCACAACCTTCCAAGAAAATGAAAATATAAAGTTACCCACAAAGATAAAGGCTCCAAAAGCATTACCAGCATACACCAGTAATTTAAATAATTTACATTAAAGAGTTTAAAGGAATTACTTGAAGTTCAATATTTGCCCAAGTCTTGGCAAGATCTGAGTAAAAAGTCAGAGAATTTATTTCAAGTCTATCTCAAGGACCTGGAAGGCATTCTGGATAGAGTAATATCATTTAAAGGTTAAACTCATAGAATCAGCATGAAGTTTTCAGAAGACATATTTATATGTTTAAAAATTTTTTTCCATCCTTTGAAGAGTTTTAAAAATATTATATGAGCAGCATTCCCATGTTGAGAGGTTTGGGGAAAAGAAAATAATGTGGCAGAACTCAGAAGAATCGATCAGACACAGCGTTGGATATTGCACATCATTTATTGATGTTTCAGAAGTGCTGCTATTAGGCTGCAATTATATTTTGCTTTGTCTTCATTGCAAAATTTAAAAAATGTGAAGAGCACTTGACTGCTTCTCTACTCATCCATTTGTCTAGACAAGTAAGGAGACTCCCAGTCCTTTCTTCTCATGCATTGCTAGAGAACACCTTGAAGACCACAGAAAGCCTACACTGAGAGCTCAAACATTTTAAACTGAGAAAGATAGCATCAGCAGTGTTGAACAAAACTAGCATTTCTGCCATGTTAACTGGTCACTACAATCAAATATTCACTCTACAAAGGTGATTGGGATCAAGTATTAATTATGCAAAGGAGCTTAAAAATATAAAAGCAAAATCCTTCTAATATTTCCTAATATATTTTAAGTATGCACATCTCTGGTATTTATAAAACAGATGGAGGAAGTCTCAGCATGCAACCACTTAGTCACAAAAACATTTTGTGAGATGTCCCACAAAAATGAATGTGAATGTTTTTGTATAGAATGGTTCTTGGAAATGTACCCAACGGAAGTAAAATTAGTAATAATGACAGTCTTACCTGGTCCCAGGGACAGATGATTCCTCCAAAACACATAAAGAGATATCCCATGGCAACAAGACATACCCAGACCACCAGAGAAAATATACGAAGCAGCTTCTTAAATACAGGTTCTACGCAGACAAGGATAAATATAGCAAAAAAAATTGCTAGGGCCGTTGGAACAGTTATTAAAAATGCCACGTGGTCTTCAACTTCCTGGAAACAGAGGAAAATGAAAAGGAAGTTAAAAGCTAATGTACTTAAAGGTCAGACATCAATAACATACTCTAAACTGATTGTACATGGAGATCCCAGAAAGACACGACTGGATATCTAAAGTGAGTTAAATTAAAACACAATTTCTTTCATGGTAAGAAGCTGTTATGTGGAGCATCAACTTCATAACGACTACTGCAATAATTAACCACAATAGCACACCACTTCTTTTACTAATCTGAGTAGGCTGTGAGAAGTGTGTGCACCATGAGGGAGGCTGAGTTGGAAAGCTGGTTCCAAGCTCAGTCTGCAGGGGATCCACAGCCCCTGGCCAATCAGCCAACAACTCTACCACCAGCACACACAGAACAGAGAGGGATGCGGAAGAATGGAAGCTTGCAACAGCATGAATCTGCAGGAGAAAGAAACTTCCCCTGAAGCCTGGCATGCCCCTGCAGAACCTCTTCACTGCTCTGCAGACTGAAAAGACCCATCGCATCAGGAGAAGGGCTGGAGCTGAGCCAGGCAGCCCCATCTGCTCCATGTGTAACAGCCAAGGCAACCACGAGAACGTGATGGGTGACAGCAGCAGGGATTCTCTCGTGAGAGGTACAGAGGCGCCCATGCGCCGACCTGACACAGCCCTGAGAGCTGTGCTGCTTGCTGGGGGCTCATATCAGCCATGTCACCAGGAGACTCCCAAGCCTCACAGAGCCCACTATTACCCACTGCTGTAGTTTCACACGGGGAACCAGGGACACAGCCAGGAATAGCCTGAGCAATACCAAGAAGGACTGTAGAGGGTGATGGCAAGGGCCTCTGGAACACAAGTAGTTCTGTCACCAATCCTCGCCAAATTAAAATTGCCAGGGGAACAGAACCTCAATCCATTCCACTTCTACAAGTTTGATGCCAACACCAGAAAGAGATGGTCTGAGTCTGAAAGGGGATTGCAAGTCAGCAGGAAAAGGAATTCCAGCCACTCTAGATAGTACACTGGCTTTGAGGGCATGGGCAGTAAAGAGATGTGCACCTAGGCTCTTATCACAGAGATGTGGGGGGACGGCTCCCATGACAGGAGTGTTGGAATGGAAGGATACTGGCTCTTTAGGAGCTTTCCTCTGTGTCATGGAGCATCCCCTGCCAGGTGATGGATGAGGAGCTGACTGAGAACTTATAGGTCGGGTTAAAGGGAAAGCAGAAATAGGCAACATTACAGTGGGGGTCAGCTACAGGTCATCCAACCAGGAAGACTGAGAAGATGAGGCCCTCTATAGACAGACAGGAACAGCCTTGTGTTCACAAGTCCTGGTCCTCACGAGGAACTTGAGCCACCCAATACCTGTTGAAGAGGCAACACAGCAGGGCACGAGAAATCCAGGCAGTTCCTGGAATGCGCTGATGATAATTCCTTTCACCAAGTGGTACAGGACAAGTTGTTGCTTAGCCCATGGCAGGAGGGTTGGCACTAGGTGATCTTTAAGGTCCCTTCTAACCCAAAGCACTCTATGATTTAATACTATTTGAAGCAGATTGAGAAAACTGTAAATCACACTGAACAGTGCAGCTGTCAAAATGCCTCACAAATCAACTATGTCCATAGCTCTAAAAAGCCTTTTTGACAGGGATAGTTGCAAGGTACTATATGTTTTGCTTCTGCTGAAAGTATTTATCTGGAAGTACAGACTCTAGATTACATATATACATTTTCTCCTAGCAACTGCTTACTTTGGAATGTACAAACAACACCCAGAGCAAGGACAAGAATATAACATGAAGTAAGATTCAGAATATTCAATATTTAAATTTATTTACAGAACTTACTTGTAAGTTACTACACTTACATCTTTAAATCATGTAATGATGAATGCATTAATAAAGAATAAATATTTGATTTTCTATTGCTGTATATGCTCAAAAGTATGCCTGGTTGAAGTACAACAGCACTATATCAAAGTACAGTCACAGGATCTTTAGTCATTCCCCAGCTGTTCTGAATTCTAACAGCCTCATTTGCAGCAACAAGGATTCCCAAAAGCAGGTCCCAAATGCTACTGCTGCTACAGTAACCACAGACTTCATGCAGAAAAGCCTCAGATCCATTTTTCATGCTGGTGAAATCTCCAAGAGAATCTGAAAGTACTTATTTGATGATTTGTAAGACATCTAAGCACAAAGAAACAACATTTCTTTTACCCTTATTTTTAGTTGCTTCCTTAGTGCCCTGTTAAATCTTGTTTATTGATAGATTTTCAAATTAAAAACATAACATTTTACTTAAAAGCATCTTAATATGACTTTTTTTCTTTCTTATGTATATAAGACTTGCTTCAATTAAATCAAAATGAAAAATTTACAAATAAATTTGTAAATTTACAAACACAAATGCCATCAGCAGGGGGTTTTTTTCGTTTTGTTTGTGGTTTTTTCCCTGATCTAGTAAGCTTTACAACTTGATATCTAGAGACACTTGCTGCAAAAATCTGTCCCCTTTCACTGCTCCCATTTCTTCATCTCCCTTGCAGCCCTGCCAGCACGTGCACCTCAGACTGGGACACCCAGCTGCTCCCAGCTCCAGCTCAGCAGCAGCCACCACCCTGACAGGCTCAAACCAAGGGGAACACCACAATATACCCTGCCCTGCCAGACAAAAGCCAGCTCATCTTTCATGCCCTTTTAGATTTATGAAGTCACACATTTAAGCAATTGTTACTGCAACACTGACAATCATGGTATAAGCAAAAATAGTCAAGAAATTTTAAGTGGTGGTTCTAACCCTGAAATGCAAACACAAAGCTTCCAAATATCAAATACATACATAAAGGCTTTCAAGCACTTGGGTAGTCACACAGAAAACAAACCTATGGCCTTAAATTTAGGCATAGGGGTAAGTGTCTGCACGAGTACAGAGCTGCATGGAGTAACATACGTGCAATCTTGCACAGTAAGAGTAAAAATATAAAACCTACCTACTAGTAGGAAGAACTATTGATTTATATATATGAATGTTGTGACTTTTGATCAATCCCATCTCAGAAACTTGTTTCAGCTAATTGATTTAGTAATTGGCACAACCAATGCCAGCTCAGTTAACACCAAAAGCATTTAACTTCAACCTTTGACTTCTGCTCTTCCAGGTGGGATTGCCAAACTCTTGTGGCAAGAGACAGATGTCACAGGCAACAGGACAACATTAACTTCCTTGCACCATCTGTCACACAGCCCAAGTCACAGCATCAAAGGAAACCACAGGCTCCTGGAGTAAGCCAAGACTGTGGAAAAACACATATTTTAATGACGGCAAATTGGCATTTCAGTGATAAGGATCATGCTACAAACATACTAGGCAAGAAAATCCAGATGCACTTCAACTGCATGCTTCTCCACATTGGTAAAAAAATAACAAAACTGCTGTACTTTCTGGGAGGATTTGGCTTCATAACAAATCAACAATATTTAGATGTCTGTTTAGAGCACATGTATGCTCGTGCAGCTACATATATTTATATGTATTCTATGATTAGATCAATCCATCAAAGTGTTTGTTCCAAATTAACAGCTACTCTGTTTCCTGTTTTTTATGCATACACTGATTTCAACACTTAGCTGAGATATTTTGAACACTAAATCTAAAATTTTACTTCTGCTTTCTCCCTTCCTCAGGTTGCCTACCACACAATTTTACATTTTGATTTAAATGGAAGAAAAGAAAAAAAAAATAGACCACACTGTATCAGCTCCTGAGCACAGGTGACCTCTCTGAGCTGACACAGGACAACATCTTTCTGTGGTCACAAGCTGCGTGCATCACACCATAAACTGCACAAATTCTGAAGTAAAAGAGTAGGGTACACATTAGGCAATTCATAAAATATAGGAAAAAATAAAACTTTATTATAATTTTATCCTTTACGGAAAGCCTTAATGTGTACAGGGGGATTTTCACAATCCTGCCTTTAGAACGCATGCTAATGTCAGGTCAAGAAATGCAGGCCCTGTAAGGCAGGTGTTTATTTTGGAAACTATTTTTAACAATATTTTTCTATAACTTCAGAGGAACTAAATCTTTACAGAATTGTAACTTTAAGAGCAGGACATTTAGAACTTGCAGCTTCCTGATCAATATTTGTAATTATCCGTGTGTTTAGCAGGTTGGGTGTTGCAAAAACCTGAAAAATCCTGAACGTTAGCTGTTCTGTTATCTTAACCAGTTCCCAAAGAGGTGGGGGGAAGAAGAAAAAAAACAAACCCAAACACGTTCCTTTTTTTTTTTCCGCTAGTCTCAGAAATTAAAATACATCAGAGGTAACAGAATTAAAATATCAGCATGACACTTTTGAACATAATGGCTAAACCTGCAATACATGGATCTTACCTGACAGCTCTATCTCCCTGAGTGTTTTCTATCTTGCTGTCTTTTAATTACTGAAGAAATTAAAAAGTCTACTGTTAGAAATTTTTCCAACCCCCACAAATTCTTCCGAAGTGTGATAATCTTGTTATCACCAGTAAAATCTGAAGAGTCACTTTCACTCATCTTTCCAAAACCCACAACCTTCTCTCAATCTACATCCTGTTCTTTCCCAGATAATGTTATGCCCTCAGTTTAATTTTAAACAGCAAAGCTGCTGTAGAGCACTTCACGGTTATATATAAAAACATAGTCAGATGAAACAATCCATAGAAATGAACAAATAAGCAGTTAAAATGCCAGTTTTAGCATAAAATCTTTTAACATTGTCCCCCATTCTTTTGACACTTTTTCTTTATTCTTTTTTGATTAATGGAATTCAACAGCAGTCTATATACAGAGGACTCCTGCTGGGATCTGAAATATCGCACGCTTTGAATTAACTCAAACCATTTACTACATGAAATTCCTACTAAAATCACTTTTTGCTGAGATCAATGAAACACTTTCTAAATGTAAATATAAAACCAACTGAGTAATGTTCTTCAGACATTGATTTCATTTTGTATTTCATACATCTATTCAATTTTCAGTATCTTGAATTTCATAGAGCTCTTTTCAAAATTGTTGAGTGTTAGAAGAAATGTTACAGGGCTGAAGGATTACTAGCTTACTGACCTCTCAATCAAACATCCTTCTTTAACCAGTCTGACTGAAAAAATCTTTTGAGTTGTCTCTGTAGCAAAAAACCACCCATTTTTCCTGTGAAACCTTTTCCAGGACTCGAGACAATGATTTTTAGAAGACATAATCACCCTTCTCTTTGTAAAACTGGGCGGCATTTAAATTCTCTAACATCTCAAAAAATATTCCTCTACAAAATCTGCAGAAGTCTTCTGCCTACTTGTGACCCCTCTCCTATGGTTTTATATTTCAGTGCCTTTGCTTACAGCTGACTGCACTGTGTGCCATCTGCTAGACAGCTGGAAAAATCTCCATTTTACTAAGAGGTGCTGTGCCCTGCTCCTGGCCAAGTAGCTGTACAGCTTCATCTAGGATTTCATCATTTAGGACAACAACTGAAAAGTTTCGGCTAGCAGTCCCAGGTTTCTTTTCCATCAATTCCATTAGTATTAGTCCATCTCCACTTCAGAAATTGTGCAGTGCCTTTAAGGCCAGATGCTATTTCCAAGACCGCATGATATTTTCTGGATCCACAACTCAGAAAGGCTTCTCTGTCTTTTGTGCCCACCATTTATCTTTCATAACATAAAACTTTACTTGTTATTCTTGCTTAGCTGCCTGGTTAGAAGCTTTTACATGTGCTTTTTTTTTTTTTTTAATCTGCCATTGAGTTTTGTGCAGCGTTTCAAGGACATTAGCAGAAAATTAACTGAACTGTATCCCTGAATCAAACTGTCCTGAAGTTTGTGTCAATGAAGCTTTTCATTTTCACTACGGCTCTATGTAGCTGCACGCCTGATTTTTTTTTCTCCTTGATTCAGCATTCCCTGTCTGGCTTAGCAGATCAATGATAACAGCATCAGGCTCCAATCCAGTTGTTTCATGATGTCTGTTGTCTTGAGAAATTCAGTTCTGTCTATTACTGAGTCTGATGTGCAGCCTACACTCGCTGCTAGCACACAGAGATATCTGACTCCCCACTAGATGCATGTCAGTCCAGCCATTGGCACATCACATGGATCATGTGGCAGTACAACTGCCCAGCTGCTGCGTGATGTTCCATGTAACCACGAGAAGCAGTTCTGCATTCATGGCCACATTCTACACCATTCTGTATTCATTAGTGCGTGGGAACATTATTGGAGCAGCAAGATTTCATCCAAACTCTTCAGATGACATTCTGGCCACCTGGAGCCTTTCCCCAGGCTTGAAAGCCATGAACGATGTGTGCTGTAAACGTGCTCCCCGCATGAGAAGTGTGCAGTTGTGCACCAGTGCAGCACCTCTGCTGCAATCCCACAGGAACTGTTCCTGAACGTTGCAGGCGCTGTCCTTGTGAGCACCCAGGACTAACAGTGACAATGCAGTGACCAGCCCTGCAGGTCTTGTGAACACCTGCCTGACCACCCACGTGCCTGACTACCGAGCCAAGCACTTCTGGCCAGTGGATTTTTTTTTAGTTAGTCCAGCTACATTTAGGTATTATTTATCTTCTCAATTAGTCAGTAGAAAATGATTGTATCCAGATTTTTCCAAATTTGCCTGATAGCTCTAAGTGAACCGTGTCTGCTTCAGTGCTGTAGCAATGATTATCAGGAACACAAAGTCTTAACCTACCAGAGATCTCAGACTTTAATGCAAAAAACAGCAGACCTCACAGAGGGTTTGGAAAAGCTCTTCGGAGGTGCCATGGCTGCTGTGCAAATAACAGTAACATAAGAAGGTAAAAGAAAAGTTCTGGAGGCAAAATATTTGTTGCTAGTGAAGAAGCAGAGAACTACTGTAGCATTCCCATAAATGCTCCCAAAAAAAAAATCTTGTTGGAAAGCAAAAGTTCAATAAGCAGCTAAGAAAATGTGTTCAAAAGGGAAATCAAAGAAACTAAGAAATTTGGGGAATAGGGATTTCATCTCTAGAAGGCAGCTCAGCTTAACCTAAACTAGATAAGAATGAGTCTGCTAGCACTTCCAACATCATAGGATAACATTCAAATTGAATGTTAAAGATTGATTGTTATAGAAACAGAGTGCATGGTTTAAGAGAAGCAGTAATGTCAAGGAGACCAGTAAGTCTCAACTAAATGAAAGGACAGAAGTTGATTAAACTCAACTAAGGAGGTTTCAGCAAAGGAAAGGCAGAACAGACTCTCTTTTTAAAATCTGTCGGAGAAATAAGACACCCATATGAAAGTAAACACTCTTCTCTACAAGCCCAGGAAGCTAGATGGGAGAACTAAAATGCCTGCTGTTGAAGTACTATTTACACAATAGTCTTACTGAAAACTTGGTGTAAAAAAAGACCATCAGCAGAATAATAAAAAGTAGAAAGAGACTGAAAGCCATACACTTCAGCAGGGACTGAAGAAAGGCCTCTATGAACAGTCTAAGAGAATTAACAAATAGTATAAAGTGGCTATGAGCCAAAAAAAAAGAGACTGAACAGCAAAGCCTCATAAAAATAAATTACTTAGAGGACTGGTTATCATGCAGATATAAGGAAGGCTGTCAAAGAAGAAAACACAGCAGGTCAAGGGATACTTTAGTGACTCCCAGATGGATTTGCTAAGGACCACAACAGCAGATGGAAGCTGAGACCACAGTCTGTGTCTCATGCACTACTGAAAAACAAAACAAACAAGTACACAGATGAAAAAACCCACCCATACAAAGAAAGAGAAAACAATCTTGAGATGAATCTGATCTCAAGAAGTGGAAAGAACCTGGTTCACAAAATATTGTTATTGAGGAGCTTCTTTATACCATTGACAAATCCTGTTAAGCAAACAAATTAAAAACAAGACCCAAACACTAAAATTGAAAGGGGGAGCTATAAGCTTACAGATTAACATCTTTTTAGGTAGCCTGAAGACACTGTAAAACTCAGCGGCACAGGGCAAAAGCTAATCAATTCCCCTAAACAGTTTAAGAAAGACCAAAATACAACCAGAATGCCTCAACATCCAAGTAGTGAAGCTTCTAAAAATTATCTTTAATAGGAAAAAAAAAAAAAAACCAACAACCAGAAAGGGGATAAAAAAGGATTTAATATAAAGATTCAATTAATATAAAGACTCAATAATACCAGCCAAGAAAAGAACTTGCTCGAGAAATTATTTTTAAGAGTATACAAATAAGTAGTAAATTCTTTTTGAAACATAATCAGGAGTTGGCAGTCTGCTAAAGGACTTCCAAGCAAACAGATGATGCAGGTATTAAAAAGAACAACTAGAGAAGAACAGACTGTAGCAGAAAGGGTTTGAGTTGTTTGTTTTTGTTTTGTTTTTTATCTGTGTTCAGTGTGGGATAACTCTCATTCCAAAATAATCTATGCAGGGGGATACATCAGAAAGTCTGTCTCAAATTGGAGCATTAGTGTAAGGTATTACAGACAAAAGCAGAAACGTGAAATGTAAAAATAAAAATATCACCACAAGCAGTCAAGATTCACCAGAAAGGGCCAACAAGACTCAAAGAAGAGAGAGCTAAAACTGTAGTAGCATGTAACCTGCACCCTAAAGTTCCACAGTATCCAAAGACAGGCATGTGATGTAATGCCAGTCTCTCCTGGGATCCCTGTCAAAGACTAACGGAAGTACCAGCAGGCCAGGCATCGACCCTAGGAAAAATTGTTAAAAACAAAGGTACCAAAGTCCTCAGGAATCCTAGGGTATGTGTTCAAAATATCCATACACAATTTGGGAAAAGGGCTGAATAGCAATCTGGCAAAGATAAGGGTCAACTATGAAGAAACACGAAAGGATCTCGTAAGAGTCACTATGGAGCAAGAAAATAGCAGATGAACTTCAGCAAAGATGTGTGTGTGCAGAGATGCACCTCAGACAAAGCAATCCTAATTTTATGCACAAGACAAGACAACCAATTCTTGGTTGGCTACTAATACTTAGAAATAGAGATATTTGGTGTTTATCATAGCCAGACCCATGAAAACATCACTTAGGTCCTCACCAGCAGTCAAAAACCAACCCAAAATGCGGAACACAGGAAAACAGAATAAAGAAGTGGGAACATCAGATGCCACTTCAATGCATGATAAACACCATAATTCTGGTTCAATCACCACTTCCAAATGATAGTTTTCAAGAATGGTCAAAGCTGCAATACAGTGGCTAGATTCTGAAGGAGTAACACTTGGTTTTAAGCTTTCTCTTCTCTGCATGGAGTGACTGCCCTTTAATTCAGCTCTTCTGATGTTTAAAGGTAGTGTCCATCTCAGGCCAACAGGAACAACTTCCACTGGAGCTATCTGCATGCAAATGTGTAGCCAGAGCCCCATGAGCCTGTGACCATTCCCTACTGGATCATACGCCATGGAATACAGGACAGACACCTATCCCTGCCAAAAACATAATTAGTAGAACCAGGATGTGTGTGCCTCTATATTTTGTATTCAAAAATATGCCCTGTGCAAACCATGTACTCAACCTGAACAGTAAGTGGTTTTTTTATACATCCTCATTTGCCATATCACCAGTCCTCTCTCTTGGTTTATTTTCCATTGATTTGTGTCCTCTCCTCTTGTTACGCACATGTCATATAAAATCTGTCAGTGCATACAACTATGCATTTAATAATCTGGGGTTCAGAGGGAACAGGGTCAGGGAATATGAACAGGACTGCCATGCCTTTCGGTCATCCAGCAGCATCTCAGTCTTCTCTTAGGCTGGCAATTATCAAAAGTTTTACTTTAAAACACATAACAGCCTATGAAAAACAGGATGGTCAAACCCAGTCACTAGTGGCTACAACACTCAGCTGGTGCACTTCTAAAATTGTCCTACCCAGTGGCAGTAGCTGGCAGCCACAGAAGATAAACCATGTCCCAGAAAGCAAGGACAGTTAATTACATTCTGCTCCCTGAAGTGTCCCCTTCACAAGAAGGGGGATATAACAAGCAGAAAAGTGAGCAAAAATCTGTACTTTGATGAAACTAATTATTTCAGGCTCCAGAGGTAATTAGAACCTACTCGCTTCATTTATTAATTTTTAATGTAAATACAGCGATCAAAATACCTTTCTTGTGTACTTTAATCTACATGCATTGGTTATGACTTCCTCTCAAAAAAGGGTGGCTAAGTAACTTAGTTTAGCTTGGTTTTCAGATATTCTCAAAATCCTTCCTCCTATTATAAAAATACTTTTAAAGAAACTCTCCAATAAATGCAAATACTGTTTATATAGATCACAATACATGGAAGATAAACTGAGTAAAACACGTAGGAAGAACATATATTTTGTAGTTAACTATATTCAAAACAAGTCATTGTTGAAAAAGCTCTGTCAGCGGCACATTAAGGATAATACAATACTTCACAAGACTCAAAGACGTGTTTTTCAGATTAACTGCACTGTAGCATGTATGAAAAGTGAAATTATGGCCTTTCTTGTACACATATAGATTCGTGGAAGTCTGAAATACTCATTCCAATTTGTAGAAGCCAGAAGTACTCATTTGACTGTTTGAGCTATTTAATACTGACAGTTACATATTTTGGCTGTCACTTTTAAATTGAAGCTAAAAGGTAGCTTACCCTCACCATTTTCCTCCTGACATAATAACTGGAGAATCTGGCTGTAATCAAGAAAAAATGTCAAGATGCAACTCGCTTAAAAGTAAGGATCACAAAATTTGAACCAGGGAGCACATGAGCTTCAGCACATAAGGAAACTGCTCATTTTAAAGGTCTGTTTAATGAAGAAAAAGGTACACTTAGGCTTCTCTCTCTAACGGGTCTTTAAAAAATACATTTTGCAAGAGTATTTATCAGATTTATTGGCACAATACGGTAGCATGAAAAATAGTTTTAATATTGAAAGGCACTACTGTCATTTTGTAATTACTTTTCAAGTGTTTCCCAAGGTTGTGCAATTACATACTAAACACCGTTATTACTGTCGCAACAATGTTCTTAAAGTTTACTCCCCTCAGGATACTTTCGACACTCTCGTATGTCTCTCAGCTCAACTGACTACAAGTCCAAGAGTCATCTTAGTTGATTTTTGACTCCAAGAACACATTCTGCAATGGCTATTATTTCTATTATGATAAAATTTTGAATAAGGGTAACAAACATGTTAACTTGCACTTAAAATATAACTGCCAAGTAACATCTCAGGAGTAAAACTTCAGACATATTCATAGGAAATAGAGCAAAACAGATTCCGCAAATACAGGCATTTCTATTTTGTGTTAGTTGAGGGCTTTTTCATAAGTACTGTTACCACATTTCATTAAAGTACAAGTAAGACAATATTAAAAAATAAAGAAAAAAAATCTGGTAAATTGTTTTATTGTTAAACAGATGTCACATCACTTGAAGCAACTTTATAAAATCCCACCACCCATCAGTCAGGTTTAAAAATTGCCAGAGCTCACTGGTGCAGTAAACAAGCCCCAACGAGAGTCCATGGCCATTTTCTGGCACAAACTCAGAGGGTGGGGATGCCCTGTGGGGTTTACAGGACAAGCTACTGGTCCGGACAACCTACCCTACCACCTCCTATATCTTGACCAGACTCAACTGTTCTCAGACCACTGTGCTGCAACAAAGGACCACCACAGTACCTGCATTAAGGAAAGAGAATTCACCCACCTGCCAAGGTACATGAAGCAACAGAAGTGACTTATGAGGAGAAGCTGAGAGAACTAGGGGTGTCTAGCCTGGAGAAAAAAGTGGTTCAGTGGGGACCTTAACACTTTCTACAATTACCTCAAAGGCATAGCAAGGTGGGTCTTGGTCTCTTTCACCAAATAACAAACAATAGAACAAGAGAAAATGGCCTCAAATTGCACCAGGGGAGGTTCAGATAGCATATTAGGAAAAATCTCTTCACCAAAAGGGTGAGCAGGCTACCCAGGGAAGTGTTGAAGTCACCAGTCCTGTGGGTGTTTAAGACACATGTAGGTAGATGTGGCACTTAGGGACATGGCTTAATGGTGGACTTGGCAGTGCTGGATTAATGACTGGATTTGATGACCTTAAGGGTCCTTTCCAACCTAAACAATTCTATAGGAACAGGAGCACTAGCAAGCAGGTGCTGAGCCAAGTTCAAAGAGCATCTGCTTTCCTAACACATCTCTCAGACAAAAGAACATGTTCAAGTCCTCAGCCTGAAATCAGTGTTGCTGGAAAAGGAGCTGGGGGAAATCTAGTCTTCCTAGGATTTTCCTGCCAGACTGACCAAATCACTAGCAAATTGGAGACAGGGATATGGAAGTTTTACCTGGAATGGAAGGACAACAATCCCATTTATCCAGTCAGTGGGCAGACACACCGTGCAGGCCATAGCATTCAGCGTCTTTAAAAGGTCCCACAGCATACAGTTCAGTTGTGAGGAGGAGGCAGGTGGAAAAAAGTAAGGTCTAACTACTTTTGCAAACCTTAGTGAGCAGCTCTGAAAAGCTATTTGGGAAACAAAGACGGGCCACAGCACCTCTCATCCCAGCTGCTCTCTGGTGTATGCAACCAGAAGCCACTGCCCTTGCATTCTGGAGTACATCTTCCAGGTAAGTAAAACTTCAGAACTAGAACCATGGATGGTGGAAGAAGTGGATGCTCAGACTAACAGGTCATAATTTGTGGTCATTCCCTCTGTCTCTCCCAGACACAAGCCTGGAACAGGGTCACACCAGAAGCAGCAAGGGGCTTTTATATGCATCACTAAGAGCAAGAGTTCTGATTAGAGACGAGATCAAGAAAATGTTTCTATACAGGCTGGAGAAACAGACAGCTGGGAGAGTAAGTGTAGACACAGCCTCACACTCCTCTGTACAGATGGTGCAACAGCCCCTTCAATTTTCAGCATCACCTAAATAAGGTTCAGTGTCTGAAGGTTGCTTATTCATGATATAAAAACAAAAGATATGGAGAAGAAAATGCATGGAGCTGTTTTGAGGCTTAGGTTTTTTCATCAGGTTTGATGTGCAGAGAAGAAAAAAGTCGGGGAAAAAAGGGTGTAACTGTGCCAATTCACTTATTTTTGGATCCAGATCCCCCAAAACAGAAGTTTAATCTGTTGGCATCTTCTCATCATCACAGATGAATTTGGCTTGAGCTGATTCAATTCTTTTTGAAGTATGAAGAAACTACCATGGCAGCACATAATTGTTTGGGATCACAGCTCAGCTATGACTGGGGATGTAGGCACAGAATCCAACACTACAGGTGTTCAGCTGCACTTTGTTCCCATGATGCCAGCACAGCCAGCTGCTCAAGAGATCTACAGAACACATCTATCTGTGTGAAGTGTCCATCAGTTTGGAGTCATGCATGGAGCAAACTGAAAGACTCCGGTGACCACAACTGTTATAACAAGAAGTTTTCTTAATCACAGTGTGATCTCTGGTTAGCGCCCTTAATCTAGAGGAGCTCTTGAAGGCTCAAAGAACCATATTCACCATTTTATAGGAGTTTTAAGATCCCTACAAATGGGTTGGATGTATCTGTCCACAACAAGGAACTTGAAACCAATTTTAAAAAATTTAAGGAAGATAAGCAGACTGGTATTCACAGGTCCACGGCAGATCCCCTATGAAGTTGCCAGTATACGATTTGTGAATCCACATACCCTGCTAGAGGCTGATAAAGACAGCAGACAATCGGACCCCAATCCATCATCTGTCTTATTCCCATTGCACAACAGTAAACAACAGCTCTAGTCAGTATGTTATTTATCATTTCTGTCAGCTGCAGTAATGATTAGCAGTTGTGGATCCACCATTTTGAGTCACAATTTGTGACATTAAATAAGTTTTCTATTGCCAAGGTATTCATAAAACTTTAATTTATTAAGATTACAATTACAATCAAAGGCTAAGCATTTTTCCAACATTGCCATACCCATAGCCTTATCCAATTCTTATTCAGAATTTAGGTTATTCAATACGAAAGATGAAACAGAGGCATGCAAAGTGAGGTTGCCACCAGCACCTCATTAACTTGATGACTCTGTTTCCAGGCATGTTAGGGACTGGCAAATGAGACAAGCTCTTAGCAGCAATAAAAGTAACCACAGATGTACTGGGAGTGTCATTAGTGAATGAAAGAAGCAGCAGCCCAGACTGATGTATACTGAGCAATGAAACCAGACAGAAAGCCAGGCAATTCCTGCTGCAGACAGGAAGATACAGCAACCTTTACTGCCTGACTAAAAAGGTAATACTGCCTTACAAAAGTCACTCTCAGAGAACATCAGAAGGAACATCTGGCAGGGATGGCAATATCCTAGGACTGTATCAAATAACCAGCAACTATAGCTAGAAGAATATATTGCTATATGGTGTCTAGACACAAGAAAAAATTCATTAGAAACACGGGATTTTCTCATGGAACATTTTAATAGGGGACTTGAAAGCAGAACTGTACAGTTAATTATAACTGGAATTGTGGAAAGAAAAGGCACTGTAAATACACTGATGTTTATTTTGAATTCCTTCTCATGTTGGCAGTAGCAATAGTCTGTCAGAATGAGTTTAAGGAGAGGTAGGATACCTCCTGGACACAACAACCATAGCATCAAGCATGCAAAGAAACCTCTGCTTGTCCTTCAATTAGTGAGGATTTTCCTACTTCATTACCTTTGCTGTGATTTAGCTTTCTTCTTGGGGGAATGAATATACCAGAGTTTGAAAACACCATAGCAGATGCTTTGGCTTACTTTCAGTCTGCAAGGATTCCAAGGAACGTTTTCAGACCTTGGGTATTCTTGGACTTTGGGAAAACAGTTGGTGTTCTTAAACTAAAAAAAGCTGTAAATTACACAGGGCTGATCTCAAAAGATTTCCTAAAATTGAGAGTACAAATGATCTTACAGTATGGCTGTATTATTCTCTGCAATTAGTTTATAACATAGCACCTCAAGAATACAGATATAAAATCACTTCGTCAGCATGGTGACCTTTTGGTGTGGATGGAGGAATTTTTCAGACCCAAACTGATGAGATGACAACATTACCACAGGTACGTATCAGATGCTTTTAGAAAATGATGAAATATGTCTGCTAAAGCTACTTTTTCCACATGGACTTGGAACACTTTTCCCCTGTCATTTCAGGACAGGATTCTGATCATGGAAATCTGGAAGGGCTTGGCTGATGTCCAGCTTTTACCAGAAACAGCAAGAATTTATTTCAGGAATAACATCAAATAGAGGGAAGGAGGATTTGCTATCCTTCTGACCAAGGACCCAAAGAAATGGCACATCTCCGTTCAAGCCCCAAGAGGCTTACAGGACCCTCCTGATCTTCCTCTCCTTGCACAGTATCAGTTCTCCGCCAACCAGGTTGGCAGCTAAAAAGTTTTCACATACTCCTCCAGAATGAGGCAGCTACTTCTTCTTCTATGCAGGATCAGCTGACAGTCAGTTTGGTCAGTCTGATGCCAGAAAACCAATTCCTGCAGAACGTACATCTGCCATGGTGCAGGTACACCCACCTCAATAATTGTGTTCCCTCTTTAAGGACTGTTAACAACTCCCCTTTTCGCTACAGAAGGTATTTGGGTACGTCAGTGAAATAGATGTGTGGCCCACCTTTAGTTGCTTGAATTTATAAATCCATATAAAGGTCCAGGAATCTTAACTGAGCCTGCCAGCATGATCCTGAGCTTTTCAGGAACTTCAAAGAAGTGGTTGTGGGGGCAATTAACACCTCTGCTCCACAGACAGTCCTTAAGTGGCAGACCCAGCACAATCTCACGGTGCTTTGCAAGAGGGAAGGCTACACAAAGCCACGTTGCAGAAGCACTTTTTGTTCAACACATGCTCCACTTGGCCAAGGACACCCTCAAGAAGCACACACGGGCACACCAGAGCCAACACACCAGCAACCACATCTGAAGAGCTTTACAAGGTCACACGTGGCAGCAGGAATTCGGGAGGGAGATAAGGGCTGCAACTAATGTTAACACCACACAGCAGGCTTACAGGACCTGAGCAAGGGGAACAGGCCAGCCTAAAAGAAAACATATCTGTATCTGGTAGCAGACTGGTGAACCCTAAGTTTTGGGAAAAGGAACAGAGAGAAGATCCCAACAGTTTTAGATCTTCTCCCACTTACAGCACAAGAGATAAAAGATTTTGCTATCTCTGAAGTGTAGGTTCTTATTGAAGCCTATATCTATGGACTAGACACTCTTCATTGTGTGGAAAAATGCATGGATAAAGGGAAGTTATGGCCTTCCAATAAATTGATGCCCAAAAACTAAATTTGGGCATCACTCCTGTCTTCAGTCAGCGCTTTGTTTAATTATGTAAGAAATGGATCATAATTTCAGATATTTCAGGTACACTCATATTTTACACTATGAACTTAAAAATTGCTTTTTTTATTATTATTATTATTTTAATCTCCTGCAAATTGTCGTTGTAAGAGATATGCTCTGGCCAGAGACAAAACTGTTCTAGATACCACTAAAAATGGCCATAAGCTTTTACTACTAAAAAGGGAGAGAGGGGCGAATAGTGAGTTTTTCCTACATATTACATTGAAAGAACAATACAACAGTCAGAGAGAAAATGAAGCTGACCTCTGGCATTTTTAAGTCCTGAAAGGCTTTCACAGGTTTGGGAAAATAATTTACTCTCTATTGATTAAAGCAGCAGCTAAACATGGATGACTGATCTCATTTTGCCAGTTTGCAGTTCACGCCAGGTAGAGAAATACAGAGGACACTCTGAAACAGGAAATTCAAAGGTTGATAATATCACTACATTATTTAAAACTACAAGCTGTGAATGGTCATCTTTCAAGCTGACTCTAGGAGTTTTATATCTAGTCTTTGAGGAGATAGAGTGCTTAATTCCAAAGGTCAAAATCACAATAGTTCTCTGAAACAAACGCAAAATCTCCCAAGAAACCTCTCTCAGTAATAATAGCAGTACATTGTCTGAAAGAAAAGTAATCAGATTTCCAGGCACACTTTGTAAGTAATCTTGTTTACTGTAATTTTGCAACAGCTTTCATAAATTTTTCATCTGAAATCAGAAAGGCTATAGCTCGTATTCTGACAGGTTGAAAGAGCTGAGTAAGTAGAATACATCCCTATGTGGCTGGCTGTGTTTGGGAACACTTAAGAATACTTTGCCACACGAATAAAAACACCAAAAAATGGCAACTCAGACATCACAGTGATATATTTTAACAACCAAATAAAACATTAAAATAGAAGGAAAGCCTCCTCTCACTTCCATTGGTTTCCAAGTTTTTTTAAGACAGCCTAGAACATAAAAATGGTTCATGCTTCATGAATATCCATCCTAACAATGTCCAGTCCCACGTTCCACATTCTAAGCTGTTCTATGAAGCACAAGCAAGAAATACAAATTGAGTGTTACAGTGAGTCATTTTGGAGTTTTGTCTCCACAACAGGCTTAAATAATTTTCAGTGAAATCTTAACTGCTTTGTACAAAATCTAAAGGAAACAACGGTTAAGAAATATTTCCTTTAACTTTAGATGCACAGCACAGATCTGCACAGAACTATCCCACTTCGCTTCCATTGGTCTTCTCTACAAAATTAAGTCTTCTGTTAAAACAATCACACACAAACAAGTTGTGTAAAATGAAAGGATAAGGATATTAACATCAGCTTTTGTGGCTCAGATACTCCTAACCACATGTCCCTTTTATATCATCAGGCACAAAAAAACGACTAAAATTCCACAGCCCTATAAAATATGTATCCTTTATTCAGATGCAGGGGAAACAGATCTAAACCTTCAGGAATATTTTAATCACAAACGCAACCAGAAACTAGACTACAATGAAGCGCTTTTAGGTGAAATTCTGGGCAGGGCTCCAAAGGATTTTGTCCAGCATCCTGTGGCTGGAAGTCCATATAGGCAAGCTTTCTCTCTGCCTGAAGTTACTTTCATCTGTCGACTGGAAACTTTGATGAACCCCACCTCTTTCTCCACTCACCCATCCAGTTGTTAGCTACAGGAAGATAAAGGCTCAGGAAAAAGGTTTTAAAAGCATTTTTTTCCTCTTCCGGTATGTCTGGAATTCCAAATGCAGACTGAACTATTAAATTGACTCCTTCTGAAGAAGTAACGCCTGGCAAGATTCAGCCAGCTCACAGTTTTGTTTCCATAACTTTCAGCAGTCCTTCCTTCTGGGTCCAGTTTTATGCCACTTTCTTCACTGTGAATGATTTACCTCAAGAAATGAAATTACCAAAATAACCACATGCAACTTGCAAACAAGCTGTATATCATACCACAACTGAAAAGTACAAAATTTAGTGCTAAACATTGTCAAGCCCAAATTCTGCCACCTTAACTGTGGGCAAGTATAAGTGTACATCTCCACACTTAACTCCACTTGACAGACTTCCAATTCCACCTTCCAACAGCCCCTTCAGCCCTGATGCACAAGCACCCACATTAATGTACTAGAATGAGATAAGTGGTCAAACTCGTATTTTGCACACAGAGCTCCAAAATTCAAACCCTTGGACATCAAACAACTGAGTTATGAAGCATCACCATTACTGGCCTCACATTAGCTCTTTTACAACTGTTTTCTATTTAGTAGGAATTGTTGAACAAAAAAAGCTCAAAACACAATACAAACAGCTCAAACACCAAAAGGAAATAAACCACCAATTCACTCAAAGTTTAGCTAATCCTGCAGGCAGCTCCTGCAGGTTTTAAGACAAAAGTTTGGTTAAGCAAGAAAGCAGGATTCTCTGTATAAGCAAACCCTAGCTGCAGTGCCTCTAGCAGAATCCATTAGATTATACGGACCTACTCATCCTTGCCTTTGGAGATAACTAGCTCTATTCAATAAACACTAAGCTTTCCAGACGACCATTAACTGACTTATTTTTTTAAAAAAAAAGGGGGGGGGGGGGGGGGGGCGGGGCACCAC